>CM028377.1:31699100-31781334 GCA_013146195.2 Codonopsis lanceolata | reverse complement strand
TCACAGAGTGTTCGGAGAAAAACACGATCGTGAAATTGTTCGAAGAAACACACGATCATGCAAATCACGGTAAGCCTTGCGGACAACAATAACCATGAGATTTCCATAAATTACATGTGTAGTGGAAAAATATAGAACCGAGATGAATTGAGAATATTGATGATATATTCTCTTATTTGGTATCACAAGAAATTAATGACATGATTGATGATCCAAAAATGAGATTCGAATGTCAATAGAGGCATGATATGATCAAATGGATAGATGCCATGAAGGCTGAATTAAGTTCACTGAATAAACGAAAAAGTATTTGGATCTATCGTTCTCATACCTGAAGCTGTAAAACCTATTGGATACAAATGGATTTTTGTTCGAAAGTGAAATGCGAAAAATGAGATTGTGAGATACAAAGCTCGTCTTGTTGCACAAGGTTTTTTCCAAAGGCATGGGATTGATTATAAAGAAACGTTCTCATGTAATGGATGCTATTACGTTCAGATACTTAATCAGCTTATCGGTTTCGAAAAATCTAGATATGCATCTCATGGATGTTGTAACGACTTATTTATACGGGTCATTAGATGCCGATATTTATATGAGAATTCCTAATGAAATCAAGGTGCCTAAAGCAATGAGCTCAAAGCCCAAAGAATTATGTGCAATTAAACTACATCGATCACTGTATGGATTAAAGCAATCCGGGCGCATGTGGTATAATTGCTTAAGTGAGCATTTGTTGAAAGACGGATATGTGAATGATCAATTATGTCTGTGTGTCTTTATAAAAAATACGACAGTTGAATTTGCAATTATTGTTGTTTATGTAGATGATCTGAATATTATTAGAACTCTCAAGGAAATCCAAGAAGCAGTTGATTACCTAAAGGGATAATTTGAAATGAAAGATCTTGGACGCACTCAAATATGTGTTGGTTTGCAAATAAAACACTTGCATAGTGGAAAATTTGTACACCAATCAAATTACACAAAAATGGTTTTGAAGTGCTTTTATATGGATAAGGCAAACCCCCTCACTAGCCCCATGGTTAATAGATCACTGAATGTTGAAAAGGATCCATTCCGTCCTTGTAAAAAGAATGAAAAGATACTTGGTCCTGAAGTACTAGGCTTAAGTGCTATTGGAGCCCTCATGTACCTTGCCAATTGTACTAGACCGGATATAACATTTGCTACAAATCTGTTGGCAAAATATAGTTCATCTCCATCACGAAGACATTGGAATTGTATCAAGCACATACTTCGTTATCTTTAAGGGACGATCAATTTGTGATTATTTTATCCCAGAAAATCAAATGATGAAATAGTTGGTTTTGTAGACGCGGGTTATTTGTCTGATCCTCATAAGGCTAGATCATAGACTGGCTATATCTTCACGATGGGTGCCGCAATTTCCTGGCGTTCTAAAAAGTAAACACTAGTTTCTACATCGTCAAATCATGCTGAGATAATCACACTTCATGAAGCCAGTCGAGAGTGTAGACAACTTCTATCCATGTCTCAGCATATTCAAAATGCCAATGGACTACCTGTCAATAAAGACCCGACATTATTATTTGAAGACAATGTCGCATGTGTCGCCCAAATTAAAGAGAGATACATCAAAAGTGACAGTCCAAACATATCTCCCCGAAGCTCATTTTATACACTCAAGAACTTGAAAAGAAGAAAGAGGTCAAGATCAAATATGTTCGATCAAGTGATAATGTCACAGATTTAGATTTATTCACGAAGGTACTTCCTACTACAACCTTTAAACAACATGTTCACAATATTGAGATGCGAAATCTACGAGATTTAGAAAGTTGATTTCTCTTGACCCTTGTCGGTTTAAAGGGAAGCATATATGATTTTACTCTTTTTCCCTTTAACATGGTTTTTGCCCCACTGGGTTTTCCATGAAAATGTTTTTAACGAGATAGCCCATGCACATGATTCGAATTTAAGTTGTGTACTATTTTCCTTATGTCCGATTTTTTCCTTACTGAGTTTTTCGGCTTAAAGGTTTTTAACGAGACACACTTATTCAACTTACAATGCTATGTTCAAGGGGGAGTGTTATGAATTATTAAACATTAACCTTAGGCCTTAGACTTAGGTAGGCTAGCATGGTAGTGTAGGTTGGTAATTGTCAAGATTGACAAACTCTTCCATCCATTTCTCGACTATAAATACCAAGCAATGCAAGGTTATTTCGACACCGATTCTTCATCTCGAATAAAGTTCTCTCTCTCTCTCTCTCTCTCTCTCTAATACACTCTTTGTCTTAAGTTTGTGGTTACTTTATAATAATAATCCTTTTATCTTAAAAAAATTAAACTCTATCCATTGTGAGATACTTCTTTTTTTATTGATAATAATCGTTAAAATATTTTATCAAAAGAGTTATAAAATCAAGGATATATCTCTGTTATTGATAATAATTGTAGTAGTCTTTTATCTACCTCTCTTATTGTAATATAGATTTATCTAGCCAATGTGAGATACATCTTTTCTATTTATAATAATAGTATAAGTCCTTTTATATAAATATTTTTAAAATCAACATCACTTTCAAACAAATGTGAGATACAACTCTAATATTGCAAATAATAGTACATGTCTTTTATCTAAAGACTTTAACAACCATTATTTTTAAATAATGTAAGATACGTCTCTTCTATTTCATCTCTTCTATTATTGTAAAAATAGTTTAAAAGAATATGGCGTTTCGTATCTTTTTACCAACCCCAAGAATTCAAGCCAGAGGAGAGCACCATCTTCTCAACTAATTGAATTGTGCTAAGAATTTATCGAATTAAGAATTCAAGCTTAAAAATTATATCATATATTGGTTTGAAAGTGATGTTGGTTTTACTTCCATATTATGTATAGTTTATGTGTATTGTTGTCAATAGAGGATATTAAATTACTATTACCATATTAAACACCTTATATCATATATGCTTAGTGATTATAGTGTAATTAATTAATACATCATATCATATTAAGAATTGTTGATGATAGATCTATATATATATATAATAGCAAGGGTAGATTTTTCCCTCTAAATTTTCACTTTTGAATTAATAAATTTTCAGTTACCATTTCACTCTTTCTCTCTCCTACCTTCTCTGGTTATATTTCTCTTTCTCGCTCCCGTTTTCTCCTTATTTTCTCTCTCATCACCACCATCTCCTCTCTTTTAATTACGTTTAAAAAATTTTCTCTCCTTAAACATAAAAAATAGTAACTAAAACAAAAATAATAGTTCCGGAGTTAAGAAAACAAAAATATAAGATGTTAGTAAAATAAAAATAATTTATGGAACATGCCACTATAAAAATAAAAGTTACAGAACTAACAAAACAAAAATAATTTAATACGAATGTTAGTAAAATAAAATAATTTACAGCACAAAAGTTTAAAACAAATTTCAAAAAATATATATGTAAAAAAAAAATACGTTAGCGAAATAAAAACATTTGATGGAACAAAAATAATAGTTATATAGTCAATAAAAACCAAAACAATTTAAATTGAGCTTACTAAAATAATAAAAATAATTTACGGAACAAAATTTTAAAACAAATTCTTAAAAATAGATATGTAAAAAAAATACATTAGTTAAATAAAAATATTTGATGGAACAAAAATAATAGCTATGAAGTCAATAAAACACAAATAATTTAAACTGAAGTTAGTAAAATTATAAAAATAATTTACTGAATAAAAGTTTAAAGCAAAATCTTAAAAATAGTTATGTAAAACAAAAATATGTTAGTAAAATAAAAATATTTGATGGAATAAAAATAGCAGTTACAGAGTCAATAAAACAAAATAATTTAAACTGAGGTTAGCAAAATAATAATAAAAAATTACGGAACAATTTTTTTCCATAAAACTAATTCTTAAAAGTAAAACAAAAATAATAGTTACGAAGTCAATAAAACAAAAAATATATAATGGAAGTTATTAAAATCAAAATAATTTACAAAACAAAAATAATAGTTAACGTTAAAATAATTTCGTTATTTTGATTTTAGCTTATTTTTCTTCTCAAAAGTTTTTTATTCATAAAATACAAATATAATTTAATAAAAGTAATCATTGAAAAAGAAGAACTTATTTGAGTTTATATTATATTTTAAAGGGCAGAAAAAAATTCAGGTTTGTTCGAAAACATTTATTATACAGAGTTTTTGTATAGTATAAAGTGTTCGGGGTTGTCAAGTCATGAATTGACACTTAAAATTAGTGTTCCAGTAATGATATTGAGAAACATTGATCATGCTGCATGGTTGTGCAATGAAACAAGACTAATCATCATAAATCTTGGGGATCGTATTGTTGAAACAAAAAAATTGAAAGGAAGCAATGTTGGAGAAAATATTTTTATCCCAATATTGTCATTAATTTTATCTGATGTTAGACTGTGTTTCAAGTTTCCAGATAAGACAATTTACATTGCTGGTATCATATGCAATGATAATTAACAAGTGTCAAAGTCAATAATTGCACGTAGGTCTCTATTTGAAAAAAAAAACAGTATTTAGCCATGGACAGTTATATGTCGTAGTTTATATGGTAACAAATTATTTTGGTTTGAAAATATTGATATGCGGTGAAGATGAAAAACCAACTAATAAGACAACAAATATTGTGTATAAGGAATTTTTTTTTAGAATCTATAATGATTAGTGATATATTTATGTGTAATTGTTAATAAATCGATCCTCCTTATTTTGTTTATGTATGATTTAATTGATGTGCGTTTAACACATGTGTTAAAAAAAACTAGTTTTAACTAATGATATGAAGATGAAAACCAAAAGTCACATTGAATTGGAGACTTGAAAATTTAAATTCAATCAAACTAGAATGATGTGTGATTTTGAAAGTTTTCTCTCGCCGACTTTAATATACATTTATCATAGATTTCTCTTGTGACAACAAACTATATATATTCATTTACAAATAATACACTTCTCATTTCACAATTTCTACCATGGCATTGTGAAAGAACACAAGTAGCTAGGATTCTCCAAAAATTGCCAATGTTGTTTCCAATGTACCTGTCGATGTAGCTACAATGGAAGTCACAATGGTCAAAATAAAACTGAACAGCGGAAGACTTAATAATAAAGCACTAAATTAAACACAAATGTTTACCAAACAATCTACAAGCCTATGCTTGTAGATCTAGCCTCATGGCCAAAAAGATTTCACTAAAAAGATTAATTGTTTTACAAAAGGATTGTGAAATCACCAAACAAAACACTCTCACAAGACAACAAGTCTTGGAGAGCAAAACACCCACAGAAAAGCAGGTATAGAAAACGTGGGAAGAAACAAATAGCTTCCTAAAATCAGTTAGAAAGTCAAAACAACACCAACACCCAATGTCGCTTCCAATGTAATAACATTCGGAGCTGCATTCAAAAACTGCTGCACATCTGAAACTGAAATCAGGTTCTGAACTTCTGAAATTTTTGCTCTCAACTTTTTGAATTTTCTCCCTGAATGCGTATTCAGCCTCTACCCCAAGTCCTTTATTTATACGAGAAGAAGTCCTACAAAAAAGGAAGCAAACTCCAACAAGGAATAGGATTAGAGTTAGGAACCAAATGCACTTACCATAAATCATAGATTTTGTTACCATATGGACTAGCATTCTAAGGCATAGATTCATGAAGGAATTTCACCAAGATTTTGTTTCCAAAAACAACTCCTAAGATTTAGGTCCAAGAAAACCAAAATCTAATTAAATATTTTGTTACCAAAAATGACTCCTAGACTTTAGGACCAAGAAAAATCAAAATCTAATTAAAGATTTTATTTCCAAAAATGCCTAAACTAGGGACCAAGAAAGGAGAAACAAAACCAAAATAGGCCATGCCTATTTACCTTTACAATATCCCCCTTTGTTGAACCTTTCTGGTCAAATCAAATGACAAGTGTTTATTCAACACCAATCAAACCATTTAACCTGCATTGGTTAGAAAATCTCATCTCTCCCTGAATTTGTGCAAGGTATAAAATCAGAAATCATTTACTAAGCACAAATCAGAATATACCAATGATGCAATCACATGCATACAAAACAAACATGATGACTCTACAAGGAATCAGATTCATCACCATCACCAGAAACACTTGATCTCTCTCCCCCTATTTGACCAGAAAAGGAAGAGGGATAAACCATCTTATAGGAATTCTCAAAAAATCCAAGATTTTGAAAAAAACACAATTAAGTGTTCACCATGATTTGATCACACCACTAGCAATAACTGAGCACATCATATCCAGATTCAAAGCCTCTTAGTTTCCCACAAAAATTAGACATCCACTAAATATTTTTCAACATGAAGATTTTTGGAAATTGATTGCACAGTTTGAGTTTAGGACAAAATTCCACCAAGCTGATATCCTTACCAACAATGCATGTCCTAAAATTTTATGCCTAAAAACATGATTACTAAAAGTTAGGCAAAAGAATAAAAAAAATGCATTCACACACAAGTGATAAAGACCAGATCAAAGGATATAGTTCCTAATGTAGCTGCATTGGGAGATGCATTCGCCAAAATTGTGATTTTATTTTCAATTTTGCATTTTTTTGTTTTCTCAACCAGATTTCTCTCCCAAGATTGTAAATTTTTCACAAAAAAAATCCATAGGTACTTTATTTCCCTAGGAATATAGCTCTACTTTATTTCAAGCTATAAAAACATGCTACTTGGAACCTTTCACACTATTTACCAAGGGTAGCCACTTACTTTTTGATCAACCCATGAAATCCGAGGATTCATAGTCCCAAAAGAAAGGTGCCACAACCTTGTTCATAGGTAGCTCTTTTCCGTTAGGTAGTTTTCACACTTTTTCTATTAAGGGGAGTCAATTTTCTCCAGATCAACCCATGAGAACCTAAGTTCCATAGTCCCTAGATAAATTGCTACATCCCAAAAATTTCAAAAGGTAGCTCTTTCCTTTGTGGGCTTAAAATTTTTCAATTGCAATAATATTTTAGGAAGAGAGTTAGGAGAATCAGAACAATGAAATCACAACAGATTTTGAATGAAATTCCCAAGCAACCACAAGAGGCACATACATGTGATACAATGATCTAGAGTGTCCTCTAAAGACAAAATGCAATCATGCCTAATTTTTTATTTATAATTAACTAAGTGTAAAATCATATGACACACAAAACACAAGAGATTTCCAAAGATTGAAAAATCTCTCAAAATCAAGACACTTGGCAAAAATATCAGCAAGATGATTTTTAGTCCCAACATGTACAATGCAAACAATTTACATATTCAACCAAGTCTCTAATAAAGTGGTGTCTTATATCAATGTGTTTTGTTCGAGAATAATGAACTGGATTTTTGTGCTAAGCAAAATGCATAGGTGTTATCAAAAAACAAGGTTAACACATCAATGTGTAGCCCATAATCTTTGATCATTTGGAGCATCCATAAAATATTTAAGGCTTCTCTCAAAAATATTTTGATAAGCATGCTAATTTGTGAGAATCAACCTTACCTCTTCTCCTTGTGTATATGCCATCATGAATATTACCTATCACTTGAGAAGTGGGATGCACTTTCTGAATTTTGCTTGGAATGTCATGCCTATGATCGATCAAAGCGATCGAATCTGCTTGTTCATGACTTTGTTTCAAAGATCATCACAAGTTCGACCAATGTAGCTTCTGATGTAGCTACATTCGGAGTTACATTCTGAATCACATCCACTGAACTTCCAGGATATGCAGAGTTCGTCGAGTGTGTTCAATGGTTTCGATGGATCACGGTTCGAAGATTGTGCAGGAGATTCATGATCTCCAAAGTCAGGAGATTCATCAAAGGACCACTTAGCACCAGGGCATATGTCAAAAGGCTCACAGTATTTGGATTTACCCTTCTTGTCAATGTCTTTGGGAACCCACATTTGTTTAAAGGTTTTAGGTTGTTGTTTCTATGAATGTGACTTCTGATGTAGCTTTGAATGTGACTTCCAATGTTGCTGCATTGGTTATTGCATTGGATGATGCATCTGATTTTTAACCAAAAAGGCCTGCCTTACTTCTTCTTCATATACAGCCTTTTTAAGAAAGCAGAATGGCTGTATATGACCAGGCTTGTGACAAAAATGACACACAAAATTCTTCTTTCTTGTTTTGGGTTTTTCAAAGAAGTTCAGATTTTGAAAATTTTGTGTGGGATGTTTTCGTTCAGTAGACATACCTTCACCTTCTCTAACAAACATCTTTGGTACAAAACCAATACCTGACTTACCAGACTTACCTGAATTGAGCATCTCATCCATTTTTTGTTGACTTGAGTTCCATTTAGCCATGGTTTCATTGACTTGAGTGATATGCTCTTTTAATCCTTCGATCTCAATGTCTTTCTTACTTAACAAACTTTCCAGCCTTATAATACAATCCTTCTGTTCTTTATTGGCCTTCTTCAGTAGTTCGTTTGCCTTTCCAAGCAATGTAACTTGATGAGATCGCTTCTCCCAATCTTTGGACATCTCTTTGTAACCTTCCAGCAGGTCTGATTCTGATTCTCTACCGTCTTCTGTGACAGAGGAGTTAAAACAGCAATGATCTTCCCAACTTCTGTCCAATGTAACTTCTGATGTAGCTACATTCGGAGTCACATTGGCTGAAAATCCTGCAAAATCAGATGGAGAGTTGTGTACAGCAGTGAGAGTGATGAGATCACCTAGATCTTCATCATCACTATCACTCAAAGTAGCAGAAAAATTCAAACCATTCTTTCTCAAAGTATTAGCACATTGATTAGCATAATGCCCAAACCCTTGACAAGCCCTACATTGAATAGAATCAATATTTTTACTTCTAGATGTAGGCTTCTTAGCAAAAGTATTGGTAACATATTTTTCAGGGGTTTGAAAAGAACTTTCTTTGGGAGGAAATTTGCTAGGCTCAGTTTTGAAAATTGTTTTGGAGATAGAATATGGAGATCTGTTTTGCCCATTTGTTTTCAAAATATTTTTGAACTTTGTTGTTAAGAAATCAATTGACTCTTCACCAAAATCAGATTCCTCAATCTCCTTATGCAATTCAATCAATTCAGAAGAGATATCAACAACAGAAGGAAAAGCAATGCTTTCCACAGAAGGAGTAGAAGATGATGCACCTTTGCCTTTGTTCTTAATTTGCTCATTGATGTTTAACTCAAAATTTTGAAGAATACCAGCAAGTCTTTCAAAACCAATTTTGTCTATATCATGTGCTTCCTCAATAGCACAAATTTTCACATTAAACCTTTCAGGCAAAGTTTGCATCATCTTACTCCCAAGACGATCATTGGTGATTGGATCACCCAAAGCAAGAGCAGAGTTAGATATATCAAGTAATCTAGCATAGTAAGACATAATATCTTCATCTTCATTCATTCTAGTGTTCTCAAATTGAGTAGTAAGCATCCTAAGTTTTGAAGCACGAACACTAACAGGACCTTCAGATAAGGTTTGAAGGGCATCCCAAACATCCTTGGCAGAGTCATAATTTGCAATAACTCTAAAGGTGTTGGCATCTAAGGCTTTGTATATGGCCAAAAGAGCCTTAGAATTAAACGAAGCAATGGTTCTATCTTGAGTGGTCCAATTTTCCTCACTAGTGATTTTAACATCTCCATCATCATCAGTCGTTTTAGGTGGACTCCAACCATTCAAAACAGCAAGTCACGCTCTCTCATCAATTGATTTGATGAAGATAATCATCTTGACTTTCCAAATAGAATAATTTGCATTAGTCAAAATTAGAGGACGAACAACATTCTCATATTGAGAATCCATCACGGCTACAACAAGAATCTACTCTTAGTGACGTCAAGAGGAGGCTCTGATACCAATTGAAAAACACAAGTAGCTAGGATTCTCCAAAAACTGCCAATGCAGTTTCCAATGTAGCTGCCGATGTAGCTACAATGGAAGTCACAATGGTCAAAATAAAACTGAACAGCGGAAGACTTAATAATAGAGCACAAAATTAAACACAAAGTTTTACCAAACGATCTACAAGCCTATGCTTGTAGATTGTAAATTAAACACAAAGTTTTACCAAACAATCTATGCTTGTAGATCTAGCATCATGGCCAAAAAGATTTCACTAAAAAGATTGTGAAATCACCAAACAAAACACTCTTACAAGACAACAAGTCTTGGAGAGCAAAACACCCACAGAAAAACAGGTATAGAAAACGTGGGAAGAAACAAATAGCTTCCTAAAATCAGTTAGGAAGTCAAAACAGCACCAACGCCCAATGTCGCTTCCAATGTAGTAACATTCAGAGCTACATTCAAAAACTGCTGCACATCTGAAACTAAAATCAGGTTCTGAACTTCTGAACTTTCTGCTCTCAACTTTCTGAATTTTCTCCCTGAATGCGTATTCAGCCTCTGCCCCAAGTCCTTTATTTATACGAGAAGAAGTCCTACAAAAAAGGAAGCAAACTCCAACAAGGAATAGGATTAGAGTTAGAAACCAAATGCACTTACCATAAATCATAGATTTTGTTACCATATGGACTAGGATTCTAAGGCACGGATTCATGAAGGAATTTCAACAAGATTTTCTTTCCAAAAACAACTCCTAAGATTTAGGACCAAGAAAACCAAAATCTAATTAAATATTTTGTTACCAAAAATGACTCCTAGACTTTAGGACCAAGAAAAACCAAAATCTAATTAAAGATTTTGTTTCCAAAAATGCCTAAACTTAGGGACCAAGAAAGGTGAAACAAAACCAAAATAGGTCATGCCTATTTTACCCTTACACATTGTTTTCTTATTAGAGACCTCTCTTCCGCTTTTGAAACTATTCTATTAAATACAATCTTCTTATGACAAAAATAATATATATGCTCATTTTTTTAAAAAAACTTAGCTTTCATTGTTTCACTTCTAATTTTTGTTTTTTGAAAGGGTTTAGTGTCACAATTTGTTTATATATGTTTCTACTTTTTAGCATTAGTCCCTAATTTTGAAAAGTGAAATACTGGTCAAAGTTGTTAATGGTCCTTCCATAGTATGACATTAGTTTTTTTTTTTGTTACGTGAGCATGTGCATATCACATATCACGTTAGTTTTTAAGAGGGTACATTAGTCATTTTTATAGGAGATATTTTTCATTGATCTTCAACCTCTAAAGCTCACTGCTAGTCTGCTACAATTCAGATTCCAATTGCAACCAAATTGGTCTTCTTACGCATGGTGTATATGTTGCCACCATTTGCTCATTACATCTATCCCCGCTGGAACAATTGCTCCAACATTTGAGTCCGCCCTTTCTGCAGGTGTCCCCTTTGACTAGTCTTTACCCACACTATCGAAGGCATTCCTAATTAGGGGGATGGGTCATAAACGCTGGGAAAAACCTTTTCTCCAGCCCTCCAAGAATGCTGATGTGAGAGACATAAAGATGCAAATCGAATAGACTAAGAATCCTCCATGAACATGAATGAAACTAGAAAACACGAATCGTCAGTCTAGCTCCCGAAAGGCGAACGCTCACTTGAATTCTTCCTGTGATGTGAGTTAATTCTATCAAGACAACTCTTCCAAAATAGTATTCTGAAGACGAAGAAGCTTGCAAGTCTTTTGGATAACTGACAGGTATATGAAATAATTGAACAGCTAGGATTCAACAAGGAAACAAAAAACTTTTTCTGAAACAATCAGTGATGTTGTATCCAGTGATCAACATCTCATGAATCATCAACCAGAAACAGCAGCGAAAAAAAAATACAGATTAATACAGGAAGCAAGCAAAGAGAAACAAGAAGTAAAAAATGTCTACAAGTGAAAACTTGTAGACGATGCCTCAGGGCGAAACTTCCACTAGAAAGGAGTTGTAAACAAGATTACAATAAAGAAAAGACAAATCTAGAAAAAAGTGGAAATCAATACGAAAAACTCCTACACGAGTAGATAGATCTAATCTTTTCTTAACATTCATGAATACACCAGTAATTCATAATTAACAACGAATGCAGACTGATGATGTAAAGCAGCGAAAACAGATGAGCTTTCTAATGATGGATCAATCAATGGTTCACTGGTTTTCTTGACAGCATCAAGTGTGAATTTCTTCTCTACTAAATACTCTGTTTGATCAATCTTCTACCAAGGTTGGTCCCTTCTTATATAGAGAACATAGAGACCCTGTCAGCCACGAAAAGTACAATCACACGGCATTGAGAGGATTAGGAAGAGACATATATAGATTAATTCCTTCAATCAAGAAAATTCCTTTTAGAGAGTCCTTATATAAGTTAATAACTAGACATCCTACCAAAGAAAAGGAAATGTAATAACAATCTATATTTCAATAAGATAGACCACGCCCTAAAATGTAGGACACGACAAAGGAGATTTTGAGAAAAGAAGCCGTGGAAAAAATATACTCCAACAATCTCCCCCTTTGTTGTTACCTTTTTGACCAAAGCATCGTACCCCTGAAATTAATAACTTAAGATATCAAAGAAATAAATCTAGGATAAAATAAGTCAAACTAATCCATCAAATCCAATCAAAGGACAAACCAAAAGTAGTTAATAAAAATTAACAGAAAAGTTTAAATACAAATCATTATTTATTTAAGTTCTTTGAATCTCCCCATGAGGTTGTGCCAGTAGATGAGCTAACATTGGTTGCAACATTGGCTGAGTCATCGGCATCGGCAAAAAGTTCCACTACTCCCCCTCTTTGAGAAGAAAGGACAGAAGGAGAAGTCAACCACTGATCAAGATGAGTCTGAAGAAACTGAAGAAAACTGATCTGTTGAGCAATGAGAGGCATCAGAGACTGGATGAACGGAACAGACATAGAAGCTGTGATTCTTGCTGAAGCCATGGGAAATGATGAGCCACTGGATGATGCAAAAGCTCGGAGGAACATTAGGAAAGTCATTGGCATGAGTCATAACTGGAGAGGGCTGAGCAGAAGGAGATGGGTCGGGAACCTGAGCTGAAGTAGGATGAGGTTGAGAAACAAGGAACCGATCCACAACCCGATTTCCTTTTAGAATTTTTGAACTTATGGAGAGGGGCAAAGATCGAGGAGTTAAACGTTCATTGTCTAGAGCCAAAACCACCTGAGACAGACCCAAGTTGTAAACCAGATGCGGATAAGGAATGGCACGAGAAGTTGATTCAGATTTGGCAAAGGTAGACACTTTGTGAAACACCAATTCCCCAAGATTAAAAGGATAGTTCATTCCAATATTGTATAAAATATGAGCATGCGAGTCTGTGACCACATTTTGATTCAAAGAAGGATCCCAATTTACACAACAGAATTTGTACAGCACAACGTATAGAGAAGACATAGAGGAAGTCCAAAATTTGTCACGTTTAACACTGTCCCTAGATTTTGTGACTGGCCAAGAAGACAAAGGCCCTTTGGTAATTTCTCGAGCCATAATATCCCATTCATCAAACACACCTTCTTCACGAACATTCGGAGAACCATAAAAATTATTAATTGAAGAAGGAGAAAAATCCACAATTTTGTTTCGGATGAAAACTTGACCATATCTAGGAGTTCCTAACTTAGTCATGTCTTCTTCTAAGTTGGCATAAAATTCCATTACAATTTCTTTGACATATGGATAGGCAGAAGTCATAGTGTCCAAGAGATGACGTTTTTAAAGAAAAACATCCAAGCCATACTTAACCAAGACATCAATAGAAATACGACGTTCTTCCATAATGTTCCTATCCATATTGAACCTAGAAGCAGCAAAAGAGGTATAAAAGATGGGAGAGAAAGCCTGACCAATATCCAGAGGAGGGAATGAGGCAGCTGATGATGTATCATTAGTTACATCATCAATAGCTTTTTGTTCAACATTATCAACAGAGATCCCGTTGTCTTTTGGGCTTGCTTCTAATACGTCTTGAAAATCTTCATCACTGGAGATGTCATGAGCAGAACTGGAAGAAGATTTCCCCGAGGAGGTTGAGCGGTTACAGACTCCCCTTTTGGATTTGACGAGAAGATGGGCTAGAGGAATGTGTTCATCAGGGTCGTATTCTTCTTTAGCATTAATAGGACCAAAAGAAGCCTTAGTGGCAGAAGGAGCCACAACATTGGAAGAGGGGACATAAATTGTAGCGGCAGAAGAACAGTCATGGAAAATAGTGGGATCAGGAGACGAGACAGAACCGCGAACCAAAGATGCTCCCCCTGAAGCTAGAACTTCCTCATGAGCAGCGAATTGAAAAAAGGAGAGGTTCATGGCGACTTCAAAATCAGGGTCATGCTCATCATCTGAAAATGAAACAACACATGGAATGTCTTCCTGTGACACATCAACCTTTGCCCTCTTCACAACAGCACTTACCTTGGGAGAGGTAGGTTCGAGGTCTGGCCCATAACCCCGAATACGCTTAGACTTGCGAAAGATATTAGCGGGTCCATTGCACCAATTTCTTTGAGATTTGAAGGAAGGTTGTCCAAATCAATGGCATACTCGCGGGCACCGAGCAGCAACGAAGCGATTGGGGCTAGGGAGTCATCTGAAGGAACAATGGCAGTGATAGGGTTGGCAGAAGATTGGGGAATTCCATGAGAAAGGAATGAGGCTGGTGATGACGCAACATTTTATGCGTCATCCATTTGAGCAAACAGAGAAGGATTTTGGGAATGGGATTTCATTAGGGTAGAACCTGCAGGAAGAACACAGAGACCAAGATAGGGGCTTCATGAGAGAAGATGAAGATAAATAAACGGGAGAGAGATGGGGAATCCTTCAATGATGAGATATGCTTCTATATAGCCCTGCAAAAATTAATTAGTGCATTCCTAAACAAACACAAAAAGAGAGCCCCAAACAAATTCAAACACTGCAGGAAACTGAAGGGATAAAATAAAAACGGTTAGAAGAAGATAAGAAATATCTTTAAAATTTTAAATTTATTATTATTATTATTATTATTATTATTAGAATAAGGAGAAGGAAGGAAGGACATCAAGGATCAAAAACAGAGTGAACCAGAATGTCTTGACAAACCCTAGCCATGAAGAACAAGTAGAGAATCCAACAATTTCTTTCACATAGATAACATTTCATATCAATCAAAAATCGAAATAGGAGAAACTAAACATGACATACAAAGCATTTATCTAGGAAACAAAAAATGAGTCAAAAGATATGGACACCAATGATTAAAAAAATGCCTTAAGAAGTATGTCTAGAATGATATCGGAGGAAGATGAGAAATACACCAGTAAGGGACTGAACCAACTGATGAGAAACCCAATGATGCTTCATTTGGAATCTTATAGAAAATCAGAGTCAAAAAGTCAAGATTTCCTTTCTCCTAAAGGCAATTTTTAGACAAAATTCCCTGTGGGAATTTGGGCAATACTTTATTTCAAGCATTTCTTGGCCACTAGGTAGCTTTCACACTTCTCCAAGGACAGCCATTTTTCACAAGTTCAACCCACGAAAACATGAAGCTCGTGCATGTTCCATAGTACCAAGTGAAAAGCTACATACCTTGTACACATGTAGCTCTTTCCTTGATGGGCATCAATATTTTTTTTCTTGGCCACTAGGTAGCTTTCACACTTTTCTAAAGATAGCCATCTTTCACAAGATCAACCCATGGAAACATGAAGCTCGTGCATGTACCACAGTACCATGTGAAAAGCTAAAGACTGGGAGAATATGCCAGAAAAATGACTCTCAACTGATTTAATAAGATAAACTATAAGCAACCATAGATGGAAAAATCAGATGGAACAATTGTGCAAGCTTATAATGCAAGATGCCTGATTTTTTAATTTTTTTTAAAGAGAGAGTGAATCAAATGGCACACAAACTGAGAGACTTCCTAAGATAAGAAAATCTCTCAAATGCTAAAGCTTTGGTGAAAATATCTGCCAACTGATTTTCGGTCTTAACAAATTCCATGCATATTATGCCTTGTTCAACCAGGTCTTGAATAAAGTGATATCGAATGTCAATATGTTTAGTACGAGAATGTTGAACAAGATTTTTTGAAATATCTATGGCATTAGAGTTGTCACAATAAACTGTTAAAACTTCACTATGTAACCCATGGTCCTCTATCATCTAGTTCATCCACAAGAGTTCAACTTCAGCAGACGATAGGGCTATACAATTGTGTTAGCGACTATACCAGGAAATCAAATTATTTCCAAGAAAAAAACAACCACCTGAGGTTCTTTTTCTAGCATCACCATCTCCAACCCAATCAGAATCAGTGAACCTAATAAGTGTGGTGTTGGTGTGAACAGTGTACCATAACCATAATTCTGCTGTGCTATTAACATATCGAAGAATGCGTTTGACAGCAGTTAGATGTGAAACTTTGGGATTAGCCTGGTATCTAGCACACATACACACACTATGCATAATATCAGGACGACTAGCAGTTAAATAGAGAAAACTACCTATCATGCTTCTAAACAAAGTAGGATCAACATTTTCCCCTTTCTCATCTTTGAACAACTTCTTGTCAGTTCTCATAGGGGTTCTTTTGTCAGCACTATCCTCAACTTGAAATTTCTTAACTAAGTTTTTTTGCATAGTTAGTTTGAGATATAAACATGCCATCATGAGTTTGTTTGACTTATAAACCCAAGAAATATCTTAGCTCCTCAACCATGCTCATTTCAAAGGTCGAAGTCATACAAGTGATAAATTGTTGTAACAAGATTTTAGAAGTGGACCCAAAAACTATGTCATCAACGTAAATTTGAGCAATAAGAATATTTTTGTCATGACGTTGAATAAACAAGGTTTTATCCATTTCTCCTCTTTTAAAACTACTTTGCAAAAGGTGATTTGTTAGTCTCCCATACCAAGCTCATGGAGCTTGTTTGAGACCATACAAAGCCTTGTTTAATTTATAAACATGATTAGGTTTAGAAGAGTCTTCAAACCCCTTGAGTTGTTCAACATAAACTTCCTCATCGAAGACACCATTCAAAAACACACTTTTGACATCCATTTGATGGAGTTTAATGCGCAAGAAACAAGCTCGACTAGTAATAGTCTAATGGACTCAATACGGGCAACAGGAGCGAAGGTTTCATCGAAATCCACCCCCTCAACCTGTGTATAGCCTTGAGTCACTAGTCGTGCCTTGTTTCTTACAATCTTTCCAACTCATCTGTTTTGTTTTTGAATATGTATTTCTTTCCAATAACATTTACAGAGTTGGGTCTAGGAACTAAATACCACACATCATTTTTGGAAAATTGATTTAATTCCTCATGCATGGCATTTATCTAAAAATCATCAAGAAGGGCTTCTTTCACATTTTTAGGTTCAATTTTGGACACAAAAAGATAATGACTCACCCTTCTAAAAGTGGTAGTCATGCAAGCCATTTTTCTGTAATCAATCTTACCCTTAGTCCTTGTAGTTCTCTCACCATGGACATCACTAATTACCTGAGAAGTAAGGTGAACTTTATGGATTTTTCTGGGAACATCCTTGCTACGATCAGTAGCAATGTTGTGTTCAGGTGCCTGATTGGTTACAATTTCCTGAACTGGGGGAGCCAATGATTCATCTGATGATGCATCATCAGTTGTATCATTGACTAAATTTTCAACAGAATCTGGATTTTCTGATTCAATCACGGGATTTGTGCCATAAGTAGTTGTAACTGAAGGATCAGAATCTGGAACACGAGACTCGTGTTCTTTTATAGTGGGAATTGGTGCTATCTCTTCAAGTAACCCTGCAAAATAATCTTCAATAGTTTTGTGACCGAGATCAGTGAGATCATCAAACAGAATATTCATTGATTCCATGATGGTTCTTGTTCTAAGATTAAAAATTCTATATGCACGACTATTTGGAGAATATCCCATGAAAACACATTTGTCACTCTTAGAGTCAAATTTAGAAGGGTGATCCCTATTGTTTAGCAGGTAACAAACACATCCAAACACATGAAAATGTTTCACACTAGGTTTTCTATTATTCAAAATCTCATAACAAGCAGTGTTTAAAACTTCAGCCCAAAAACGTTTTGAAAGATTTTTAGAACTTAATAAAACACGTGCCATTTCTTGAAGTGTGCGATTCTTTCTTTCCGCCACTCCATTTTGTTGTGGAGTTTTGAGAGTAGAGAACTCATGAGTAATACCCTTTGAATCACAATAAGTAGAGAACGAAGTATTTTCATATTCAGTGTCATGATCTGATCTAATTCTTTTAAGTTTTAGACCGTATAGGTTCATAACACGGAGATACCAAACTTTAAAGACTTCAAAGGTATCTGATTTTCCCTAAAAAAGAATACACAAGTATATCTTGAAAAATACACACACAAAAGAGTATCTTCTTCTACCTAAACTTTCCACTTCAATCGGACCCATTAGGTCAGTATGAATCATTTCAAGACACCTAGTGGAGACACAATATTGAATTCTAGGATGAGAGACCCTTGTTTGTTTTCCTTTCTGACAAGGACCACAAACACTCATGCTTTTAGTGTTCAAACGAGGTAATCCTCTAATAGCCTCAAATTTTACAAGTTCTTCAAGTTTTTTTATAGCTAACATGTCCTAACTTTTGGTGCCATAATTGAGTATCAACAAAATTGGCACTTTTGCGAGTATGAAAAAAATTAACCATATAGATGTTATCTGAAGACCTAGTACCTGCAAGAACTCACTTATCAGATAAATCATATACTTCACCTGTATCTTTGTTGAACCTAACATGAAGATTGTCATCACACAACTGACTTATGTTGATTTGGTTTACCTTAAGCCCTTCAACATGATAAACATTGTAGAGCCTAGGCAATCCATCAACATCCAATGTTCCTTTACCAACTATTCTACCTTTTGCCCCTCCACCATAGGTAACCTTACCTCCATTGCACAAAGAATAATTGGATAGGTTCTCCCTTGTTCTTGTCATATGACGAGAACACCCGCTGTCAAAGTACCAAGAACCTGTTATATGAGACTTCAATGAAGTAATTGTTACATGACAGTTCATATTAGTTTTTAAAACCCACACTTTCTTGACGGAATGCTTTATATGAGAAACATATTGTTTTGGGAAAGAATGAATCTGATGAGCTTTCTGATGAGGTGTTTGATAAGGTATCGTACGATGCTTCATTCGATTCTGGATACCAAAGGGGGCAATTTTTTCACTCACAGTTTCAAAGAGGTCCTTTTTCCTTTTGTGACAAAACAGCTTGATATGTCCTGACTCATGACAATAATGACAAATAAACTTTACAAACCTATTTTTTTGTGATGAGGGAGAAGAAACAGAAGATGGTTATCCTATTTCTTTGACAAACACAATGGGTTTGAAGCCAAGACCAGTAGTGTTCTACTGACCAACCCCTAAAGCTTCATCAAGCTTGTATTTACTAGAGTTCCATTTAGATATAGTATCATTGGCCTTGTTCAGATCAAGACGAAAAAATTCGATTTCTCGATCTTTCTTAGTGAGAGATACTTCCAATCATTCATTTGATTCCTTTTGATCCTTTACCTGACTAAACAAGAAACGAATTTGTCTATCCATCTCTATCACACGGATACAACATTTTCTCCAATCTTCATAAAGAGCCTTGTATTCTTCAGCCACATTAATATAATTGCAATCTGACTCATCATGAGGTGGATCTTCAATGTCATCAACTACAGACGAGATGAAGCACTGAAAATCCAGCAGATTGTCCATTAATGAGGTATCAGATGAAGTATCATTAGCAGCTTCATCAAAAGACAATGAAACATATTTTTTTATGAAGAGCTTTTGTCTCTTCTAAAATAGATAAAGTGATAAGATCTCCTACATTGTCTTCTTCCTCACTGTCACTCATGGTGGCAACAAAGTTGAAGCCCTTTTTGCGCAGGGTGTTGGCACATTCATTGGCATAATGTCCATACCCTGAGCAAGCACGACGTTGTATGGAATCAAGATTTTTGACAGGAGTTTTATAAGAAGATTTAGGAAATCTAGATCCTGAGGAGTTTTGAGATTTTCTTAAGTTGTCTTTTTGCAAAGGTTTGTTTGATTCAGTGCCAAAAGGATTTTGAAAGCTAGAGTCATTTTTTATTTGACTTTTGTTTCTAAGAAAATTATTGAATTTCTTTGTGAGAAAGGCCATTGAATTTTCTCCAAGATCAGAATTCTTAATGTCTTTAGACAATTCAAGCAACTCTTTAGAGGAATCAGACAACACATGCAAAGCCACACTTTTATCCACACTAGATGCAACACTATTTTTCCCTTTATTCTTGTTCTGCTGAGCAAGATTAAGCTCAAAGGTTTGAAGAATCCCTGTAAGATTTTCCAATGACAATGTATCTGTGTCATGGATTTCTTCAAGTGCAACAATTTGAACATTAAAACGCTCAGGGAGAGAACGCATCATTTTACTAACGAGTCTAGGATTGGAAATTGGATCTCCCAGGCTTATAGACTCATTAGAAATATCAATAAGTTTATGATGGTAAGACCTAATATCTTCACTTTCTTCCATTTTCAAATCTAGTGCTTAAAACTCTCAACTTAGTACGACACACACTATCACTTCCTTCACAAATTTCTTGAAGTAATTCCCATCCTTCTTTGGCTTATAAACAATTAGCCACTTTCTTGTCCATGCATGTTAGCATCCAAAGATCCAAGGATAGCATAGTGTGCTTTTTAATTGAAATCATAAAGAGTTCTTGAGGAGACCAAACCTCAAGAACTGATAGCCATGCCCTTTCATCAATGGATTTGATGTACACGGAGCATGACTTTCCATGTAGAGTAATTAGTAGAGGTGAGAATAGGAGGACGAGGAGTTCCATTGTTACGTGAATCCATCATGACTGTAACAAAACTGGCACTTAGTAAGGCTAAGCATAGGCTCTGATACCAAATTAAATAATTGAACAGCTAGGATTCAACAAGGAAACAAAAAACTTTCTCTGAAATAATTAGTGATGTTGTATGCAGTGATACAACATCTCATGAATCATCAACCAGAAACAGCAGCGGAAAAGAGATACAGAATAATACAGGAAGCAAGCAAAGAGAAACAAGACGTAAAAATGTCTACAAGTGAAAACTTGTAGACGATGCCTCAGGGCGAAGCTTCCACTAGAAAGGAGTTGTAAACAAGATTACAATAAAGAAAAAACAACTCTAGAAAAAGTGGAAATTAATATGAAAAACTCCTACACGAGTAGATAGATCTGATCTATTCTTAACATTCATGAATACACCAGTCATTCATGATTAAACAACGAATGCAGACTGATGATGTAAAGCAGCGAAAACAGATGAGCCTTCTGATGATGGATCAATCAATGGATCACTGCATTTCTTGACAGCATCAAGTGTAAATTACTTCTCTACCGAATATTCTGCTTGATCAATCTTCTACCAAGGCTGGTCCCTTCTTATATAGAAAACATAGAGATCCTGTGATCGTGTCTTATTTTAATTAATTCCTTGCAAGTGGACAAGACTATTGTAAAATAGCTTGGGAAGCAAGGGTCGAACCACATAGACAAGAAGAATACAAATAGTAAGAATATCGGTAGCAATTTAAACTAAGGGGGGGTTTATTTATTTTATCTAAACTAATTATTCTACTAAAACAGTAAATTTAATTAAACTAGGCAGTAATCACAGATTGTAAAGATCTTATAGAGGAGGAAATCTAGGATTAGGGTTTCACTTGTATCTACTCTATAGCTTATTTAGATAAAGTACTATCATCAATAACTTGGGTTCGTTCACGAAACATAGATATAGCCTGTCGAATTACCGTTCAGTCTCTATCTCCAAATAATTCGTCCATTCTATATCCTAGGCACAAGAACATATGGATCCTAACTATCACTTAGGTCATATATATGAACCTGACCCTAACTTATCACTCTCGTGCATCGATAGGTTCAATTTATCATGATGGTGAGCCAGTGTACGACATATGCATTTTGGCCATGCAGTTATCCGCACCTCTAGGCCTTTATTACTTGCGATTACATTCATTTGTTCAAAGCGAGATAATAAAGGGGTTGATAAACACCATGATCAACAAGAATTGAATGAATAAAAATATATATTAAGCCTTATATTCGACACAAGTTACCTCTCAACTCCTAGATTAATGGATGTTTAGTTCATCCTTGAAGATGAACTGCACAATGAGATGAAGGAATACATGGATCAATCTTCAAAACAGTCATTACAACAACTAAACTACGTAATACAATCTAAATCCTACGCTAAAACTGTTTAAAACTACTTCTTAGACTTCCTTTGGCTTTGGCTACCGTCCTTTATTTATACCAAGGAGTTGTAGGGGAATATGAGGTTCAATCCAGCTTGAAAACCCCGTGAAGTCGGTTCTGGGGACCTAGCGGCCGCATGAGGTCTTGACCTTGCGTCCGCAAGGGTCTAAGTCTGAGAGGCTGACTTTCTGCCTACCTTGCGAAGGCAAGGTGTTTTGACCTTGCGGCCGCAAGGTGGCCAGATTCTTCTTTTTGTCTTTTCTTCAATTTTGCACTTTGGCCCCTTCCTCAAAATCTTCACTAAAAGCTTCATAAATCACATAAATCCACCTAAAACCATGACACTCATAAAATAGCTCAAAAACACATATCAGTAGCCAAAATCCTAGTGGAATTGCTCAATTTAAGTCATAAAAGTACCCGATAACGGCGTGTAAAATACGTCTATCAAATACCCCCAAACTTAAACTTTGCTCGTCCACGAGTAAACAATACTTATAAATACAAAATAAACATACAAAAATTAAGAAAATCTTTTTGGAGGGTGACACTATTTACACTCCTCTAGAAACCCACAAACTCAAGGAGACTCTTACGAGTGACTCGACTATGCAGATAAATACAAAAACTAATAAATACAAAAGCAGGCAAAAATTATTCTAAAAACAATAAAAATCTTTTTGGATTCAACCTCAAGTCATAGGAGCATGGCATATCAAAGTAGTCTCAGTCAGATGCTCACCACATATGTGCAGACTAATCACAGAAAACAAACTGACTTATAATCAAACTGCTACCGGTCTTAATTTCTTTGTTTGTGTGTGATCACCAGTCATAAAGAATATCTTAACTAAAACAATTTTATTAAGCTAAGCACCACATTCATTTAAAAATCAGATTTTAAATAAAACCAATGCAACACAGAGTATAAGATCTACCATCCAAACCCGGTCTATTACAGAAAGAGAGATCACCAAGGATTTTAAAAACTTATACATCCATCCCATGCATTTCTATGTATGACATACAATGCTCTCCTACCCCAATTACTTGCAATAGCTAAGATTATGCTAACACAGTGAGCTTGCGAATAATATGAATATGAAGTGGAGATCAATTTACATGTCTTACCATCAAATCAACAAACATAAGCATTGGCAAGAAGATCAATATATCTTTAATAACTTGTAATGTAAGGCTTTGGTGTATGGGGATATGATGGAAAGGGAATAGAATACAAAGTGAGAGAGCAAGACTACCCTTTACCCCTAATACTTCCAAGCAAAAGGAAGTTTTTGCCAATTAGGCTAGGACCTGCAAAGACCACAATTAGGGTTTTTTTTCTTTTTTTTTCTTTTTCTTTCCCCCCAAACTTGTTTTGTACAATATATCAAGCTAAAAATATCTAGTATTCTTTTTCAGCAGAATTTTTCTATCATATTTTTCTCTTGAAAGTTATGCTTCCATTTGAATCTTCTTGCACTCTTCTTCTTACGTTTCATTTTTCGTCGATCTATATTTTTCTTCTTTTTTTTTTTTTCAATTATCGACGGGAAGAAGAAGTCTTCGGAAAACTTTCTTGACTGAAAATTGGTCACATAAAATTAATTTCTCACCCACATCCTACTCTCTCAAAAGGGTAGGCTAAAATGTTTAGGCTTTAGGGTTAGGTTAATGTGGGTAAAAGAAACGAAGTCGAATGGGGGTTTAATGTGTGCTTAGGACACTCCATTCTTTTTAATTCGTCTCAACAGAGACACTAGGGATATTTTTAGTAAAGGTCGGGAAATATTTAGGCTCAAACGATCCAAAGATGGCCTATATCATATCTTAATGCCAAAATACTCATGCAGTTTTTAAGATAGTAAAACACATAAAATATCATATCAATTATGGAAGTTGTGGCATCGAAGATTTAGCATCACTAGATTTCACATAAGCATTCGCTAAAACAGATGGTAGGGGCAATCGAGACTAACATGCAGATACAGTTCGAAAGTGTGCTTGAGATATATTAGTAAGAAAAATCCAAGGGATCTAACTTATCATGCAATTGACCCTATGTTACAATTTAATACAACAAGGCAAAACATACAAATGGGCCACCCAACTTTACCCCTTTTTGCAATTTGGCCACCGAAACTTTGAATCATCTATTTTGGCCACCCTACTTTCATTCTGTTTCAAGCGAGCCCATTTTCTAATGGACGTTAGACCAAAACGTTAACTTTATGGGTAAAATAGGAAAAAACAATGTTAAAATGTCAAAAGGCTTCCCTAACATTCCAGAAAATCTTCTATAGACTTCTGCAAAAAATCTTGAAGATCTGCATAAAACATTCCAGCCACCTCCCATCATCATTGGCCAATCCTTCCGGTCACCAACCCATGAACGCCGCCTCAAACTTGAAGATTTACTCTAGATCCGCCGCCACCCGCCACCAATAACCCATTTAACATTCAAATAAACACACCGATCTACTCCGTTCTTTCGGCCAACCCATTCCCCAAACCCACCATCACCAAACCTTTCGTTCTCTCTCTCACTCTCAGTTCGGCCACTCATCTCCTCCCTCAGTTCTGGCCGAATCTTCTCCAGCCGTCGGCCCAGCAACAAGCTCTAGCAAAGCCGCCGTCATCCTTCTCTGATCTCCTTCAGATCCGGCCAAACCTAGCTGCGTGCAGATGAAGCAGTGTCCATGCCATCTTCATCGTCATTGTCGTTCTCTTTAATTTCATCCTCTATCTCGCCCTTTTTCTTCAACCGTGAAATCGCACGATCTACACACTAGCCACGATAGTGTAATTGTCGTGCCCACCCCGCCTTCTGACAACCCAACTCGAGGGAGCATCTACTCGCCTTCATCCATGGCAAATTCCGCTGGGCTTGCCTGATTTAAAATCTCAAAAAAAAATTCCAGATCTATCATTGGATCTTTAAACCCAGGTAATAATCTCTTTAGATTTCTTACTAGATCCATGGTCAACGTTGTTTGGCCGACATCGATTGCATTTTCGGATCATCGGGTTCCAGATCTGCAATGGTGTTTGTAGCGATTGCATTTTCGGATCATCGGGTTACATATTGTTTGTTTCCTGGCCATACCAAGGAGATGGATGAAGTGATGCAGAGTTTTCCGTTGTTGGTTGGTATAGTTTGTAGTGGTTTGTTTCTTGTGTTTCCAAACACTCGATATGGCATTGGATGTTTGTTTGCCTAATCAGTGTTTTTTGTTTGAGAATGTGGTCTTTTATATGAACAAATGTCTGCAATTTCTTTCTTCTTCTCCTGTTAAGGTCTATTGACTATTCAAAAAAATATATGTTTTTGTTTGGACGTTAGATCTGTATGCCATCCAATTTTGAATTTATTTTTTCTGGGTTATGAGATTATTTTCTTGATAAAGATGAACAGATCTGGGAAGAAGATGAAGATGAACAGTCAAAGTTCTATTATATTAACAGGGGTAAAATAGGAATTTTGACTTAAACTTAACGTCTTGGTCTAACGTCCGTTAGAAAATGGGCTCGCTTGCAACAGAATGAAAGTAGGGTGACCAAAATAGATGATTCAAAGTTTCGGTGGCCGAATTGTAAAAAGGGGTAAAGTTGGGTGGCCCATTTGTGTGTTTTGCCATGCAACAATCACGTTAGAACAGCTATTCTTCATATTCTTGTGCATATCTTGTTGTTAAAATGAAATGTGTGCTATAAACTTTATAAAAATATTCTAATCAATCCATAATCATGACTGGTGTAGATGCACAAAGATTTGGAGAAAATCAAGAATTTTGCAAAATCAAGTAAATTCCAGAATGATTTATGGAAAAGTTATGTGATTCATTGCATTAACTCCTCATCGACTGGAATGACCACACAAAGACTCGAGGATGAAAATTTTGAATTAAAACTTCTTTTTTTATATAAAAAGAAATTGGAGATGGGCGATGACACAATTGATGATGGGTCCCCATAATGGGTACCCGAAAGAACCAAATATTAGTGTATTCTAGTCAAGACAACATCTCCGAAAATAAGAAAAATCAAAAAGCAAGAAAATAGAGTGAGGAGACGCGACAATAGAGGGACAAAATTTTTTTCCTCACCCTAAAAACGTAGCCCAACTCCACTCTTCCTTAGGCTGGGACCTGCAAGGACCTTGGGCTTAGAATTCTCCCCAAACTTAAATTCTATTTTGTCCTCAAAATTGAGGAACATCCTATGAGAGGGTTGATGGAGGAGAAATATCAAAAGGACATAGCTGGCCCGCCTAACGAAAGAGGAAGAAACTTGGGCTCTGACTCATGGTGAGTCGGGAGGAAATAACGAAGGAGGACGAAACTCGGGGATCGTGCCAGGTGGCATCCCAAAATATGTGGAGACATTATTCCCCACCTGGTTAATCCAACCAAAGAAATGAGTCTGGTCGGCATGCACTTGCGCCAATTGCTGACTCATCATCTCATTTTGGAGCATGAGCTCCTTCTGCCTGTTGGAGATCGCCTCCAAGGGATCTTCCTCCTCTGGCAGCTCCTCACGTGGGCCTCTCTCACGTGGCTGGCGAGGGTGCTCAAACAGCATCACCCTAGAAATATCGGGAACCTCCCGATTTCTCTCCATATCCGGAGTCCAAACGACTCCAGCCCCACTACACGGTCCGGTAATCAAACTCAGGAACGCGAATCCCGCGTTTGTCGTACCTCTAATAAGGGTCTGTATTTGGCCGTTGCTCACACGGCCAACATCGACAGACCCACTGGTAAGGATGGTGTAGATCAAAACAGCCTTAGACCAGGTCACCGTATGCTGGTGACTGGAAGGCATGAGTCGTGCACAGATAAATTTGAACACAACCTTGGCCGTATTCGTGAGATGGGTCTCGTCCTTGGTGTGGGCGCGGAATGGTGGGTTTTGGTTGTAGGTCCAAACCACATTAGGTGTTGTGATTTCCGCATTTACCACCTGGAGATAAACGAGGTTAGAGAGGTGGAGGCTGTACTGGTCAGCACCCCTCGCGAAATTGGTGGTGCCGAAATAACGGTTAATGCTATGGGACGAAAAGTCAACGGTCCTACCCCTAACATCAACAGTATCTAGCACCTCGCCCAACATACCTATACGCTCGTTGGCGTAGAATTCTCGGACTAGGGCCACAATGGCTACGCCCAGAGTCGCAATAAGATTTCCCCACCTTCGGCGGTTGAATGGGGCAAGGAGAGCAAAGTCTTCAGCCTTAAATCCCCTCTCAGGGATTATGCTCTTGGACAGCTTTCTAGTATAGCTCTCCGAAGCCTCGAAAGAAATAAAACGGTGGGCATCGTAATGTTGCTCCTCCTCTTGGGAGCAGGATGTGGACGGGCCGGTGTTCCTACGTTTAGGGGCCATTATATTTTAAGCACAAAAATATAAAATCTACTCTCTAAAAATTAAAATAACTCAACTTAACTAAAACAAATAAAGCATGCAAAAATTAAGCAGAACAATTCTAACACCCTAACATGCAAATATTTTGACAAGTCAAAAATTTAAATGAAGAGGGATAGAAAATATGTGGATTGAGTAATGCTTTAATCGTAGTAGGAGATTGGCCGGAGTGTCTAAGCTTTCTTCGCCGGAAAAAATGGTGTTTGCCTTCTCCAAAGCTTGATGGAGTGAGATGAGGGTGGAGGTGGGATGGAAGTTTGAAGAAGAGAGCACTTGGGTCTTGAAACCTTAGCCGGAATTTGATGCTTCGCCGGAGATTTGTAAGAGAGAGGGAGAGATTGTCGTTTGCCTTAAGAGAGGGAGAGAGAGCTTTGAAATTGTGATCTACCATTGCTGCCCGGCTGCTGCTTATAAAGGGGGCCTTGCGTCCGCAAACTGCCCAGTCAAACTGAATGCACGGAATCTGAGGAGGCAGTTCACACATCTGGCATTTAATAGGGCCTTGCGGCCGCAAGGTCCACAGAATGTTTGTCGTGATTTCTGCTTCAAAACTTTAGGAAGTTTTTCGTTTTAGTCCATCATTTACGTTCTGTTAGGTCCGTTATGTCCGTTTCTTTCCTGCACTCTGAAAATTCTACAAATTTTTTTAAACTAAATTATTATCAACATATAAATACAACACTAGGATGCTTTTCTCCCCCAAACTTGAATTATGCCATATTGAAAGATTCAAATTAAATGCCCATAATTAAATAAGACAAAGAACAATATATTTAAATTACACTACGAAAGCAAATAAAATTTCATCAAAGTGGGCTGCCTCCCACCTAGCGCACTTGTTTAACGCCTTTGGCTCGACCTAACTGCAAACCTAATCTCTCGGGGGTTCATTGTCAGAGAGACGAATGAGTTCTATTGTTCTCTCTACTGACATGGGCTCAAGGTACGGTTTGAGTCGGTGACCATTAACTTTAAATATTTCATTAGTCTTTGGGTTCTTGATATCAATAGCTCCATGTGGATAAATTCGATCTATAATGAAAGGACCAGACCATTTTGATTTTAATTTTCCGAGAAATAACCTGAGTCTAGAATTAAAAAGAAATACCTTTAATCCTGGACGAAACATCTTGTTGGCCAATCCCATATCATGGTATTTCTTGGTCTTTTCTTTATAAGTTTTTGCATTCTCATACGAATTTAACCTATACTCTTCTAATTCATTTAACTGGAAAAGTCTTTCTTCACCAGCCAAAGTTAAGTCGAGGTTATGAGTTTTAATGGCCCAATAGGCCTTGTGTTCAATCTCTACTGGTAAATGACAGGCCTTGCCATACACCATCTGATAAGGACTCATACCTATTGGGGTTTTGTATGCAGTTCGATTTGACCAAAAAGCATCTTTAAGTTTTGGCTCCCAATCCTTACGATTTGGTCTCACAATCTTTTCTAAAATTGCTTTTATCTGTCTATTACTAACTTCTACTTGGCCAGAAGTCTGAGGATGATAGGGTGCAGCTAACCTGTGAGTTACACCATATTTTCTAAGGATTGAATTTAACAATATATTAGTGAAGTGTGTTCCTTGATCACTAATTATAGCCCTCGGTACTCCAAACCGAGCAAAAATATCCTCGAAAAACTTGACAACAGTTTGGCCATCATTATTGCTAGTAGCAACGGCTTCTATCCATTTAGACACATAATCCACAACGACTAAAATATATTCACAACCATTAGAAACTGGAAAAAGAGCCATAAAATCAATACCCCAAGCATCAAAAATTTCAACAACTATATTCATATGCAAGGGCATTTCATTTTTTTACTTATTCCACCAGTTCTTTGACATTTATCACATGTTTTGCAAAATATTTCACAGTCTCTAAAAATAGTAGGCCAATATAATCCAGATTGCAAGATTTTCCTAGCAGTTTTGTTACCACTAAAATGACCATCACAAGAGTATTAATGACAAAATGCCATAATACTTTGTTGGTCTTGTTCTAGAACACATCTCCTAAATATAGAGTCAGAACACATTTTGAAAAAATGAGGTTCTTCCCAAAAAAAGTGTTTTGCATCTGTTAAAAATTTCTTTCGTTGATAAAAATCAAAGTCTGGGTTGATGATATCGGATACATAATGATTGACATAATCAGCATACCAAGGATCAAAATCTTTAACTGCTAATAATTGTTCATCAAGGAAGTCTTCATTCACTAGGATTTTATTATCAAGAAATTGACGTTCAAGTAAAGGTAAAAATTCCAACCTAGACAAATGGTCGGCTACAACGTTTTACGTTCCCTTTTTATCTTTAATAGTAATGTCAAATTCTTGCAATAATAACATCCATCTTATGAGCCTAGGCTTTGCCTCTTTCTTACTCAAAAGATATTTTAGGTCTGCATGATTAGAGAATATAATAACTTTTGATCCTAACAAGTATGATCTAAAATTTTCTAATGCATACACAACTGCTAAATTTTTTTTTCTGTGGTTGTATAATTGAGTTGTGCATCGTTCAATGTCCTACTAGCATAATGAATTACATGTGGTTTCTTATCAACTCTTTGTCCTAACATAGCTCCAATTGCAAAATCTGAAGCATCACACATGATCTCGAAACGGAGAGACCAATCAGGGCTGGTTAAAATTTGGGCTGATGTCAATCGTTCTTTTAATAAGTTAAATGCATTCAAGCACTTTTGATCAAAGATGAATTCAATATCTTTTGCCAACAGATTGCATAAAGGTTTACAGATTTTTGAAAAATCTTTTATAAATCTTCTGTAAAAACCTGCATGTCCTAGAAAACTTCTAACACCTTTGACTGAAGTTGGAGGAGGTAGTTGTGATATAACTTCAATTTTAGCCTTATCAACCTCAATTCCTTTGTTAGACACAACATGACCTAAGACTATTCCATGTTTAACCATGAAGTGGCTTTTCTCCTAACTTAGGGTCAAATTAGTTTCGCAACATCTTTTCAAAACTGGTGTTAGATTTTCTAGGCAATGATCAAAAGAATTCCCAAATACAGAGAAATCATCCATAAATACTTCAATGCATCTTTCCACTAGATCCAAAAATATAGAAATCATGCATCTTTGAAAAGTAGCTGGGGCATTACAAAGTCCAAAGGACATTCTCCTAAACGCAAAGGTACCAAAGGGACATGTAAAAGTGGTTTTCTCTGGGTCTTCTGGTGCTACTGGGATTTGATTGTAACTAGAAAAACCGTCAAGAAAATAATAATATTCATGACCTTCTAGTCTCTCAAGAATTTGGTCAATAAAGGGCAAGGGAAAGTGATCTTTCCTGGTTGCCGCATTTAATTTCCTCAAATCTATGCACATTCTATAACCAGTGATAGTTCGTGTGAGAACTAACTTATCTTTCTCATTCTTAACTACTGTAATTCCTGATTTCTTAGGAACTACTTGGACTGGGCTAACCCATTTACTATAAGATATCGGGTAAATTATACCCGCATCAAGAAGCTTAAGTACTTCTTTTCTCACTGCTTCTTCCATGTGAGGGTTAAGTCTTCTTTGTCTTTCTCTAGAAGGTTTACTACCTTCTTCTAAATGAATTTTATGCATACACATAGAAGGACTAATTCTTTTCAAATTGGCTAAAGACCAACCTATAGCTTCTCTATGTGTCCATAAAACTTTTAACAGGCTTGCTTCTTGTTCTTCTATTAAATCTGCAGCAATTATAACAGGTAAAGTTTTACCCTCCCCTAAAAATGTATATTTTAAATGGGATGGTAATGGCTTTAATTCTACTTCAGGAGGGGATTTGACAGACATAATAAATTCAGGAATTTCAGGTTTCACTGTCTCTTCATTATCTTCCTCCTTAGAGTTCTCTACTTTTTCTTCATCTAATTTTATATCAACAAAATCAGACTCTTGATTTTCCACATCTTCTTTACTAATCTCATCTATTTCTATTTCATCTAAACTAGTTTCTGATTCGGAATCTTCCATTTTGTTCTTATCTTTACTCTTAAGAGCTTCGAGTCTTTCCTTCTCTTTCATTTAAGCTATTTGAGGATAAAAGATTCTATCATCATATCCTACATACGTATCTTTTTCATAGTCATCATCGTCTTGATTTTCTTCAAAAGTTTGGGCTGTAAGATTTTCAATTTCATCAATTGAGAAACATGCATTTATGTCACTCGGTCTATTTAACGCATCAAAAACTGAAATTTCTACAGTTTCACTCATAACTGACATTGAAAGTTTTCCATTTTTAATATTTATCATTGTGTTGGCAGTGGCCATAAAAGGTCTACCTAACAAAATAGGAACTTCATTGTTTGTGCATATCTTCCTTTCCATCTCTAGAACCACAAAATCAACTGGATGATTAACTTCTCTACCTGTACTAGAATGTCCTCTACTATACCTAAAGGAAGTTTGACCGAACGGTCGGCTAACTGTAAAGACATAGTAGTGGGTTTCAGTTCACCCAACCCTAATTGTTTATAGACAGCAAAAGGCATCAAATTGATACTTGCTCCTAAATCTAACATAGCCTTCATTTTTTTAGAACTACCCAAGAAGACTTGGATATTGAAACTACCAGGATCTTTCAATTTAGGAGTAAGTTCAGGTTGTAAAACTACACTCACATTTTCAGAAACAATAATTTTTTCATTATTTTCAAATTTGTGTTTCTTAGAGTGTAGATCTTTGAAAAACTTAGCACAAGACAGAATATTTTTGATAACATTAAGCAAAGGGAGATTAATGTTCAATTTGGATAACATATTATAAATTTCTGAAAATTGTTTATTCATTCTGGTTTTCATAAGTCTTCTAAGGAATGGTATTGGAGGAACATATGGTGGTGGTGCCACATAGGGTTCCTCAAGAGGTTCTGCCTCTTGCTCTTTTTCTTGATTATCTTTATTTTGATTATCTTTATTTGACACTTCTTTTTCTAATTCGTTATCTTTTGATTGATTATCTTCACTTTAATCCTTTTCAATTTCTTTATCAGAATTATCTACTTTATCAGGCACATCAAAAGATTGAATAGGATTACTTACCTCTTCTCTGATTACTCTACCACTTCGCAGAGTAATGATAGATTTTGCTTTTTCTGTCAGACTAGGGAACTTCCCTTCTTCTCTTTCTTTTTCTTTCATTTTTGTGAGTTGATTCCTTAAATTTTCCATTTCTTCTAGCAAATATTTGTTAACAACAGCTTGACCACTACTCGATCCATTTGACTTTGGAACTTCTTCAATTTGCAATTGTCCTTGCTTAGGAAACTGTTGAGGTTGTAATGGCTTATTTACTCCTCATGAAAAATTAGGATGATTCCTCCAACCAGGATTATATGTGTTAGAGTATGGATTATTCCTTTGTCTTTGAGGGTACATGTTCATGGCATTAACCTGTTCATGATATACAGCACTAGAGGGACACAAATTAGTAGCATGAGAATTTAAACCACAAATAGCACATGCTTCTTGAATTTGCCAATTTTTAAATTGAGCTTGCATATCTGGTTTTTCTTGAACTTGGAATAAACTTCTACTTTTACCTCTTGTGCTTTTCTGTTGAGAATTTGCACTTAGCATCTCAAGCAAGTCTTCTAATGCAACTGGTGTCATTCTATTAATAGAACCACCGGCCTTACTATCAACCATAATTTGTAAAGCAATCGAAAGGGCATGATAAAATTGAATTACTAACACATCTTGAGATAGATTATGATGAGCAAGGTTCTAAAAATCGTTAGGCAGCCGCTAGGCGGCACACTAGTGCCTAGCGCCTAGGGGACTAGTCGGGGCGTAATCGGGGCCTAGAATTAAGACATAATTACCATTTTTTTTGATAATTTACATCAAAGATCAAAGACATTGACTACAAATTTAATTTTTTTTTATGTTTGTCATTTTATCAAACACTTGTCTATATTTGTAAAATGAACAAAAATATACAAACCTACCATTAATCCCAATTCTCAACAACCCCAAAGCAATAAACCAGCCAAGTTTAGAACTAAAAACAAAAAAAATATTACTCCACCTACCTACTTTCCTTACAACCCACAGTCTAACATACCTTCCCTAATCCCTGCTCATTCTAAATTTTGAGTCTCGAGACAACCCCCTTCTTTTTCATCTTTTTTTCTTCTTCTTTCTTCTATCTATTTGGCAGACCGGCAACCCTTTTTCCTTCCTTTCTTTTTTTTCTTCTCTCTATCTCTCTCCTGCAGACTGACTCTCCTCATTTTATCATCCTCCAATCTCTTTCCTCCTAGATCTAACCCTTTAATCTATCCCCTCTCTCATCCCACCGAATATTCACAAAATCAAACCCCTTTTCTTTATACCTCCCTTTATGCCTCACCATTACCACTCCCCCTTCCTTCTCCAGTTCGGCCCCTTTCCTTCTCTGGTCACCGTATGCCACAAAATCAAAGCTACAAAAATAAATTAAGGTCGGCGAGGTTTAGTGTAGGTGCCGACTTGGTTGATTAGGCGGCGACTAAAAAAGTCGCGGCGGTAGAGAGGGACCTAGCACCTAGGCGAGGCCTAGGCGGAGCTAGGCGGAGAGTTTTAGAACACTGATGATGAGGACACATGATAAGTAAATTTTTAAATCTATTCCATGCTTCATGAAATGTCTCTCCTGGTTCATTTTGAAAAGACATGATTTGTTTTCTATATTCTGAAAGAGATGCATGTTGATAAAATTTACCCATAAACAAATCATATAATTGAGTCCAAGTATAAACACTTCTAGGTGTTAGGTTCATAAACCATCTTTTTGCCAAATCTTTTAATGCACATTAAAAAAATTTCATTTTTATCTGATCTTCAGTCAAACCGCCTAACGGGAAAGTTTCAATCATGAATTCGTATTCTTTAACAAAATTCACTGGGTCTTTAGATGGCAGTCCATGAAATGAAGGCATCATATTATAATAATAACCTTTAAGTTCGAAATTTCTTACCGCTTCTGGTAAGACTAAACATGATGGTGTTGCATTCAACATAGGATGACCAAAATCACTTATAGTTCTTTGATTGATTATTACTTCCATATTTCTATCTGCATGTTCTTCTATTCTTTGATTCACATTTACCGGAGGAACCGGATTTTCAGGATTTTGATTATTGTTATCCATTGGAGGATCAACCAGAGAATCCTCTTGATTCAACTGCTCTTGATTATCAGGCTGAGTTTCCAAATTATTAGGGTCTTCCTGATTCTTTCCAAGATTATTTATATTTTGATTTAATTCTACCAATTTAGGATTTAGAGATCAACGACCGTGCATAAAATAAATAAAATAAAACAACTAAAAATTAACAACTAAAAAATAAATAAAATCTTTTTGTATTTTTATTTTTATAAAAACTGAATTTAAAACTACGCTACCAACAAACTAACTATGCAAACTAGCTTGTCCCCGGCATAGGCGCCAAAAACTTGATCGTGTCTTATTTTAATTAATTTCTTACAAGTGGACAAGACTATTGTAGAATAGCTTGGGAAGCAAGGGTCAAACCACAGAGACAAGAAGAAAACAAATAGTAAGAATATCAGTAGCAATTTAAATTAAGGGGGGGATTATTTATTTTATCTAAACTAATTATTCTACTAAAACAGTAAATTTAATTAAACTAGGCAGCAATCACAGATTGTAAAGATCTTATGGAGGAGGAAATCTAGGATAAGGGTTTCACTTGTATCTACTCTATAACTTATTTAGAAAAAGTATCATTCAATAACTTGGGTTCGTTCACGAAAGATAGATATAGACTGTCGAATTACCGTTCAGTCACCATCTCCAAATAATTCGTCCATTCTATATCCTAGGCACAAAAACATATGGATCCTAACTGTCACTTAGGTCATATATATGAACATGACCCTAACTTATCACTCTCGTGCATCGATAGGTTCAATTTATCATGATAGTGAGCCAGTGTACGACATATGCATTTTGGCCATGCAGTTATCCGCACCTCTAGACATTTATTACTTGCGATTACATTCATTTGTTCAAAGCGAGATAATAAAGTGGTTGATAAACACCATGATCCACAAGAATTGAATGAATAAAAATATATATTAAGCCATAGATTCGACACAAGTTACCTCCCAACTCCTAGATTAATGGATGTTTAGTTCATCCTTAAAGATGAACTGCACAATGAGATGAAGGAATACATAGATCGATCTTCAAAACTGTAATTACAACAACTAAACTACGTAATACAATCTAAATCCTACGCTAAAATTGTTTAAAACTACTTCTTGGACTTCCTTTGGCTTTGGCTACTGTCCTTTATTTATACCAAGGAGTTTTAGGGGAATAGGAGGTTCAATCCAGCTTGAAAACCCCGTGAAGTCGGTTCTGGGGACCTAGCGGCCGCATGAGGTCTTGACCTTGAGTCCGCAAGGGTCTAATTCTGAGAGGCCGACTTTCTGCCTACCTTGCGAAGGCAAGGTGTTTTGACCTTGCGGCCGCAAGGTGGCCAGATTCTTCTTTTTGTCTTTTCTTCAATTTTGCACTTTGGCCCCTTCCTCGAAATCTTCACTAAAAGCTTCATAAATCACATAAATCCATCTAAAACCCCGAAACTCATAAAATAGCTCAAAAACACATAGCAGTAGACAAAAGCCTCGTGGAATTGCTCAATTTAAGTCATAAAAGTACCCGATAACGACGTATAAAATACGTCTATCACCCTGTTGTAGACACCCCAATTTCGTACCCCTGATATGTGACTCTGGCATGTGATATCAAGAACTGTTTGAACTTAACAAATGTCAAGTTACAAGAGTCAAAAATGTGAAAGGCAAAGCAAGATGCGCGAAACAGTAAAATGTGAGGGATAAAAGTGACAAATTTGAAAGTCAAATAGTGACATGGCCCGGCCAAAAGGGTCATCTGGCGCCGCGCCAAGGAGAGGTAGGATCCGCGCCAAGCTCCCAAACAATGCCCAAATAGTTAACGCATTGTGCAAATTGTCAAGTGCGCGGTACAAACCGATGAAGCACAAATCCAACTATAAATACAGGTGCCCGGCTACACTTTTGGGAGACATATTCGACGAAGGCTTGAAGCCCGAAGAAACTCTGCGTATTTTTAACGCAGTGAGCGAGAGTGATCTCTCTCTCTTATAAAGTCTCGAAACCCTGCCAAAACTCCGTCAAATAAAAAATCCACCGGTTAAAAGTGATCCCTAGCCCTTTAGTTAGGTATCCACCTTATTTCCTCGGCCCAAAAATCATAAAGTAAGTCGTTACTCTGCCCGAGTAAATAGGCCGAAAACGCCACAAATAAGCTGTTATTTCGCCCAACCAAAAAGGCCAAAACCACCACAAATAAGTCGTCATTCTACCTGAGTGAGCGAGCCAAAACCACCAAAAATAAGCAGTCACTCTGCCCAAATCACAGCAACAACAACAAAAAAGACTCCCTCTCCCTGAAGGACAGAGCGAGCACATTCCGCTCTAAAAGGTAATAGCCTTTAAGGGCGTTATTTTTTTATAAAATTGTTCTTTGAATCCGGCCCAATGTAGAAAAAAAATAAGTCGTTGTGCTGCCCGGATTTAGTTAGAAAATACTATGTAAAAGAGCCGTTATAATGACCAAATATTTTTAAATATATCTGGAATTATTGTAAGGAGACGGCTGCAAGTCCATAAATAATGTAGCCGCGGATGTATGTGCCTTTTATTTTCCTGTCTTTAAATGCTTTATTTATTTGCTAGATAAATATAACAAAAAGCATACTTTAGCCAAAAACCGCTTTTGAGACCGAAAGGGAGAGTTGGATGCCTAGCACTTTCTCAACTCGTAACTTAGCCTCCGAACCCGTTTTATAATCTCTGGTTTTTCTTTTTTTTTCTTTTGCTTTATTTTTGCCTTAAAATAAAGATGACGACTCTATAAAATATTTTGGATCCAGTGGGGCCTCGCAACACTCCTTTCTTGCACTTTTCCGTTTTCCCCTTAAAAAGGAAGAATGAGAATGAAAAGGTGATGTATTCTCATATCCTGGTATCCCCTAAACAAGGGATAACTTGATGCGGGAAACTCAAAGCACCCATAGTGATCCGAAATAGGCCATAAGGCTATTTTTATAAAATTCATAGTGGGGGCGTCTCAACATCCTTTTTTGCACTTTTCTGTTTTTCCCTAAAAAAGGGAAAATGGAAATGAAAGGGTGATGCATTCCCATATCCTGGTATCCCCTAAACAAGAGATAACTTGATGTTGGAAACCCAAAGTTCCCATATTGGATAAAAAATCCACTAAAGTCAATCGAGGCGCATTCCAACGCGCTATTTTAGACAGCACTCCTCTCGCACTTTTAATTTCGTTTTCCCCTAAACAAGGGAGGATGGAATGAGAGCAGTGGTGTCCCGCATCCGCACGTACGCGCACCCCTATCCAAGGGCGCGCGGGGCGCGTGCGCACACGTCGGGCGACCCACACCTGTCAGCCACGTAAAGCACAATCACACGGCATTGAGAGGATTAGGAAGAGACATATATAGACTAGATCTTTAATTCCTTAAATCAAGAAAATTCCTTTTAGAGAGCTCTTATATAAGTTAATAACTAGACATCCTACCAAAGAAAAGGAAATGTAATAACAATCTACTTCAATAAGATAGAGCACGCCCTAAAATGTAGGACACGGCAAATAGAGCCTTCAAAACGGACCAACGGGGCGGACCAACCTGTAAAATGGCAGGCCCCGACAATTGACGGGGCGGGGCGGACCAACCCGCGTAAATGGTGGACTCGGAAGACATTGGCCCAACCCAACCCACCTTGGGTTGCGGGGCGGGGCGGACCAACCCATCCAACAAAGAAATTGTGTCCAACAGTCCAAGTCTGTCATTCACTCATTTGGGAAATTGAGAGAGATTGAAGATTAGATGGTCCGAACTCTTATGGTGGACTGAGAGAGAGGTAGAGAGGCGAGAGGGACGATGGTCAGATCTAAGAGGCGAGAGGGACAATAGTCTGATCTGAGAGGGAGAGAGACGAGAGGTCAACAATCAATGGTTGTTTGACTCTTGAGAGTTGAGAGTCGAGAGTAAAGAAGCAAAGGCCGTGAGTGCGTGATAGTATTTGTGAACCGGTGGGCGGTGGCAGTGGACAAGCGGGAAGATGTCGAAGTCTCGAAGAGAGAGAGATTGATGGAAGCTTGAAGATCGATTGGCAATGGCGGCCTGAGAAGATCGATTGGCGGACGGCAACTTATCTCTCCTGCACCTGCACGCAGATACTTAGAGATGAAATATTTTAATTTTGAAGTTGTGGGACACAATGATTATGACGGTGGGGTTTGGGAGTCTTGAAACTTGGGTTGGATTATTGTCTTTATTGACTTATTGGGTTTTGATGATCAGACCAGCTTTCTTTTCATTTTTTTTGGAAATCACCAAACAAACAATGCCTATTACTATATTACTATATTACTATATTAGTAGTATATATATTATATATACATACACACACACACACACACACACACATATATATATATATATATATATATATATATATATATATATATATATATATATATATTATTTATTTATTTATTTATTTATTTAAGACTAATAAAATATTTTTAAATTTCAATTTTGGCGGTTTACCCGCCCCGCCCCGCCTTGACCCGTGACCCGCGCGGACCAAGCCTGTTAGGCCCGCATCCTAGCGGACCAATGATTTTCCAACCCAACCCACCTTTTTTGTTTGGCGGGACGGACCAACCCAGCGGGTTTGGCCCATTTTGACGGCTCTAACGGCAAAGGAGATTTTGAGAAAAGAAGCCATGGAAAAAATATACTCCAACAGTATATGAGTGAGAGTAGGTTCGAGACTCATGGCTCTCCCTCACTCCAGATTTATCCAGAGAAGCTCTTTAACTCTTTCCAGATAAAGCGGTATAAGAGTGGGAAAGTCATCTCCTTTTGGACTAGCTTAGCGAGCTCGCCTACAATCAAACCTCTAAGAAGCCTCAGGTCGAAGGATGGCTCGTCTTCGTCTTTGAAGAACATATCCCCAAAACCCATATGTAACCTTGAACTACCACCTACTTCAAAATTAAAACTTTTCACACCAAGGTCGACACCCATCTCCAGATCCGGTCTTCTCTCTTGTCTTCGGTTGCTCCCTCCCTTTCCCAAATCTCCGACTTCTTTCTTCACCATTTCAGGTTACTCTATATAGGTCTGATAATTGGATGGGTTGAAATGAGCAACGGGTTGAAACAGGTCGAAATCTGTTAAAATTTAAAAATTAAACTTGTTGAAATGGGTTGGGTCAGAACGGGTTGTGTTGAAATGGGTAACGAGTTAAAGCGGATCGACCCATGTCAACCTAACTTTCCTCTCAAAAAACATAAATTCATAGCATAAAAAGTCACGGGTTGAAATGGGTAACGGATCCGACCCGCTTTTACCTGACCCAACACAACCCGTTAATATTATTAGGTCGAAACTGGTTATTCACTTTAATTTAAAAATATTAATGAATTGGTTTGGATAATTAATGGGTTAGATTGAACGAGTTAATGTGGTAATGAATTATAATTGACAGGACTACTCTATCACTCTAGCTCTCAAGTTTCTCCATCACCTACCAAGCTCTCCGAATTCTTAAATAACGAAAACTCCTATGCATTTCAACGATAACTTGATATAACTTTAATAATTACTTTAATCAAAACCATTTCCAGAAATTGGGGTCACTGGTTTCTTCCACCCTTCCATGAAGCTTAAAGGTGGGAAGAACCTAGTCTGCTTACTGGACTTGATTAGATAACTGATATAACGCTAGATTATTAGCACACCTTTTAAATTACTTTAATAAGTACGATAAGCTTCCTCAAAGTTACTATCCTCGGATTTTAATATTTATTTAATTAATAATTAGCATTTATAAAATTATTTTTTTCTGGGTTTTGTTCTGGGATTTTTAATTATTTGTGGTTTGGATTCAATTCACTTTCTCTCTCTCTTCATCTTCAACACACGGGACAAAAATACCATTTTGCCCTCTTAAAAATACACGTGAGCAGCATAGTGGGCTAACCGCTAAAATTTAAATGGCACATAATGAAGGGACCACTAACAGACAAAAAAATAAGTTTATTTTAAACCCAAATTTTCACTTTTCGAAAACTAAAACTAATGTTAGAAAGTCAAAAAGAATAGGAACGAACAATGACATTAACCCTTTTGAAATTACCTTTACCATTTCACTATTGATTTGATATATGGTTTAATACTCTCACTTGAGTATTCTTTGATAATACACATTATCTTATTACGAAGTAATATTTATAATAAAGTTATGGTGAGATTATTTCTACAACAAAAATTACTTATTTACTACAACATTCAACTATTTATAATGGGTGAGATTATTTTTACTATATTTTTTACTTATACATTAGCTATATTACTAATTATTACTTTAAACTTATGAAGGTTTGGACAAAACTAACTCTTATTTAATTACTTATCATTTAAAGTTGAGTTATATATTTCTTATTTTCATATGATAGTTTTTTTTTCTATTTTTTAATAGGTATATTTTTCGATCGTGCTTATGCCTCGTTTCAAGTATTTATCTACCAAAATCTTAGATAGTATGCGATGCTTCATTAATATAACAAAAGATTAATCTAAAAAATATTATTTTTATAAACATAAATTCAATTATAATAATATGACGGTCATCAAAATTGATTATAGATTAATCAATTCATAATCAATATTTAGAATCATTGGTGTGGTAGGTAAAATGTATGGAACTTTACAATATCATATCAAAATGTGATTTTACTATTGGATTAATTTTTACAATTATAACTTTTAATTAATCTAATTGTATATTTCTTTATTCCAGTAAGTAAGCAACGATCCATGTTTTCTAAAAATTCAGTTGATAAAAAATATTTTTTATGATAGTAGTTATTTATTAAGTAACATGACTCTATCCATTAATTTTATTGATTAGACATTTAGACAAAATAAAAAAAGAGTAATTATGTAATTCATGTAGGTGGTAACAAAATATCTTTTGAAAATTTTTGACTTAAAAATTATGTAGGTAGGTAATTACGAAATTATATTTTTACACAACTTAACATAGACAAGTAATTAAGGGTTATTTTGTTCAGGCATGTGTTTAATTGATGGAATAATTGATAATGTAGTGGATAAATAAAAATTATAATGGAAATATCTTCTCTCATCTTATTAATATTTATAATAAATTTAGGGGAGAGGTTATTTTCAAAAATTACTTATCTACTAGAACATTTAGCAAATTTATAATTAGACAAAACTACCCTTAACTAGTTACCCATAGATATAAGCCAACTTCAAGTTATCATTTTATTTTTGACATAAAAAATTAAAAGATAATTATTATTATTATTTTCATTCATAATTTCTAGAGAAAAAATTTAATCAATATTTTTTTTACATGAGATGTGTTCAAGAATTAAAAGTAAATATTATGTATGATATTTATTTTGTCTATAAAATCCGGACAAACTATGTTATAATTGTAACTTCTATTGTTGAATAAAAAGTGTAGGTTATATTTCAATAAATATTATTTTCCAAATATTACTCCATAATACAATAAGAGATTGTGTAATTCTTACAAATAAAATATAAAATATAATTATGACATTAAAATCTTAAAAGATAAGGATTATTAATGTCTACATAACATTATCTTATTTAATTATAGTGGATAAATAATTATAAATTTATAATAGAGAAAATAGACTCTTCAAAAATAAAATAAAATAAAATTATAAGTTGATTCAAGGAAAAAGATGATAAAAGAAATTCGAAAAAGAGATTGTAAATAATTCAAGTAATGACTATTTAAAGGGTATTTATGCTAACACAATCTAATTTGAATGATTATTAATGAATGTGAAAGATCAATAGTAGCTAGGATTCACAAAAATTGTCAATACATTTCGCGATTGAGCTTGTTACTGTAGCTACACCAGGAAGTGCATTGGTAATAAAATAAAAAACAGCGGAAGACGTTTAATTTAAAGCAGAAATAAACGTAGATGTTTACCAAACAATCTACAAGTCTATGCTTGTAGATCCAGCCTTATGGAAAAAAAGATTTCACTTAAAAAGATGAAGTGTTTTTACAAAACAATATGTGAAATCACCAAAACCAAAACTCTCACAACACAACACGTCTTGGAGAGAAAAACCCACCAAAACAAAGGTAAAGAAAACGTGAGATTAAAAAAATAACTTCCTAGAAACAAAAGGAAGACAAACAGCCACAGCAACCGATGTAGTTCCCAATAAAGCTACACTCAGAGCTTTATTCAGATTCAAGCAGCATCACTTCTTTTCTGAATTTCAGTATCTTCTGCTCTGTCTGTTTTTCTCTCTTATATTCTGCTCTTTCTCTGCTCTGCACGCCTGCCTCTTCTCAACGTCATGCTCCATATAAATAGATGAAGGAGTAACAAACAACACTCCAACATACTAAAGGATTAGGAGTTAATTTTAATAACCAAATAAATCACCTTTATTTCCTAAAATTTATTACCAAATATATAAGGACTCTTAGAAAAGATTTAGGAAGGGATTATTATCAAGATCTTGTTTCCATATATACACCAAAACTTTAGGACCAAGAAAGCAAAAATATTACCAAGATTTTGTTTCCATATATATACCAAAACTTTGGGATCAAGAAAGGTTAAAACAAAACCAAATAAGACATTTAGGAAGGGATCATTTGATTTGTTTTTGAAAATCCACCTAGTTCCAATAACATTTACAGAGGTCTACAAGGAACCAAACATCATTTTTAGAAAATTGATCAAGCTCATGTTGCATGGAATTGATCCAACATTCATCTTTTAAGGCTTCATGCACATTTTTTGGTTTAATGGTAGACACATGGCATGATGCATGAAACTCTTCACATTCAAGTGTAGATAGGCAAGCTAGTTTTCTGTAGTCCACCTTACCTTTCTTTCTAATTGACATTTCATCATGTACATTACCTATGACTTGTGAAGAGGGATGGACTTCCTGAATGCGGTTGGGAATATCTTGGCTACGATCGATCGATTGATTGAGTTTCAGTTCTGTTTCAAAGCATCGGAGAATTTCTTACCAATGTAGCTTCCGGTGCAGCTTGTGATGCAGCTGCATCTGGAACTGCATTCTGAACTGCATCCTAAACCACATCTACTGAATTTCCAAAATTTGCAGAGTCTATATTTTCAGGAGCTGGACCATTGTTTGCTATTGCAGGATCTGACGTTTGTACATTTGTCTCATGATCTCCAAAATCTAGCAAACCTGAAATATCATGCTCAACTGTTTTATGGTCAAGATTAGTTAGATCATCAAAAACAATATTTATAGACTCCATAATAGTTTTTGTCCTAAGATTAAATACTCTATAAGCACGACTATTAGTGGAGTATCCCATGAAAATACATTTGTCACTTTTTGAGTCAAATTTTGATAGATGGTCCATATCATTAAGCAGATAGCACACACACCAAAAAACATAAAAATATTTCATAGGGTGTCATGGTGCTACCTGGTCTCAAGTAAACCCTATTTCCTATATGACAAGATGTGTTTAGGGCTTCTGCCCAATTTTTATTTTATTTTTTGACAAATTCTTGGAGCTCAACATAACCCTAGCCATTTCTTGTAATGTCCTATTCTTTCTTTCTACCACTCCATTTTGTTGAGGAGTTTAAGGGGCTGAGAATTCATGAGTTATACCATTTGAAGCACAATAGTTAGAAAATGAGGAATTTTCATATTCCGTGCCATGATCTGATCTAATTCTCGTAAGCTTTAGATCATACAAGTTCATCACACGGGTGTACCAATATTTTAAAAGCCTCAAATATATCTGATTTTTCTTTTAAAAAAACAACCCATGTGTATATAGAGAAGTCATCAGCACATACAAAAGTATACTTTTTCTTCCCTAGACTCTCTACTTCAATGGGGCATATGAGATCCGTGTGGATCATCTCAAGACATCTAGATGTGGAACAATGGGATGTGGGAAGGTGAGAGGCCTTAGTTTGCTTACCTTTTTGGCTTGGTCCACATACTTTTGTGAAGTTCTTGTCCAAACTAGGCAAACCTTTCACAGCATCATGTTTCACAAGCTCATGAAGCTTACGAAAACTCATGTGCCCTAATTTTTGATGCCATAAATTTGTGATATCAATGCTAGCACTATGACATGTTTGTGCATTTTTGTACATATAGCAATTATCTGATGATCTAGTACCTATCAATAGGCACTTGTTAGCTTGATCAAACACCTCACAAGAATTCTTATCAAATCTTACCTGAAGGTAATCATTACACAATTGACTGATGCTTATAAGATTAGTCTTAAGACCTTTAACATGGTAGACATTAGTGAGCTTAGGAAGACCATCTACATTTAAAGTACATTTACCAACAATTTTACCCTTAGCTTCCCCTCCATAGGTCACAGACCCTCCATTGATGTTCTCACAGTTTTTCAAGTTCTCAATAGAACCTGTCATATGTCTAGAATACCCACTATCAAAATACCAAGAACCAGCTATGTGTGATTTCAAAGATGTGAAGGTGACATTTCATTATTCTGAATCAGACCACTTTGCACCGGGACATATATCAAAAGGTTCACAATACTTGGAGTTAGCATTCCTGTAATTAACTACCTTTGGGAACCCACACTTTTCTAAAAGTTTTTGGCTGATGTTGCTTTGGATGTAGCTTTCGATGCTGCTACATCTGGTGCTGCATCTAGTGCTACATTTGGTGCTGCATCTGGTGCTGCACCTAGTTACGGACCAGGTATACTTGCCTAACCTCCTCATCATAGACTACATTTTTTAGGTAACAAAAGGGTTGGATATGACCAGGTTTGTGGCAGTAATAACACACAAAATTTCTTTTTCTAGTTTTTGGTTTTTTAAAGAAAGTTGGTTCTTGAAAATTTTGTGTAAACTGTTTTGGTTCAGAAGATGTACCTTCACCTTCTTTAACAAATGTCTTTGGTAAGAATCCAAGTCTAGACTTACCATTATTTCTGGATTTCAACTTATCATTCAATTTGTGTTGACTTGAATTCCATTTTGCCACGGTCTCATTAGCTTTGATGAGTTTTTCTTTCAAGTTTTCAATCTCCATATCCTTCTTGCTGAGCAAACACTCCAGTCTTGTGATACGCTCTTTCTGATCTTCATTCACTTTCTTAAGTGTATCATTTGTCTTTCCAAGTAATATGACTTGAAGAGCCCTCTTTACCCAATCCTTGTACAACTCTTTATAGGCTTCTAGAAGTTCTGTTTCAGATTCTGCACCATCTCCAGTGACAGAAGAGTTAAAGCAACGAAAGTCATCCCAGCTTCTGTCCGATGTATCTTCCGATGTAGTTTGTGAACCAATTACATTGGGAGGTACATTAGCCGGAAATCCTGCAAGATCAGATTGAGAGTTGTATACATCAATGGGAGTGATGCGATCATCTGGATCTTCATCATCACTGTCACTCAGAGTAGCAGAAAAATTTAGACCCTTCTTTCTCAAGGTATTAGCACATTGATTAGCATAGTGACCAAATCCTTGACATTCCTTACACTGAATAGAATCAATATTCTTTGCACTGTAAGTAGTTTTTGTAGCAAAAAATTGGTAAAAGACTTTTCTAGAGTCTGAAAAGAGTTTGAAGATGGAGTTCTATTTTGGTCTTTGACTTTCAAAATGTTTTTAAACTTAGTAGTCAAAAGGTCTATAGAATCTTCTCCAAAATTAGACTTTTCAATTTCTTTTTGTAATTCAAGTAGATCAGGAGAGACATCAACAACAGATGGCAAATCAATGCTTTTCACAGAAGGATTGGAGGTAGAGCTGTCAAAATGGGTTGGGCCCGTTGGGTTAGCCCGTCCTGCCACCTAAAAGAGGTGGGTTGGGTTGGTATTTCTTAGGCCCACCACTTTTTTGGCCTGGCTCGCCCCGCCCCACCAAATGGCGAGTTGAAGTGGGTTGTGGGTTAGCTTGCCTAGAGGTGTCAAAAAGGCTTGGGCCCGTTGGGCTAGCCCGCTCCGTCCCCTAAAAGAGGTGGGTTGGGTTGGTATTTCTTAGGCCCGTCATGTTTTTGGGCTGGCCCGCCCCGTCCCGCCAAATGGCGGGTTGAAGTGGGTTGTGGGTTGGCTCTCCCCGCCAACCCATTTTGACATCTCTAACTGGAGGATGATGCACCTTTGTCTTTTTGCTTAATTTGTTCATTGAGGTTTAGTTCAAAGTTTTGGAGAATACCAGCAAGTCTGTTAAAACCCATTTTATCAATATCATGAGCTTCCTCAATAGCACAAATTTTTTGCATTAAACCTTTTCGGCAAAGTGCGCATCATCTTACTAACAAGACGATCATTGGTGATAGGATCACCTAAAGCAAGAGTAGAATTAGACATATCAAGTAGCCTACCATAATAAGACATGATATCCTCAGATTCATTCATTCTAGTGTTTTCAAATTGTGTGGTAAGCAATCTCAGTTTTGAAGCACGAACACTGGCAGGACCTTCACATAAGATTTGAAGGGCCTCCCACACATCCTAAGCAATTCATAGTTAGCAATAACCCTAAAAGTGTTGGCATCTATGGCTTTGTATATGCCAGGCAAAGCCTTTGAATTGAAGGAGGCAGTGTTTCTATCTTCATTAGTCCAATCTGCTTCTTTAGTGATTTTTACATCACCATCATTATCAGTAGTCTTAGGAGGTGTCCACCCATTCAGAACATCCAGCCACCCTCTTTCATCAATTGATTTGACGAAGATACGCATCTTAACTTTCTAAATATAATAATTCACATTAGTCAAGGTAGTTGGACGAATAACATTCTCATATTGGGAATCCATCACAGCTACAACCAGAATCAACTCTTAGTGACGTCAAGAGAATGCTCTCATACCAACTGAAAGATCAATAGTAGCTAGGATTCACAAAAAAACTGTCAATGCAGTTCGCGATGTAGCTTGTTACTGTAGCTACACCAGGAAGTGCATTGGTCAGAAAATCAAAAACAGCGGAAGACTTTTAATTTAAAGCAAAAATAAACGCAGATGTTTACAGTTTACCAAACAATCTACAAGCCTATGTTTGTAGATCTAGCCTTATGGCCAAAAAGATTTCACTTAAAAAGATGGAATGTTTTACAAAACAATATGTGAAATCACCAAAACCAAAACTCTCACAAGACAACACGTCTTGGAGAGCAAAACCCACATAAACAAAGGTAAAGAAAACGTGGGATTAAAAAAACAACTTCCTAGAAATACTAGGAAGGCAAACATCCACAACAACCGATGTAGTTCCCAATGAAGCTACACTCGGAGCTTCATTCAGATTCAGACAACAACACTTCTTCTCTGAATTTCAGTATCTTCTGCTCTGTCTGCTTTCTCTCTTATATTCTGCTCTCTCTCTGCTCTACATGTCTGCCTCTTTTCAACGCCATGCTCCATATAAATAGATGAAGGAGTCTTACAGTTTAATTAGGAAACAAATAACACTCCAACATACTAAAGGATTAGAAGTTAGTTTTAATAATCAAATAAATCACCTTTATTTCCTAGATTTTATTAACAAATATATAAGGACTCTTAGAGAAGATTTAGGAAGGAATTATTACCAAGATCTTGTTTCAATATATATACCAAAACGTTAGGACCAAGAAAGCCAAAATATTACCAAGATTTTGTTTCTATATATATACCAAAACTTTAGGACCAAGAAAGGTTAAAATAAGACCAAAATAGGATATGCATGCCTATTTTGCCCTACTGGATAACATCTCCCTAAAGTTAATTATTTTCTTTTAATTTGTGTGTCGGATCAAAATTACAATATTATGGGAACACATTCCATTTCAGCCATTTGATCTATGAAAAAACACTACCTTACACTCAAGTACTCTAGTTTTAACTAGGAATGCTCTCGTGCGTTGCACGGTTTGTACACGAGTATAAAATCATATATTCAATTAAAGTTAAATAATATATAATTAAAAAATTTAATATGAAAAAATTAATAAACATTAAAATTAAAGATAAAAAATCACATGAATTTGAAAAATGTTATTATAAATTTATTTAAATATATTTCCTTGTTCGGAAAGGGAGGATCTGATGAAATTGAACCATCTTCGTCATTCATTAAATCAACAATTGATAATAAACTTCTGCATGTGAATGACAAAATTTGATAGAGATGATATTTTTCGATATTTCATACTAATGTAGCAGTCATAAAAAAATGTTGGTTATTAAAAATAAAAACATATAAAAATACATAAATAAAAATTACTTTACTAAATAGTCAAAGATAACACCGTTTTCTATATCCGATAAATGAGAAATTGAAGTATGGTATAACACTCTAAACATAACCTCCAATTCTAAAATATTGTAGAACAACTTTTTGTGCAACATAATTCTTACATGCTATCCAATCATCAATTAAAAAACACAAACACAACAAATTATAAAATGAAACAACATAATTTATACATGACATTACAATTACATAAAACAAATGAGTAATTGCAGGTCAGTCTTTTCTCATAATTTTTTAACAACATAAGTACACTGTTTTTTATCAACCGAAAAAATACACTTTCATTCAATTGTTCCAATAATGCCCAAATCACATAGACGATGTAAATTTCTTCTCCTTCTTCTCCCTCATTATCGAGTTCATCCGCTCAAAGACACACACAAAAAGTATGGTGGTTATGGATAAAGAGGAAAAAGAGTAGGAAGTTAGGTGGTGAATAATGGTGGTTACCACGTAATTGTGTCCTCACATTCTCTTCCTACTTCATACCCCGTTCTTCTTCTTCATTTTGTGTTTATGTGTGTGATTCAAAATAGATTTACTTTTGTATTTGGACTGCTTTGCATATACTGCTTAATGAAATGCCCAAATAGGAATTTGTTTACTGAATGGTTTACTAACTGTTTGAGTGTTTGAGCCGATTTTTTTTTTTTTGTACTCCAATCATATTAATATGTGAAATGATTTTTATCATTCAAAAAAAGTGTAATAGGTCGATATGCCCATATAACATTTTCATCATTTGATGTTAAAATTGAATGTAAGATTTTTATCAATTGACATATGTATTATTTTTGTTGTTTTTTATAATGTTATTTCATGTTTTTTTTTTTTTCTTAGTTGGACAGTCATACAAAAACTATGTTGCAGAAAGTGTTTCTTCCAAACAGTATATTGTTTCTTCCGAACACTCAACTTCTCCTAATTTTTTATTTATAGTATGTTTTTACAAATATTTGATTATTATTAAAGTAAGCATATATGATCATCAATGACAAATGTTGTATTTCGTTGTTAGACTTCCTTTTTGAAACTGGATGCATCAATTTTGAATTACAATGCATCATTTATGAATTGTGATACATCGATTTCGATGTGGGATGAAGGTAAGATGCATTAATTTGAATCATTTGTTGATTGTATACATGAAAGAAGAGAAATGAAGGTCTGATTCATTAAGATTTAAGGCGCGATGCATAAATTGGATTAGTTGACTTAAACTGATGCATCACGATGCATAGATTGATGCAACGCGATGCAATAAATAAGTGATCCGTAGCGTGTCTTCGGTTCATTAAGGGTATCGTAGCCTTTTTCGCTCAAAAGTGTATTTTTTTCGGTTAAAAAAACATAAAAAAAACCTGTAGCAGTATCAGTGTTCTAAAACTCCCCGCCTAGCTCCGCCTAGGCCCTTCTCTACCGCCGCGACTTTTTAGTCGCCGCCTAATCGACCAAGTTGGCGCCTATGTCAAACCTCGCCGATCTTAATTTATTTTTGTAACTTTGATTTTGTGGCATGTGGTGACCGGAGAAGGAAGGGAGGGCGAACTAGAGAAGGAATGGAGAGTGGTAATGGTGAGACAGAGAGGGAGGTAGAAAGAAAAGAAGTTTGATTTTGTGGATATTCGGTGGGATGAGAGAGATGATAGATTAAATAGTTAGATCTAGGAGGATGAAAAAAATGACAAGAGTCAGTCTGTCGGAGAGAGAGAGAAGAAAAAAAAAGAAAGAAAGAAAAAAAGGTTGCCGGTTTGCTAGATAGATAGAAGAAAGAAGAAGACAAAAAGATGAAGAAGAAGAGAGTTGTCTCGAGACTCAGAATTTAGAATGATAATAGATTAGAGATGATATGTTAGACTTTGGGTTGTAGGGGCAGTAAGTAGGTAGACTAATATTTTTTTTTTTTTTAGTTCTAAACTTGACTGGTTTATTGCTTTTGGGTTATTGAGAATTGAGATTAATGGTAGGTTTGTATATTTTTGTTCATTTTACAAATATAGACAAGTATTTGATAAAATGACAAACATAAAAAAAAAAATTTGTAGTCAATGTGTTTGATATTTGATGTAAATTATCAAAAAATGGTAATTATGCCTTAATTCTAGGCCCTACCTAGGCCCCGATTAGTCCCCTAGGCGCTAGTGTGCCGCCTAGCGGCCACCTAACGATTTTTAGAACCTTGGTTGAAATTTTCACATAGTGGACGTGCCAAATTTCTCCTTAAAACAAATAACAACAAAATGCCTAAAAAATACTCAAATTGTCACATTTGAAAACTTCACATAGTGAAGAGCCAAGGAACTGTCTAACTCCCGTAGCCGTCCAATTATAGCTAACAATTATAGTTGTTTTATCTTCCATGATAATTTATGTAATTGTTTTGATAATTTATTCATTTCTCATTCAATTGATAACTTTTATTAAATCCAATAATTGAAATAAATAATTATCTATTAGTTCATTGAAATTTAGTATAAGTTAAAGAAAAAATCATAATTATTTTTTATATTACTGAATGTGAATTATGCTAGAAATTAATTGATATATATATATATATATATATATATATATATATATATATATATATATATATATATATATATATATATATATATATATATATATATATGGTTGTCAATTATCTCAAGTCAAATGAAAAATGTTAAAAGTTGATTTATTTATCTAATCAATTTTGATTATAAATTTGTTTCATTTCCTAAGGCATTAATGACACATATATAGTATAGAAGTGTTCCAAATTTTGGAAAATTCTTTTTGGAGGAAACTTTCCAAAATTTGCTCCTCTCCTTATATATATATATATATATATATATATATATATATATATATATATATATATTCCTTTGGATTGTATTGCCTTGAACGAGACTCCTCAAGCGACGTAGGGCATGTTTGATTTAGCTTATTGATATGTGCTGATGACTTATAAGTTATTACTTATGACTTTTGATTGAAGACTAATAATTGGTGATGTTTAATTTAGTTTTTTAAAAGTGTTGATTAGCGTTCATAAGTTAGTGTGTGTGTTTGATTAATAAGTTGAAATAATACTGAAATCAAATATAAAGACTAAAATAGCATCATCACAAAATGTGATTTACATTATTATTATTATTATTATTAATATTATTATTATTATTATTATTATTATTATTATTATTATTATTATTATTATTATTATTATTATTATTATTATTAATTTTAATTTTAATTTTAATCATATTACTATCATTATTTTATTTATTTATTTATTATTATTATTATTATTATTATCACTTTTTATTATTTTATTAATATTAATACAAATTTTATCACTATTATTAATTATTACTATTATTATTATCATTATTATTGAAATTATTATTATTATTATTTTATTAACATTAATACTACTTTTATTATTATTATTACTTGTTAATTTTAGTATTTATTTTATTATATTAATAATATTATTAATGTTATTAATATTATTATTAATATTATTATTATTGATCTTATTATCATTTATATTATATTTTATTATTATAATATTGATATTAATATTACTTTTTAGTATTATTATTATTATTAGTATTAATAATAAAAATTATTATTATTATTATATTTGTCATTATTAATACTATATTTATTATTTTTATTATTATTATAACAATTATCATTATTCATATTATTATTTATTATTATTATTATAATTCCTTTTATTATTATTATTATTTATTATAATAATAATAATTATTGTTATTACTTTTTGTTTTTATTATTATTATTAAGAAAGGTAATCTTGGAATATATAAAATTTCAATAAAGAAGAGGACTCAAATCTTTTTGAAAAGTAGAATTAAGCACTAGGCTTAGTGCTTACAACTTATTGCATTACATGTGTTTTAAGTGGCATGTACATGACTTATGACTTATCTTACCATAAGTAAAATCAAACGCTTCAAAAACAACTTATGGTAATTCATAAGTCCTAAGCACTTCCAGATAAGTCAAATCAAACATGCCCGTAGTCACTCTGTGACTTTGTGTACATTCGAGGAGAGGAATGTAAGAGCATCCTCAATATTACAATTTCTTATACAATTTTTTAACTGGGTCCCACTGCTACCTACATATTTTTCTCTTCTTACCCATTTAAGAATATATATTTCAATTGTACAATCTTCTTACACAAAAAATATTAAATTTAACATCATCTAATAAAAACAAAACCCTCCCCCACCCACCCCACACGCACACCTGCCGGCTGTCCCCCCGCCCCCTCTCTCTCTCTCTCTTATCCCCAACATCTTATTTAAGAAGTTAAATCTCTCTCTCTCTCTTAGTTGGACCAAAAAAAAATCTTAATGGCCACTACACACATTTTTCAAAGCATTAAGAAGTTGGCTTTTCTAACAATGGGGATGCTCTAGGGAATGTAAGGAATGAGAAGGATGTATGGTCTTGGGTGTTTATGTGTGGGAGAATATTATAATAGGAGTAGGGGAGTAAATGGTTCGGTTTGATCGATGTGGAATAAAATACGAGCTGAATTGCATGTCATTAGTTAGTAAAAAATCAAATCGAACTTAACATGATCGGTCCTAAACTTTTGGGGGTTCAAAGAGAAAAGAAAATAAGGGGCCCTTAAAATAAGTATAAATATAAGAATTTTAGACGAATAATTTATTTAACTTTTCATCATTCGAATTATTGAAAATGGATAATATCCAAACATATAAGAAAATAAGTATTAAATAATTATTGAAAAATGTTATTCTTCATTCGTTAAAACAATTTGCAATAAAAAGAATATATTCAATCAAGTTTTTTCTTTTATTTAGTTTTTGACTTCTGGATGAATTTTTTTTGGTAACATGTATTGTGCACTATAAGGTCAAGTTAAAAAAAAACAATCAATTGACAAAGTTAAGAATTAAAGAAGCATAAGCAATAAAATTTGATTTTTACTTAAAATATTAATATTATATACATCAATTATTAATTTTTTTGACCCAGATAAAAAATTGATGGTCAGCTAACTCTTTTTTTATAAGTAAATTTAGCGAATGCAAAATAAAATTATGGTTGAATAATATAACTCTGCTAGAACCGAATACAAAATCTTTATCTTTATATAGTAACTCTTTATTTATTAGGTTCCGGAGTAAATTAAAATATATATAAATAGTTTTGAAGTTGGTAATAAAAAAAATACTTAACCACAACTATTATATTTACAATACAAGTCGATAATAAAGATGAAAGATTGTGAAAATTATAAGCATAGTTGTTAAAAGTTGATTATTTAAGTAAAATATCTCAAAATAGTATAGGAGACTATTTAACTAAATCAGGGGAAAATATATGATATAATATGCATATAAAAAAATTAATAATTAACCGTAGATCCAAAATAAAAAAAATAGCAAAACAAGGGCTTGAACCTATGACTTTTGCTTGACTATCACCATTTACACAATTACCCAATCGATTAAGCAAAAAGACAACTGGTTTGGTAATGTTACATTATTTATAATATATATAAATAAAACTAACCTACATATATAAGATTTGAACCTCTTACATTGGGTGACATATTCGGTCGATCATTCTGAACCCCCCCCCCCCCAAAACCGGTCCTAGACCTTAATTGTTTAAAGTTTTGAGCCTAACCAAACCAAATTTCGATGGTTCGACTTGATTTAGTGGTTCGGTTCCGTGGTTCAGTTTCATGGTTCAACCTACTTTTAAAAAAAATGAGATTTCAACATTTAAGTAAACCAAAAAAATAAAAATAAAAATAATATACCAAAAATTTTAATATAATACAAATACATAATATTTAGATGTTATCATATAATCTCTCAAATTTCAAAATACCGAGTTAAGCCATTTAGTTGAGAAAAAAAAATAAATGGTAGAAGAAGACGAGAGAGTAGAGAAAACAATAATATAAATTAATCATATCTTGTCTTTATCCATGAGAAGATTAGAAGAAGACGAGAGAGTAGAGAAAACAACAAGGATATGAGTCAGGAGAGAAGAATATTTGGATGACAAGTTGTCAACTGAAAGTGACTGAGTGAGAATACAAATGGTTGTGAAATCAACTAGTCTTTATATTTATATAGTATAAGAATATTAAACATCAAATTCTAAAAGATTACTAACTTAGTAACTCAACTTGATAGTTCATCTTTGTGATTCGACTTGATAGTTCGACTCAATATTTCTCAAAAACATAAATCAAACCAAATCATATAAGTTACATAAACAAACCAAACCACTTGGTTTCGCTTGGCAGCTCGCATTATCCATGTCGTTATCTTTGTTAGTCGTGAATCCATTGCATTGAACATTTGAACTTGGACCTAAAGTAATCGGCATGATGTTACTAACTCTTGACAAATGAAGATCTGATCATACGGTTGCATAAATAGGTCTGATTATGGGGTGTCTACTGTTAACTTACTCAAAATTGTTTTTATGGCAAGCTTCATTCGATAACTTAAGATGGTATAAAGAACTTTTGTCTCGTGCCTTGGATCCTTGAGGCTTGTATGATTTTTTTGGTTCGGAACTAGAACTTTGTGCCCGTGTCATAGGCACTGTGACAATAATGTCTGTATATATTAGTTACGTAATTGAGGGAGTACATTGCTTCAAGTGGTAGTTAAAGGGTACTATTTGAATTCGACACATAGTTGAGGGGAGTTGTTTGTAAGGGGGTTATTTGTAACTGACCCATAACCGTTGGATCTTACGACTGGGATCGATCTAAACCATCGAATAGCCTCAATCAATTGACTGAGTTGTATTGTATAATTAACTAGATCTTCGTGCCCATACCAATGGCACGGTGCTAGTATATATGATTACTTCAAGTGATAGTTGAGGGGCGCTATTCGAACTCGACCCATAGTTGAGAGAGATTATTTGTAAGTAGTTATATGTAACTGACATATGAACGTTTGATTTTGCGACGGAATCAATCCATAGCCAGATAATCTCAGTCAATCAATCGAGCTCTATTGTAATATTATATTAATGCAAGATTGATGTTTTATAAGAGGTTATGGTTTAGAAGATTAATCTTATGGTGTAACTGCTCATAATATTAATTGTAGGGTGAGACATTTGTAATATGGTGAGAGAAAATAGAGAGTTAAAAGTGGATAACTACTTTCACACATGTGAATGTGAGAGTGAATCCCAACCATTAAATTTTTTTAAGATAATTTAATCCTAACCTCTAAATAGCTTTAGTCAATTACACATGTGTGACAATGAGTTTTATTGTAATATAGACTAGATTTTGAGCCCGTGCCTATGGCACGGCACCAGTTTGAGACTTGATCGATATATGGAGCAGACAATGTTGTAATAAATTAATACTCCCTCCGTCCCTAATTTATTGTCCTGCTTGACCCGGCGCACCGTTTAAGAAAATCTATTTCACTGGATTATTAATATTGGTTTAATGTGTAGTTTCCTTTAAAGGCCATGTATATGTGACCCATAATTAAAGTAGAGTGAAAAAGTAAGGATAAAGTGGTAAAAGTGATGTTTTAAAAGGGTAAGTTTCAAAGTGGACAATTATTTTGAAACTAAAAAGGAAAGGAGGACGATAATTTAGGGACGGAGGGAGTATTTATTTAGAATTTTGTAGGAGTTGAATATTTGTACACTACACAACGAAAATGAAAGAAAACTCAAATAATGTGTAGTTTCCTTTAAAGGTCATGTATATGTGGCCCATAATTAAAGTATAGTGAAAAAGTAAGGATAAAGTGGTAAAAGTGATGTTTTAAAAGGGTAAGTTTCAAAGTGGACAATTATTTTGAGACGAACGAAAAAGGAAAGGAGGACGATAATTTAGGGACGGAGGGAGTATTTATTTAGAATTTTGTAGGAGTTGAATATTTGTACACTACATAACGAAAATGAAAGAAAACTCAAATACCTAACAAAAAAAACATTTTACTTGGGCATTTAATTGTAATTTATAAAAAAAAAAATAGACATGTAAAAAGAACATTAATGAAGTGTTTTAAAAAAATAGACATGTAAAAAAATTATCGATTATATTCGGTCAATTTATATAATATAACTTTTGAAATGTATCTCTTTTTGTACAAAGAAGATATATTAATATATATAATAGTATATAATACAAAAAGAGAAACATAATCTGATAAATCCATTTTTTAATATGCATATACATGAAATTCAAAAAGACGGAAATAATCAGAGAAATCCATTTATGTTGACCAATCTTGATCATGTATGTCAACGTATAAAAGCGTGAATCAACCTTATGGATTTTTGGGCCGGATTGAAGTAGCAATTCTGTATGAATTTAAGTAATAGAACAATTTTCTTAACTCTACATACATATTTGTTTGGTTGCGTGGGCTGAACTTGGCTCTGTGACTATGATTATGACTTTCTAGTCAGTAGCCATTTCAATCTCTAATGGAGTTTACAATTGCCTATTCCACCCCTTTATTAGGCATATTCCACCCATAAACTGTATATCTCCAAACTTTTTATCATTTGAAAGAAGTTAGTATAAGCGTTTTGTGTATGAATAAAGTAAACTCTAAAACTTTTATAGGAGTATTACTTAGGCTTGGCAATTTCGATCCATTACCCACAAACCTGAACAACCCAACCCATTAATTTCGGGTGTTAAGATAGGTTACCCATTTTCCTAGGTTACCCATGATAACCCAACAGATCCCATCAAGGAGGGAAAATTTTTATTCTCGGTTTAGTGTATTATTATTTATTATTGTGAATGAAGAGAGAAAATCAGAGTGAGGATGAGAAGGAAAAACAAATCACATAAGTAATGGAATTGTTTTAATTATAACAAAAACAATACAACCATGTAAAAGATCTATCACTGTTGAGTTCTAATTAATAGAGATCTAAAAGAATTTTTTTAACCAAAATATGGATTAGCATAGGAGAGACGAAAGGATCGTGTGGACATCAATTAAGAGCTTGAGTTATTAACAAACCGGAAGGGAGAACAAAACAGAGAAAGAAAGTTTAAAAGCTGCTGAAAATCAAAAAATAATTACCTGAACTTAAAGAGAGTATAACAGCAAGGGCTGGAAAAAGAGATTTGGGAAGTAAAAATTTGTTTAAAGCCAAAATCTTCCACTGCCTAGGGACATCAATTAAGAGCTTGGGTTATTAACAAATCGGAGGGGAGAAGAAAACAGAGAAAGAAATCTTAAAAGTTGATGAAAATAAAAAATTAATTACATGAACTTAAAGAGAGTATAACAGCAAGGGCTGGAAAGAGAGAGACCGAAGAAGTAAAAAAAAACACGGTACAAACGGTGACGGTGGAGGAAGGAAAAAGGGTTTGAGTATAAAAGATGATCCAAACCTAATTCTAGAACTTAGAAGAGTAGGTTACCCATAAATGACAGTCGTAGGATGATAGTAGGAAAAATGGTATGAGTATAAAAGGGGATCCAAACCTAATTATAATAGTATAAGAAAACCCAAAAGAGTAGGTTACCCAAATAAATGATAACCGTAGGATGATAATAAAAAACATTAAATCCTGACATCTGAATAGCCCTAGTCAATTCCCTAGCTGTTTTGTAATATAGATTTCACGTACCACTTTTTTCTTTTCTTTTCCTTTTTCTCCTATTATTTGATTGCCAACCTTCAGCTCGGCTTGAAACGCCAACAAGACTACAAAATACTGAATTTACCAACATATCACACGCAGTTTGGCAAGTGTCTTTGTAAATAAAAACAAATTGAACCATTTGTGCCCCTTATATTGGGTAAGGTAAGGAATTTTGTTAGGGTAACCCTAATTTTCTACTGTACTAGTGGAACAACTTTTGCGAGGCAATAAGCTAGATATATATTTTTTTTTTTTCATTTATCAATCGCAAAAATTTAAGAAAAACTGTGTTAAGGGCATTTTCAATCCCCGTAAGACATCTTTCTAACCCGATTCAGAAAACCTACTCTTTATCAATTGTATGAATTGATTGAAAATGGGTATTAATAAAAAGTATGTAAAACTGCACCACAAAGCCATGTATTAGGACCATATGATAGTATGTCCGAAATTGGGTGACCCAATTATCATTATAATTATAATTATAAAAAAAAAAACAAGGAAAAAACCAATTGCGGGCCGGTATCCAAGACTAGAGATGTTTAAAAAGCCGAAAATCGTAGGGTCGACCCTATTAATCGAAAATATTAAAAGGTTAGGGTTGGGAAAATCCAACATGTTTAATAAATGGGCTGACCCTATAGAGTCGCATGCAAAATGGGTTGGGTTGGCGGGTTCTAGGGTTGGCCCGCGGGCTGCAAGATTCTGGCTAAAATGAGGGTTCAAAAATGTTAAAATTGATATTCAAACCTATAACCTCTTAATAGGAAAGGAACTTATAGATGACACCTTACACCATTCAACCATCCTAACTTGTTTGTTTTAAATTCAAATGTGTAATATATATTATCATTTCATCTGGTAAACAAATATCTATCCCCTATTAGCTTTGTGATGATATATGTGTATTTGATGAAATTCAACTCAAACATGGTCGTAAGTACAGTTCTAAGACATATAAGTTTCCAAAATTGGTCAAAATGAGATTTTTTGATACATAATTAGATATGTTAAAAGGGTCGAGAACCGCATGGTTGACCCTGCTAATCGGGAATCGGAAAGGGTTAGGGTAGGAAAAATACAACCCGTTTTAATTCTGTGCTAAATGGGTTGACCTTAGTATTATATTTTACTAGTCTTTGAGCCCGTGCCTATGGCACGACGCGAATAGAGGAGGATGTCAGTACTGGAGGGTGTCAATGTTTAAATAAATCAATATATGTTTTAATCATGTTTCAAAAAAGTCTAAAATAACAAATTGAAAATGAAGACTTCTCGATAATCAATTAAAACATTATGATCATTCAACAGTGGAGAAAAAAATTAAAACATGTATTTGTTGAATGTGAAGGTTGTTCCATATTGTGAAAGTTGTTGCTGCGTAGATGATTAAGGGAGGGATAATTTAGTAAACGTCATAATTTTATGGATCAAATATTTGGTTTAACCATAAACCGTGTAAACAGACGAATTGAAGTAGAAACTTTCTAAAACAGAGTTGGAAAACTATTTAAATATAAATTCAAAATCTCTTGTGCATGTGGTCATAGTTAAAGTATGAAGAAAAAATAAGAATAATTTTCTAAAACAGAAACGTTTAGAAACTGAATAATTTTTTTGGAACGAATAAAAAATAAACAAAAAAAGAGGACAACTTTCTTTTACTACAAAAAAAGGACAATTAAACTATTTGTTGGGTCCAAGATTTACTACAAATTACGTGTTTTATAATTTTGAAACGAAAAACAAATATTTATGTTAATCATCTTCTTACGATGCTACAAAAATCAATCGATGTCATATTTTCAGTTTTTTTTTCTTTTTGTTACTGTGTAATAGAGTTCAAGCAACAAAAACTCAAAAAATTAGACTCATTTGTTCATCTCTCTCTTTATTCATTTTTAATATATAAAATATTTAACAAATCACAATAAAAGAAATAAAAAGAAAAGGCTAAAAAACAGTTGTGGGGAAGGGAGGTATGTAAGTTCAGAAGAGGAGGGCAACTTAGCATCCAAACAGCAATACATAATTTTGGATATAAACTCTTTATTTAAAACTCAGCAACCGAATAATATACAATTGTGAAAGAATGAAAAGAAACTTAAGCGATTGAAAAGTATATAATTCAATATAAACTACTACTATTAACAAATGAAATGAAATAAGGACATTGACCAAAAGGAACGACAATAGTGAATAAGTTTGACACGAAATGACATTATAAATATAATTCAAACACACAATATGAGAAGGATAAAAATGTCCTTTTACAGAGAATCCAACTATTATATTAACTTCTATACAGGACTGGTATTCCTCAAATTTTGTAATTAACTCCAAGATTTCAGTAAGCTATTGTATTTCAAATATAATTTTGGTAATACCAAATGCTAGCAATTGATACATTCCTCCCCCCTCCCTTTTTCTTTGATGGGTAAAGAAATACTTCCTCTATTCCATATAAGGAGTTTGCTATTTGACTTAAAGCTATATCTTTTCTCTCTCTCTCTCTCTAAGTAAAAGGATTCAAATCTTTACAAATTTGCTCAAATCTGTTCAAATTTGTTATCCAATTCCAATAGACCATTCGAAATTTGAAAAAGAGAAATTCGGGGGATTCGTTGTCGTTGACCCGCAACCCAACAATTCACCACCGATTCCAACTCACCACCGCTTCTGCCTCTTCCAAACTCTCCCTTCTCCAAGCTACCCCTCATCATCTACTTGCACGGAGCGAGATGGAAAATTTCAGAGAGAGAGAGATGGAAAAGCTGGAGCAGGTGTGTGGGTTTGATCTTTCGCAAAGCTGATGGGTTAATTAGGCTGATGGCTGCTGGCATGGAAAAGCTGTGCTGGGCAAATACATACAAAAAAACAGAAAGAAAAGAGAAAGAAAAGAAAGCAGAAGAATGGAGCTCGAACTCTTTTCTTACCGATAGACACTGGGTGATGGGTGATGGGTGATGAGTGGAGGCAGAGCAAACTTTTCAGTGTATAATTTCCCTTCCTTCGAAGTTGTGCTTGACAGAAGAATAGAGATAGAAGAAAATCGGAGGCCGAACGGAGTTTGATAGGGAGAGAAAATCGGAGGGAGGGTTTCGAAGGGTGGGTTTTGGGTTTTGTTTTATAGATCCATTGAACCCACTCCAAATAGACTAAGGATTTGGATTTGCAATAACCAAATTAGAGGATGAAAAGGAGGAAGAATGCGTTGGTGGAAGCCGGAAAAATTGGAAGCGGAACAGTGAATGGAATAGGATGAAAAGGAGGAAGAAGGAGTTGGTGTTGGCGGAAAAATTGCAAGCAGAACTGTGAACGGAAAAGAACCTGCATTTTAGGAATTTTAACTGCCTTTCACACACTTACAAAAATCATTTAATCTTGGCCGTACGAATTTGGTTAAAAAATCAATCCTAACCCCTCATTAGCATTTATCAATTGCACACGTGCAATCCAAGATGTATTGTAATATAGATTATTTGATTAAAATATTTGATTGTATTAACTTCTTACCAACATTTATTTTATATTATTTTACAATTGTAGATGAAGAGGATAATGATGTTGAAAAGGATATTTTTCTCAAAAGAAAACTTGATTTCATGTTTTTAATTTGTATTGTTAATCATTGTCACTTGTCCGTCAATATGTTTGTTACTTAATTTCGATTTTTTGATTTAAATAAGACATCACGTGTTAATAGGGCTGACCCTATTAAACCGCATCTTGTAGGGTTAGGGTTGAGATTTGAGTTGCCCGTTTAAATGACACGTTTAACCCGTGACCCTATAGGGTCACAACCCTATAGGGTTAGGGCCAACCCAATTTAACATCTCTATCCAAGACTGAGATCCAAACACTCCTTTGGTAACTTGGTTTCTCAAAGTTTTAACCAATTTAACTATTGTTGGTGTGATGAAAAGGGAAGCATTCACAATATTATGGCAAAGACTTGTGTGGGATGATCTTACGGATCCTAAATCTGTAAGACGAAGTCCCATTTAAAAATTACAGGTAATAATAAATAAATAATATGTTATAAGAAATCACAAAAATAAATCAGTTGAGATTAGGGATGGCAATTTGAGGCACGACACGATTGACCGGTACAAACACGACACAAAATTATAGGGTTTGGGTTGGGGCTTATCTGGTTCGGGACGTTATAGGGCTAACACGATAAGACACGATAAAAAATGAGTTGTTATCGGGCTGGCTTGATAAGCACGGTAAGGAACGATAAGACACGATAACTAAAATATATATGTTTTAAAAATATATTTTTTAAAAATTTACTAGGGGTTATTCACTTCTTTCGAACTATTTTCATGATTATTTCATAATTTTATCATTTGAAATTTTATGACTTTTAAACTACTTGATTATTTATATTGATAAATTTTCAAAATATGTATTAAAAAATCAAAATTATATATTTTATAATGTTTATTGGGCTTAATGGGCCTGACTAAATAAATCGTGTTTTTTTGCTTATCGTGCCTATCGTGTCATACTTTTCGTGTTTTTATCGTGTCATGTTCGGGTTTTAATATTAGGCACTATAAGCTTATGGTGCTCTGTTCGTGTTCGTGCTTATATATCGTATCATGCTATTATCGTGCCGGCCGATAACAACCCAGTACGACCGATTTGCCACCCCTAGTTGAGATGGTCCACAGCGAAACTCTTAAGGTTTGGAAATTAGCGCGCAGTGCTCTTAGGTTTGACTCCTCAGCGTTGTTTATGTTTCTCACGCCTTACAGTTTAATCCTTTGTTAGCTCCGTTAACTATCTGTTAGCATCAATTGCCTTAAGATACTTGACGGATCCTAATAGACTTTACGAAATGCTAAATGACACATTTAAAGTCAAATGTGACACATTTTAATGTTAAAAGTGACACTATAAAGGGAAATTTGTTATAATTATCATTAAAATACAAAGTAACACTTTTAATACTAAAAAGTGACACATTTAATACTAAAAATTGACATATTTAATATTAAAAAGTTTCACTTTAAAACTAACGTTAACTGCTAAAAGTGATACAATTAATATTAAAACGTGACATTTTAATGCTAAAAAGTGACACTTTTAAAGTTAATAACAACGATTTTTATTTATAAGACAAAATGACACTTGTACGGTCAAAAATAACACATTCAATGCTAATAAGTGACACTTTTAATGTTATAAAGTAACACTTTAATGTCAAACGTAATGATTTTCATTTATAAAAAAATGAGACACTTTTCAAAGTGAAAGTAACACATTTAAGACTAAAAGTAACACATTTAAGCCCAAAAAGTAACACTTTTCAGGGAAAAAATTATAATTTTTATTAAAAATGCAAAGTGACACTTCTAAGGTCAAAAGTGACACGTTTTATACTATAAAATGAGACTGTTAATAGTAAAAACTAAAAAGTGACACTTTGCATATATAAACATGAGGGGTGGCGCTGTAATTTTTAAAAACTAAAGGGTTACATTGAGATTTCTGAATTTTACCCCATTTAACCTGAATAGATCTGTTTTACCGATAAAGATCCGTAAGACCGTCTTACAGAAGACGACCTCCAATATGATTAGGGTAAAATCAGAATGAGAATGTTATATTGGTGTAAAGATTGAGTCCTAATTTTTGTTATTCGTTCCTAAATACTCCCTCTGTCCCTAAATTATCGTTTTAGTGATTTGGCACACGGTTTAAAAAAATACATTTGACTAGATTTTTAATTTTAATTTGATATGCAGTTTGCTTTAAAGCCCATATGAATGTGACACATAATTAAAGTAGGATGAAAAAAGTAAGGGTAAAGAGGTAAAAGTGTTGTCATTAAAAGGAAAGTTTTAAACAAGACAATTATTTTAAGACGGACGAAAAAGAAAAACATGACAATAATTAGGGAACAGAGGGAGTTAATTGATTCTTTTTAAAATAAATAATTATGTTTTTAAGTGTTTTAGAATTATAAAATACGTGATTAATAGTACTTTCAAAAAAATAATCAAAAGCATTTATTGAAAAACAATCAATTTGATTTTAAAAAAAGTATAAACATGACAATTATTTTATTTATAATGGGTGGGGGGAGTATTCATCTTTGTTAAAAAAAAAAAAAAGAATAATTACGGGTCGCTCCACTTTCAAAAATTTATAACCCCTACAAACTAAAGTCTCGTTTTTTTTCAATATTGGAAAAAAATTTGGAGGCAAAAAGACGATGATACCATGAATGAGTTTGAGGTGCGTTACGGAAATGTATCACGGTCCATCAATTTTTACATCGCGATACTTAATTTAAATGGAATCAATTTTAATTACATAATCTAATTTTTGCTTCGCGGTGCATCAATTTAAATGAGATCAATTTTAATTCAATAATCAAATTTTATGCACTGTGATGCATCAATTTAAGCAATCAATTGATGCATCATGATGCAAACTGGGTTCGAATGCATCTTCTCTGCCTTTTTTTTTCTTCTCCTCTGTCGTAAGTCATCTTCTTCATCCACTACATTTATTCTTACTACAAAGCATCCTAATCCAGCCCAGATCCATTCTAGTATCATACTTAATGGTTCAAAAAAATCATTTAACTTTCAGGGGCGTTGCCCCTTCGACCTCCGCGATCTGATCGGCAGGTCGATTCATGTTTCATGGCGCAACAATTAATGGTAATTTTTCAATCATTTATAAGATTTAAAGGAGAAGAAATGAGAAAAAGGTTTTTTTTTTTTTTTTTGTTTCTTTTGATCGGGTCCAAGCTGACAACTCACTAAATTAGTGGAAGGATCAATGTTTCCTTCTCGCCTTGTTAAGTATATTGATTGCATCCACAATCGGCTAGCCTTGCTGAGCTTTTTGGAGAATGTTTGCTGAATGATTTCCCTGCCCATATCCCAGAGCCAATCATGAATCCTCAGCTCGTTGTTCCAATTGACCATGAGAAAACATCTATCTTTTGGAATTCTGATTCCAACTTCTGTACTGAAATCGCATCCAGTCAATATTCTATATCTATTCTGATGAGGCAAAATCCTCAGCTTGGGCCGTCTATGCTTTGGGTAGAATATCTGGGCTTGAATCTGCTTCTTTGAACTTGGCTGAGAACAGAGAAAACCTGAGTGGAAGTGCAAGGCAGGGCCTCGTGAAACCCCTCCGGCGTGAGAGTAAGTATCGAATGCAGGTGTGAAAGTAATTCGATAGAATGTCAAGGCTCAAGAAAGTGGGTATGTGTGTGTGTACCTTGTTATGGCTTGTGGAGGAGTATTTATAGGCCCCATTGTGGTTGAATCCGGCTAGGATTCGGTTTCCTTAGTTATCTTGCTCAACAAGGAGAGAATCCCTTGATTCTAGGCGTGATACGCGGTTGACCGCGAGATAGTAGGAACAAATAAGGCAAGTGTCCTGCCCATATATGGTAACCTTTGACTGTGTCTTAGAGAACAAGTTTCTGGCATTTCCTGCTCGATATTGGTCCAAGCGGGCAGGGCTCTGGCCGCCTATTTGATAGATGTTGAATTGAGGCGAACATAGGTCCCGGGCATGGCCCCTGGTCGGACAGGCAAGGCCGGTGCTTGGCCAGGTTTTGACGAGAACCGCGCTGCTCGCTGTTTAGCGTCTTGACTATTCTGTCCGCTAGGTCAGCGGGTACCGTGTCGATTAGTCATGTGCCTGGCACATGGTGAGCGCTCGTGACCCGGCTTGGGCCGGGCATATCATATTCCAATGAAGAAACATGAAATATCAAGGAAGATGCAAGATCTCCCTCTCTTGATAATCAGACCACCATAGCTTATCTTGAGTTTTTCTTGAATGCCCGTTTGAGGAATTCATTGCAGCTTTTTGAAGGCACTGCTACATTCTCGGGCAGTACTTCCAAGCAAGTGTGAGCCTAAAATCTCAAGAGCTAAAGCAAGGCCTGTTGAAGAAGCTACTATTTAGTCTGCAAGTGCTGCATAAGGTTTTGGTGGAAATCTTTTATTCAAGGAATGCCAACTGAAGAGTTCTAAAACTTCTCGTAATTCAACTCCTTGGCCTCGTGTCTTTCATTTTCTTGAACTCGATTAATGTTGGTTTCGTGTTATTATGATGATTACACTTCCAGGACCAAACCAGTTGTGGAGTCCTGCTTATGCATCTACTTGACACACATGATCCAAATCATCAAGAACAATGAGAACCAGGGGCGGATCTAAGTGGAAGCACAGTGGGGCTCCAGCACACGTCAAAACTTTGCGCAATTTTATTTTTTTGTTAAAAGTCCTTATTAATCTTAAGTTCTTTAATAATTATGTATGTAAGGGGTAAGACTCTGAAAGAACACAAGTAGCTAGGATTCTCCAAAAAACAGCCAATGTAATTTCCAATGTAGCTACAATGGAAGTCACAATGGTCAAAATAAAACTGAACAGCGGAAGACTTAATACTAAAGCACGAAATTAAACACAAAGGTTTACCAAATAATCTACAAGCCTATACTTGTAGATCTAGCCTCATGGCCAAAAACATTTCACTAAAAAGATTAATTGTCTTACAAAAAGATTGTGAAATCACCAAACAAAACACTCTCACAAGACAACACGTCTTGGAGAGTAAAACACCCACAGAAAAACAGGTATAGCAAACGTGGGAAGAAACAAACTGCTTCCTAAAATCAGCTAGGAAGTCAAAACAACACCAACGCCCAATGTCGCTTCCAATGTAGTAACATTCAGAGCTACATTCAAAAAGCGTGCATCCGAACCGAAATCGGGTTCGAACTTTTGAAATTTATGCTTCTGATTTTCTGGATCAGCTCTCTTCTCTCTCACGATGTACGTTCAGCCGTTGCCCTTGTTTTCTATTTATAATGTTGAGGAAACCTACACACAAAGAAGGAATCCATCTCCAAGAAGGGTAATGATTAGAATTGGAAATAAAAGAAACTTCCTTAATTTACAGATTTTCTTACCATACCAAATAGGATTCTAAGGCACGGTTTTGCTGTAGGATTTGACATAGAATTTGTTTCCAAAAACAACACTAAGATTTAGGTCCAAGAAATCAAAAAATCTTTAGGAATATTTTGTTTCCAAAAATGACAAAAACTTAAGGACCAAGGAAAACAAAATCTAATTAAAGATTTAGTTACCAAAAATGTCACACTTGTCAAATATGTATTTTACCAAGAAAGGAGAAACAAAAATAAAATAAGTCATGTCTATTTTACCCTTACAAACTCATTAAATCACCAACTATAACTTCTTTTTTCGATTAATGGTTATTTTACACGTCACAATATTTTTTAAATACATAGTTTACGTGGTACCAAAATCTCATATCCACCCCTGATGAGAACCTTTTTACGACAAAAAATCTTTATCAAATCATACTGATTCCTCTATCAACATTGCCAACCTTAACATTCTTCCCCATCAAAATTTCAGATATAAGTAGCTCTTGCAAATAAACAAGACCATTCGGTTGTCCTGAAGCCTCTCTGACATCTGCAAGAAAGCAGCTTGAATCAAAGGACCGAAGAAGTTCATTATATAGAGCCTTTGCAATTACTGTTTTACTTGATCGGCCCATCCTATCCCAATTAGGCAAACATCATTGGATTCACGTCATAGTTATGAATAGATATCGTTGAGACAAGAATCCAATCCAATTGGATGCTTGACATCAGCAGCTTTCTGGGCTTCACTTGAGATAAAACTCCGTAATAATCAGGCTGATTAGCCTTGATTCAGACCTAACATTTGTTTTTTATTAAAGATGAATATTAGATGATATTCTTTGTTTTTGAAAGTCAAGATACAAATAGTTACAACTTACGAGAGAAGACAGTTAGTTTGAGGTTACACAGTTGACAGTTCACTTAGAACCAAAATATATATACTGAAAACATAGTACTAACATGTAAAAAAAGGGGGATCACAGTGCAATGAACATAATTTGTTCAGATGTTTGAAAAGATAGTACTAACATGTAACTAGTTCTAACTTCTAAGAGCATTGTTAGAATAACAAGCAGGATTTACCCCAGTGCGCTTCTTTGCAAATCCAATCCAGATATACTCACAGCTTGAGTTAGCGAAGCTCACCATCTCTCTACCATGTCCAACTGAGTAACATACCGGGCATTATGCTTTTAAATGCGTCTGCAAATCTCCCACTCTTTCTTCGCTCTTCAGATGGTTCAACACCATAAACACCTGAAGTACCATTCGACCACTTCTTTTATTGCATCAAGGAGCTTCACAATCTCACTGAGGCACCATCCAGAAGAAGCATAATTCTCGGAGAAAATAACGTAAATTCTTGACTCATCAATAGCTCTCATTAATTCCTGGAAAATGTCTCTTCCTATGTGCAGTTCTTTGTCATCCATAAAGGTGTAAATTGCAGCATGCATCAAAGCAGTATAGTGGTGACTGATAAAGTTAAGTCGAGTACCTCTGAAACTCAAGAACACGTCATATGGAAAGGGTGGCGGGAAGTTGGATATGGATTATCTTCATTTTTTTCTACTTTTTAGTTCACTTAGAGAATAACAAATGGATTATCTTCTTTTTTTTCTATTAGTTTTTCTTAATAAAATAGAAAACTAAGCAATAAATCAAAAACAATTCTTTGAAAACATTCTTTCCTTGAGGAGATACATTGTCCTGCTTTCACCCTCTACATCAGGACCTTGGTGATTAATACTCCCGCCGTTCGGGGTAAAGAGTCCCCATTTGAAAGTCAAACTTCTTAAGCAAATGACACTTCTAGTAACTCATTAGTAATAAAATGACACTTTTATGTCTTAATTTTTGAAAGTGAACTCTTTAAGTGAAACATTTCAAAATGGAACAGTGGACTCTTTGCCCGGAAGGGAGGGTGTAGCTCATAGTATGAAGCCTGTGTGGAAATATCCTGTAAAATAGTGTAAATGTCTTGCACTCGCGTACTTCAAAATTGTCAATTTCTATCTGCACTTTTTGGCTCTCTTTCTTACTGCCCATCTGATATTATAAAGACTAGCTTGAGCTTTAGTACGTATATCTGAAAATGCTGCAACCAGTTACGTTTTTTAGTTTACATGAGAGGATTTGTGTAGCTTTCTCTTTGGGTTGTTCCCAACCTTCATGGTGAGAGTAATATCCCCCTATGCTTCGATTCAGTCTTTATACACTCTTTCCAGTCTTTGACATTATTGGACTAGTCATATGTGTAAAATAAAGGATGAAAGAAAGATTTGATTGTTGGCACAGGTTCTGAGAATTTTCTCCACCCCAACTCAATTTATAACGACGTTACTTCAGTATATCTGCTGTCTCGATTTGGCAGTAAGAAGATTGATGTATAGTTTGGCACAAACTGGGCTTAGATTGTGAATTTCCTTTGGAATATTTGTTATCTTCTTGCTAATCTTTCAGATTAGAGTGGTGAGGTTCAGGATCTTCGAATGTCCTAGGAACTGAGTCGAAGTCTTTGTCATTAGCTGTGTGTGTATGCGTGCGGGCATGTAAGTAGCTCAAGTAGATAGAAGGCTATTGCTAACATCATACCTGGATACCCCGCCAAACTTTGCTCCTCTTGTTGTGCTGCATGTCTTGGGCAAAAAAATCAATCGAATTCAAATTTGAAGGAAGATACTTCATAGAGCAGTCTTGCCATTGAAATTCACATAACCCATTTGCAGTAATCTCAATTTATCCATCCTCACAAAAAAATTAGTATTCTAATGGATTTTCTCTTTTATTGGGGAGACTAAAGTGACACCTTCAGTTGCCTCTGTTCCCTGAAAGAAAACAAAGCATCATATTATTCATTCCAACATGTACGTATAAAGTTAGAAGGAGAGGAAGTCAGAAACAGGGAAATGGAGTTCGGGAGAGAGATAATATATGTCCAAGGCTCCAAGCTAACAACTGAAGATTAAGTGTTTCCTTCATAGTTCATACCTTGTTTCTTTTAAGTACATCATTTACATGATTGCATCTTTGTGAATCCACAACCGGATGCGCTTACGAGGCTTTCTGGGGAATTGTTGGCGACTTCCCATATCCCGGAGTAAATAATGCATCCTCAGCTCGGTTTGTTTTGTTTTTTTTGTTTTTGTTTTTGTTTTTGTTTTTGTTTTTTCTTTTTTTCTGGGAGTAGTAAACATCTATCTTTTAGAACACGGATTCTGATTTCAGCACTAAAACCACAACAAATATTTCACTTACATAGTCCCTATCCATTCCAATAAAGAAAAATGCAATATCAAGGCATTTATCCCTCTGTCCATCATCATCTAGGCCATCATAGTTTATCTTGAATATTTCTTGAATCCCGTTCTGAGGAATTTTTTGTAGCTTTTCAAAGGCACGGTTTGTTAGATTTGATTATTGAGAGTAGAAGATAAAATGATAGATTGCGCAAGATGTTTTTGATTAACATTACAACCAAAATATATAAGCATGATACATGGAGGACAATAATATAGTGAACAAAACAACAAAGAGAGATACAACCTTGATAAATCAAAAGGTATGATGCCTCGATTACGGAAGCGAGGACTGTTGAGAATCCTTGGTTTATTCTTGTCTTTCACCCCCCCCCCTCAAGCGAAACGGAATGAAGTGGAGCTTGAGCTTGAATTTGTTGGAGCGCCATCTCATTTGTGACATCAGTAAGATGATAATGCCATGAGCAATGCAAAAGAGGCACATCAAATCATTAATATTAAAAAATAACTTCAAATTGTTATAGTAGCGAGCGAGCCACAACCCTTTGTTGACTATAATCAGTGGTTCTATAAGAGAGAACCAATCATCAAGTGACGAATGCAAATTTCGGGTACAAAGATATTGAAATGGGGCTTCTAGATCACCCATTATAAGAAGATAAGAAATATCAACATTAAGATCATGAGAGCATAGTTGAGGGAAGTTAAAATCTTTTTCATAGAACATGCTAGAAAGGGAAATTGAAGTTTTTGAGTTAACCAAGTAATAAGAGTTGGCTAAGACATCCGAATACGAGTGAGAAGTTCTTTATAAGCAAGTAAACAAGTGATCGAGAATATCAGACTTTGTGAGAAAGAATGACATATCAAGATTTTCAGGAATGGCTAGATAATATCCATCAAGTAAGAGAGGAGAGGGAAAGTTGCTAGACAAGGTGAAAGTAGAATAGGATTGAAATTGTGAGATATCAAGATTGGTAGAGAGAGACGGTGTTGACTCCCATAGGTTCTAAGATTTGGTTGAGTCATCTTCTGATTCTATTGAACAGTAGCTAAAAGGTATGCGTACCGATTAGTGTGGCAACTGTCTTAGAATCAAGGTTGTTTAGAACTGTTTAGTGTTAGTTTAGGCGCGGATAAGCAGGCTTCTACAGCAGCCTTGGAAGAACAGCAGACTTTGAAGTCTGCTCAAAAGCGAAAAATCAAGATTAGCCAAAACATGGAATTATGACACCTATAGTCCTATCTAGATATCTTTTTTGAAATATCTAGTCAAAATATCTTCATCGGATTTCACTTTAAAGAAGTCAACTCTACATGCTGACAACTGTCCAGTCTGTCTCCTGAAACATGAAGTCTGAAGATATTACCCTTTTTGGCTAAGAAGACTTTCTCAGCTGCAACGCCTGTAACCTTCAACCTTACTCTATTTGGGAATGTCTTCTCTGCACACACTTGCATCTCGATGGTGTGGCTCTTACATCTCCCAGCGCCGAATTGCATTCAATGCAATAGAACGTTGGACACAGTTCTCTCTGCCTCAGTCCAACGGTCCAAAAGATCTCTCTGGTATTTATTCAAGTTTTGAAGATCTGAAGAAATAACTCTTGCGCATTAAACTCTCAAGCTTCATCTTCAACACTCTAGCATTCAAGAGATCAAAGGACAAGAATTAACACTTCACCAAACTTCCTGAAGCTGCAGATCTGCAAGTCTTACATTTGTTTCAGCTTCATCTAGTTTGTCTTTAAAAACTGTTCTTTACTTTAGCACGTGTGAGAACAATTAATCCTTGATTGTTCCTCTCACCATTATACCCTTGGTTGAAAACTTATTTTATACACGATCCATTAGAGATCTTACTTATAAACCTAGTGGATAAACAAGTGCACCTTTTAAAATCCAAAGCTAACCACTTTGGTAGTGGACGTAGTACTATTCACAATACGAACCACTTCTAAACTCTATGTTCTGTCTGATCTGTTTTGCCATTTCTATTAACCGTTTATGCTTAACCATTTATGAATCTGTGCTGCTTAAGCAGAATTCCAGTCAGTTCAGAATCTCTTCTGTTTCCGCTGCATTAACACTTCTAGTTAAATCCTTTTAAGAAATCTTTAAGAAGTGTTTATAAAAAGTTTTTATAAAAACAAAACTAGGCTATTCAACCCCCCCCCCCTTCTAGCCTAGATTGAGCCTATTTTGGGACCAACAATTGGTATCAGAGCTTAATTCTTTGAAAATTCATTTTTCCAAGCTTAACCTCTTGTGAATAGATCCTATGGCTCACTATATGCTGCCTACTTCGAATACCAGCCACGTCCCAATATTGGACGAAGGCCACTTCGAAGTGTGGAAAGATAAAGTAATGAGATACATGAACTCTATTGACAACCGCTTGTGGCAATGTGTTCTAACAGGTCCTCATGTTCCAATGAAGCCCAACCTACTTGCCGTAGTAGCCAGTGGACCTCCCGAGATACCTAAATCCATGAATGAATGGACAGACGAAGAAAGGAGGCTCGTTGAACTCGACAGCAAAGCTATACACATCATATCCAGCTCTGTCGACACAAGCACATATCAACAAATCATCATATGCAAAACTGCCAAGGAAATGTGGGAAGCCTTGGTGGAGTATCTTGAAGGAGATCTGCCCACCAGAGACAACAGAAAGTACAACTACATTCAACAATTTGATTCCTTCAGAAAGGACCCTAAGGAGACTTTACGACAAGCCTACGACAGATTTTGTGAGGTAGTAAATAGCTGTTATTCCTTAGGAAAAGAATATAGTGTTAAGGAAGTAAATATGAGATTTTTAACTTCTTTAGGAAGCTTCTAGCATGTTAAAACCACTGTTATAAAAGAGTCCAAAGACTTGAACTCCATGCACCTCAGAAGTTTGTATGCGAGTTTAACTGTCTATGAGCAAGAACTTCTTCAAGCTCAAGAATAGGACAAACATTTTAAACTTCCTTCCTTTTCTGCTATTTCTCAAGAAATTCCTGCCCAAGAAAATAAACCATCTACTTCTTCAAATGAGAATGAAATTCTCTCTGACGAGCAATTTTCCATGTTCGTTAAGAAGTTTCAAAAGTTCTCAAAATTTAACAAAAAGAAGGAAGCAAACCAGCAGACTTTCAAAAAGTTTGCTGAAAGCTCACAAAACAATGAGTTAGTTTGCTACAACTGTAGGAAGCCTGGTCACTTTGCTTCTAAATGTCCTAAGCCAAAATATGAAGCCTATAAAAGGAGACCATCTAAATCATTTTCTAAACATAGAGGTCTACTGGCTGAGGACTTAGAAGAAAACCATGTATCTACTTGGTTTGAAACTGATTTTGATGAGGATGATAGTGATGACTCACCCGAGCAGGCACACATTTGCCTCGTTGCTCTAGAGTCACCTCACACCTATGACTCAGATAGTGAAGTTAAATACTCTCCTTTCCAAGCTAACATTGAACAATCTTCTGAAGAGCCTTCAAAAGAAGAAATCCTCAAGGACGCTCAAGACATGCTAGAGGAATTCAATGAATTTAGAAAGGCTTACGTTAAGTTAGCTAAAAGTCATGAGAAGTGGGGCGAGAAATCCATCTTTGAAGCCGAGTTAAAAACTCTCCATGGAGTCAGCCAGGGGAAAGTATCAAGTTAAAAGAAGAGAACAAATTTCTCAATGAAAAGGTTGCCTGCCTTATTGATCATGCCAAAGAGATATCTATTGAGAAAGATGAGTTGCAAAAGACCATCAACTCATGGAATAACTCAACGGCAGTCTTTGATCAAATTCTTGGAGATCAGAAGCCCTCAACAGATAAATCTGGGCTAGGATTATCGAAAACACTTACAGCAACCTCGAACAAGAAAAGAACATTCTGATGAATAATAATATTCTGCACAATATCGAAACCTAACAAGGGTAAAGAAGGAATTGGTTATCTTTGCTACTCCGTATAAATACCCTAAGGTTCAAATTATCAAAACGTGGCGCTTTGAAAGCAAAGCAATCATCCATTGGAGAGAAATGCTAAAAGGTAGTGTAGACTCACAACGGCCCTCCACCAGCACCTCTGTTAAAGCAAAGGCTGCTGTTTCAAGGCCCACGAAAAGTCTGCTCAAACCTATCAGATTCATCATGATACTACCGATGAATGTGCTTCTTTGCTACAGAATGTTGATACCAAGCTTAAAGGTAAAATGTATGAGCCATCAAAGTCTACTACCAGCAAGTATACTGTTGCCAAAGCAAAGACTGCTGAGTACAGACTCAAGAAGCCTCACACAGATGCCCTAAGCTAAGCTTCTTTGTTAACAAACTGCTAAATCAAAGATCTTTGTTAAGAAAAATGTTCAAAAGCCTTTCAACACCCAGCTTGTTCAAACAAACTTTTCTAATTTCCATCACTGCACCTTCTGCAAATGTTTAGGCCACTTGGTCCATGAATGTCTGCTGAAATCCATCATGAAGCCTGTTAGATCCCTATTCCAAAAATTAGGCAAGTATGGGTTCCAAAAATACGCTAACCATGTGGACCCATAAGAAGAATAAAAGGGGACCATGATTTTCTTACTTCTACATCTCAGGTGTGCTTCATGGCTGCTTCAAGTTCAGAGAAGAAAGATTTATGGTATCTAGACAGAGGCTGCTCAAGACATATGACCGGAGAATCTTGCCTTCTCTCCAACATCTCTGAAGCAGAAGGTCCTCCAATCATCTTTGGAGACAATTCTAAAGGAAGAACAATTGGCTACGGATCCATTATTCGAGGAAATCTCTCCATAAGAAAAGTCTCTCTTGTAGAAGGCTTGAAACATAATCTTCTGAGTATTTCTCAATTCTGTGATAAAGGACTTATCTGTCAATTCTCCTCAAACAGATGTGATATCAAGGATCCAGTCTCCTGCTCAACCTTGGTAACTGGACAGAGACAAGGGAATATCTATGTGATAGATTTGAATCATCTGCGAAATTTTGCTAGTCTATGTCTTGTGGCAAACTCGCTCAAGACAAAAGTGGTTATGGCATAAAAGACTCGACCATTTGAACTTCAAATATCCGGCTAAGCTTTCCAAAGAAGGTCTAGTTAAAGGATTGCCAAGGTCTCTTGTTGATCATGATCGTGCTTGTAAAGCTTGTCAATTAGGAAAGCTTTCAACGTCTTTCAAGAGCAAACCGGGACTCGCATGACATCGAGACCCACGCAACTTCTCCATATGGATCTCTTCGGACCGGTCACTACTATTAGCTATGGTGGTCACGGAGATACGCTAGTAGTAGTGGATGATTATACAAGATACACTTGGACAGAGATGATGTCTTCGAAAGACCACACTTACGATCTTCTCACAGCTTTGTTCAGAAGACTGCAAACGCAGAAACTAGATGAAATCAGTGATGTTAGATTAGACAATGGTACTGAGTTCACAAATAATGGAATAGCAAAATCTTGTGATGATCACATTGGTCACAACTTCTGCGGTAAGGACACCACAGCCGAGATGGTGTAGTAAAGAACTCTTCTCGAAGGCTGCTAAAACTATGCTTCAAAGCAAAGTTGCCCAAACACTTCTGGGTAGAAGCCGTCAACACAACTTGCTTCACTCAAAACCGATCTTTGATCAACAAATTTCACGGTAAAACACCCTATGAACTTTGGAAAGGTAAAGCCCCAAACATTGGATTCTTTAAAATCTTCGGCTGCAAGTGTTTTGTAGTCTACGATGGTAATGACTACAGAAGCAAATTTGATAACAAAGCCGATGAAGGTGTATTTATGCTTTACATTCCAAGGCTTACGTGGGTTTTCAACAAAAGATCGTTAAAAATAGTTGAATATGTTCATGTCTCATTTGATGAATTTGATTTATTAGAGCCATACGTGGCTCCAAATGTTGCTGATGATTTTGTTAATGTTGAGACAGGTACCTCCCAACCATCATCCTTTCATACATCTAATCCATCTCCGGCAACTCAATCAAATATCCCTGATCATCATCTCTTATCAAATGGGTCACCAGAAGACTTCAACTCTGCTCAAGAAAACTCAAATCCGTAATCCTTGTTTTCTCAACCCGAAAATCATTTTCTTCAACTTACTTTGAATCAAATTACGAACAAAATACTCATCAAGACGCACCGATCTTCCTTCTAGTCCTCCTTCGAACCTTGTCATGAAGAAACAACAAGAAATCATCACATTCTAACGTCACAAGAACATGTAAAGACCATCCACCTCAAATCATTGGTGACATTCATGTTGAGTACGGACCGAAGATCTTCCAAAAATGAATGTATGTTACGTGTTGCATTCGTTTCGGAAGATGAGCCAAAGAAGATTGATGAAGCTTTGCAAGATCCAAGTTGGTCGGAAGCCATGCAAAGAAGAACTTCAATTTGAAAGATGCCAAGTATGGAAGCTAGTCCCAAAACCTCGCCGATCATACTATCATTGGCACAAAATGGGTGTTCAAACAAGAAGGATGAATATGGGAACATCATTAGAAACAAAGCAAGACTCAGTGCAGGTGTCAAGGATATCGTCAAGAAGAAGGAATAGACTATGATGAAACCTTCGCTCCAAAGTTAGAAGCTATCGAATCTTCTAGCCTATGCTATATACAAGGACTTTGTGCTATATCAAATGGACGCCAAGAGCCAAGCATTTCTAAATGGTGATCTTCAAGAAATCCATTATGTTACTCAACCTCTAGGCTTCGTGAAAAGGGAAAAGAGACTCATGTCTACAAGCTTAAGAAGGTTCTCTATGGTCTTAAGCAAGCTCCCCGTGCTTGGTATGAAACTCTATCCAAATTCTGATAGAACAAGGATTTGTGCGAGGAAAAATCGACACCACTCTCTTCATTCTCGCTAACAAAAGACACTCTCTAATTGGTGCAAATATATGTCGATGATATCATCTTTTGGATCTACTAATGAGAAGTCAAAGCTTGTTTATTCGAGACACTCTATGATGGAAAGTTCCAAATGAGCATGATGGGAAAACTCACATTCTTCTTAGGTCTTCAAATTCAACAATCCAACAAAGGAATATTCATCGCCAATCCAAGTATGCTAAAGAACTTGTCAAAAATTTGATTGAAATGGCCAACACCTTCGAACACCAATGGTCGCTAAATGCAAACTTACAAAAAGACTTAAATGAAAGTTGATATCACCTACCATAGGATAATTGACTGCTTATCTTACCCCAGACTGAGATAGTGCGCCGTTGGGGTATGTGTTAGATTTCAAACACTCGAGTCACATCTTCTTGTACCAAAAGAATCATTAAGATGTATCGATACTACCAACTTAGGTATCCGTATCCAAGGGAATCTTCTTCAACTTAGTTGGCTACCGGATGCCGACTACGCCGTTGCCAAGTCGACAGAAAACACTAGTGGAACTTGTCAATTCCTAGATTGTCTCTTGGGCTAGCAAGAAACAAGCATCGGTTTCCAACTCCAATCAAGGCATCACATAGTCAGCTGGTAGCCGCTGGTTCACAATTGCTTTTGGATCAAACAACAAATTGGTGGATTACTTACATCAAAGTAGCCGACGCCTCAATCATGTGTGATAACACCTCAAGAATCTCGATCACCTACAATCCCGTGATGCATTCCAAGACAAAACATATCGATGTTCGATATCATTTTCAGGGACAATGTAAAAAGAGAAACATTAGCATGAAATACATTTCAACCGAACATCAATCCGCGTATATCTTCACAAAAGCACTAGCAAACAAGTTTGCTTATCTCATGGGAGAGCTTGGTATGCTTGACCCAACCGCATAAATTTAATTAAAATTTATTTTTCATCATAATATTTTGAGCACTTAATAACTCTCTAAGCGTACTTGATATTATATTTAAACACAGCTTATTACTTTTAAGAGTAAAGTCAAGAATTCATACCACCGGGAAACAAAGGTAAGTTTTCTAAACTCCTAGCTTAGAAGGTTATTTATGAAAATTGAAAGGGACTGATTTAAAATTGGTTGAGATATTCTTCATAAAGGTACTTTTTTCTCTCTTAAAGTCACATTCATTAAGTCTTTTCAAAGAAAAGGCATCCTGACTTAAAGTCCTTTCACAAGTCTCTATGACCGATTTCACGTCTTTTTCATTTATAAACCCTCAACCGCCAAAACTCAATTCACAAACTGTTCTTACTTTCTCTCTCTATAACTCCTCCTTATCTCTAAACTTCTTGCTTCCTTCTCAGACTGTCGTGAGAAAATCGCCAAATCATTCTTCATTTCCATCTTCTATTTCGCAAATCTACTTAAATGGTAAGATCGAATCTAACCTTAACTCACCACTAAAGTGTAAGCACAAATTTATATGTTTTGCGAATCCGCCTATTGTTGATTGTTCATAAAATTTCTTGCTCTACATCTCTTTAAACTTCAAAATTTATTGTTTGTTGTTGTATTAGCTACATATTATCGCTCATTAACCATCGATTTCAGCTTTTCTTGGTAAGATTCCGCTCCTCAGATAAGATATTTCATATGATGTCTAGAAAAATTTCTAGGGCTTCATAGTACATTTTGCTCATAGTTCGAAGTTTTTGAGATTTTGCCTAATTTATTTCCTTGAAATTCTTCAGCTGGAACTTCTTCTACATCCGCTATTCCCCGAACAGTTCTGAGTTCAGATCTTGACATTCGAAACCGCCCCACTATGTATCATCCTCGAATGTGCATCGACGAACCTTCTGCTCGAGCATACGCTCGGGGTCAAAATAGTCGATGACTGAACTGCCCGCATTCTTCCTTTTTTCATGTTAGAAGATGCCTACCATGCCTACCTTCTAGTGGAAGAATTCTTCCTAAGGTGATAATCAAAATCAAGAACTACTATCACCGCTGTCGGTAAGTGACCATCTCCATCACCATCACTACATCCGATCGCCAAGATTATCTGCTGGAATTGATGGACCTACTTCTCTCACCTGATGCCGAAAGCTTCTCGAATGGTCCTACATGCTAGGAGAACACCCCAAGGAGGCTCAAGCAAAGATGAAGAGGACTCTATTCGAAGATGACGCCTACTTCCTCACCATCTTTCGACAAAAGCATGATTTTCAAGAATAGTACTCATGATGTGATGACTAATGCACACATTGAATACACTTCCGTCATCCTCAACATATGACTCACAACTGGCACAAATCTTATTTGAGTCACATGCATGCTATTGATGCCGCCAAAGCTTTCTCTCAAGCGTGTTTAATCGCTCGTTCGACTCATCAACTCTTCTTCTTCGATCCAACACTAGTTTCATACGCCGCATGATGGCCTTTGAAAAAGAAGGTTCAAATCAATCCAGCCACTCAAAGACCTTCATTCTCAACTATCACAAGTCAAGAATGAAAAACGAGCAAACAAGTTGTCTTCTCCTACTCATAGTCCATGCTGCTGAATCCACCTCCACTTGTGATTATCAAGATTAACCCCGAGACAACAAATGATGCTCACGGCCGCCAGCCTAGCCAAGAAGTCTCAGTTCTGAAGGAAGCCGCTGCAGAAGGTCGCTTCCAAAGAAAGCTCGCCGACCTCCCGCCCCCGACAACATACAAGAAGAAGAAGAAGACTTCTTCCGCTGAGGAGGAGTCAGTTGCCACAAGAAGAGGAAAATCTCTTTTCTGCCGCCGCCAACCCCGCTAGCCCTGCCAAGAAGAAAAAAAAATAATGTTCTGTCCTTCTCAATCGCCTCTTCTCGCTTCCCGCTCCTATGCTCGCTGAGGCCGCCGAACTGTGCCCCCTCGCCTCTCCGCCTCGAAAGCGTAAGTCCAAACGCACCGAACCTTCTCGAACCCTTCATTCCATTTATTCCCCTTCATCACCTATCTCTTCTTCATCCTTCTTCTTACTTCTTCAATCAACCTCGCCGTTGTTGGGAGGAGCCTCGTCACCCCTTCTTTCTCCTACTTCCTCATCAACCCCCTCGCTGTTGGGAGGAGGAGCCCATATCTCCGCCCCAAAGAAGAAGAAACGCAGTGCTTCGCAAGAAGTCCGTGGTTCCGCTGATTCTTATGTTAGATTTATATCTGCTCGCCTCATTACCCTAGTTTTATATTTCGCTGGCTAATCGAAGCCGCGTGATCGATTAGCGTGGCAACCGTATGTGAACTTGCCGAGTATAGTTTTTAATAGACTTTACGTGTTCCCGGAAGACTTCACAAGCTTAACCTGAAGATTCCGCTCAAAGCAACCAGACCAGGTTCACTGCTCCTCATGACGTGTCCTATCCAAAGAATGACTCCGATGGATTAATTCAAACTTATCTTCATCAATCGCTTGAATTTATCTAAGACATTCCCGACACATCAAGCTCCGCCGAAAAGCGTTTTTCCGAAAAGCAGAAGACTTTTCACAACCGAATGAAAGGTGAAAGCGTATTGTCACTCATCTCAGAACAACTCTCGATTCGACACCTAGATTGCCCAAGTTTTAAGATCTCGTAAATCATTCCCTCGCTTAGATATCGTGGAAGACGAATTTCGACGATTTCATGCATTTAATGCATTTTACCTTACGAAGCCGGCATGCTTTCATCTTCTCCAACCGATCTTTTGAGTGCATTCCGCTATAAATGCCGCCATTATTAAAGACTGGAAAACATATAGTAGAGAATCGATCGAACACTTGAAGAATTGCTCAAACTCTACAACTCCAAGTCTTACTACTGCTCATTCAAGAGATCCTCAACGTATCTAGAAAGTCCTCGTCAACAACAAGAAGTTGGCGTCAACTTTATTTCTATACTTCTTGTTGTTATTCATTCATTAACTATACTGCACTAATTAAATATCTTGTTTATACGTATATTTAATTCCCTAGACCCCAAACACAAGTCAATATTTTGTACATGATCCATTAGGAATATTCTTTGTAATAGATCTAGTAGAAAACATAGTGCACTATTTAAATCCAAGGTCGGACGCCTTGAGTGACTGAAGACTTTATAGTGTGAACCATCCCAAATTACTTGTGTTATTTTTTACCTGCTTGTTCACTGCTTGAACTATTTATTACTTTAGTTATCTTTAATACGTAGGTAACTTAAGTAACCTCGAGGTCTACCCACCTAGTCCTTATCTCCAGACTTGAAACAGCCTACTTTGAAAGTCTTCCGCTACTCAATCTTTTCCATAGATTGTAAGTATCTTTCAAAGAACTTAAACA
>CM028377.1:31563082-31699000 GCA_013146195.2 Codonopsis lanceolata | reverse complement strand
TATTATACGTACTTTAGTACGTATTCTTGTTCTTGTTTAGAGCTTGTTAGCTATTGTCCGAAACTCCGCACTATTATTTTCATAAGTGCTTGTCCTCCTCTTTGCCTTGTCCTTGCGACGTGGCGTTGGGATTCCGTTAGGAATCGCTTCAAGGCCTTAAAAGATCATTTTGGTATCGAGCAAGGTTTGTTTCCACAACCTATCTTACTTTAAATTATTCTTATTTTATTATCAATTCGTTTCTCTTTCCTACTTGAATTAGGATCTTCAATCCTAATTTGTTCTTTTTCGATTTCTTTATTTTTGTTATTTCAAACCCTAAAAACTTCTAAGGTTATAATCCAAAAGAAAAAAAATAATGCGTACCTGGAGTTCTTGGTCACCCGAATTATGTTCACCCCGGGATTCTTGTCATCTTGTTAAATCAAGCCTTGTTCATCGTCTGCAGCTGCTCATCGGTTCTTGTTCATAGGAAAAAAAATTTCCTGTTGTTTTAATTTTCTTTTAGACAGCTTGATTACAAAAAAAAGGGTGTTCGGACAAAAAAAAAAAAGAAAACAGGTCCGAAAATAAAAAAAAATACATAAAAAAAAAATTCAGATTCAAAAAAAATTTCTGAAATCTGAAAAAAAAAAAAAAAAAAATTGCTAGTTGCCGAAAAATTGTGATTGCTTGGAATTGGATATTGCTAGTTCTGCGAATTGATAAGCTTGAATTATTGTCATCATCTAGGTTCGAAAATTAATATCGAATCTTCTTTTACAAATTGATCTTTGAGTCTTTCATCCTTGAAATTCTATTCTTAATTCATTATTTCTATACGTAGAATTCTATTGATTTAGTTTGGTTTGTCTACTTCTGAATTCATCGATTTATTTGTTAGTTCTTTTAGAACTTGGAGGAATTGAAGGTGAGAGAGAGTAGGTAAACACGAGAGGTGTGATCAATTGCTTGAGTGATACACGTAAGGAAGTGTGTGAGATATAAACTTGTTTATTTCTAACATATTTTCTGCAGGTTTCACAATGTTTAAAATTAGAAGTGACAATATGGAAATTTCTAAACTTAGAGATCATGAAAGTCATAATGAATTATCTATGGAGAAAAGCATGCTAGGTGATTTATTGGTGATCAACCCTAAGTACGCAAGGCAAAATAAAAGAAGATGTGTTTTCAAACTTAATTTATAGGAGATGTCTTGTGTTCGACAAAGTGTGTAGACTGATTATTGCTAAGGATAGTGGTGCCAATGTTGCTAGCACTGTTTTGGTTGAGAAATTAGGACTTCCCGTTGTTAAACACCGACGACCTTATAAATTGCAATTATGTTCTAATGAGGTGATAACGGTGGATAAACAAGTGAAGGTCACATTTAGTCTTGGGGAGAATGAAGAGTGTGTCTTGTGTGATGTGGTACCTATGAAAGGATGGCATCTCTTATTGGGTCTTCCATGGGATTATGCTTGTAGAAAAAAAGAGAAGGATGAAAAGAAAAGAATTGAGGAGAAAAAAATTGAGAAAGAAAATCATGAGAGAATAAAGAGAGAGAAGTTTGAGAGGGAAAGATTAGAAAGAGAAAAGAAAGATAAACAAAGGTTGAAAAAGTTTCGAGAACTAATGGAGCTTGCATTCGAAACTTCACAACACGTTCCACCTACAACAAATCAAGTTCTTGAAGATGAAAATAAATTAAATGAGAGAAAGGCTAGTGAGGAAAAGAATATAGAGAAGCCTTTACAAAAGGAGAGCTGGAGAGAAGAGAGAAAGGCTAGTGAGGAAAAGAATATAGAGAAGCCTTCACAAAAGGAGAGCTTGAGTGAAAATCTAGAGAGTTCGGCTTGTGAGAAAAGTGAGGTCTGTGAGATAGCCGAGAAAAAAGAGAGTTTATGTGAAAACAAGAGTGAGAGGCCGGCTCAAGAGGAGATAGTTAGTTGTGAGATAGCCGAGCAAAAGGAGAGGAAAGATAAAGAGAGAGAGGAAAAGAAAGAGTGTGAGAAAAAGAAAGAAAGTGAGGCAAATTTTCATACTAATAAATTTGAATTGTTATTGCCTAGTTTCATTGTTTCTCATTCACAGATTGTTCATGAGTTGAAGCCTACGCCGTCTACATAAATTGTGAGACTCAAGGTTGAATACCAACAAGGTAAGGAGATTGTTGTAGATCCTACACTTTCTCAAAGGTGTGATCTTACTCTTTCTTGGAAAAATAAGATATGTGGTGAATTGTTGCATGATAAAAACCATGATATTGATCATAAGCTCAATAGTGTAGTTGTTGAGTTTGGAAAGTTAAGTAGTCTTGTAGACACTTCAGTCATGGGTGAGATTATTAGACCAATTAATTTATTACATGATGTACACCATAACTTTGGTAATGAATTCAGAATTATGAGAGGTGTTGATTTGAAAATTTTGATTAATTTTGTGAATGCCTTATTCATGAAAAAGATTGTTGGACCACTTGACTTGTTTAGAAAGTTTAAATTGCAAAATTTGGTAAGTCACCATGGTCTAAGTGATTGGATGAAATATGATGAATACATTGGTGATGATTTAAGTTTGACATTGCATATACCTAATCATTCGTATGTAGATCCATTCATGGAAAGTACATTGGTTGATAAATTGATAGAAGCGCATTGTGCAATACAAGCTAGAAAGAAAATTCTGAATTTTGCTTTGGGAATTTCTAAGTTTCATCAAGATGTGAGTTCTAAACATATGATTATGCATGATATTTCTATGATGAATTATTTTGTTGCATGTCATAAGATTGTTGAAGTTTCCCATGAAGCATTGATGTTTCATAAGATATATGGATTGCATAATAAGTGTGATCATGATTTCTTATTGTTGCATGATTCATTATTGCTAAATATGGATATGCAAAAGATAAAATCTGTTAGATTAATCTTCAAACCTGGCGAATTTGGTTGTTGTTTGTTTCAAGTCAAAGGAATAAATAATGAGACTTCAATTTTTGGTGATTGGAAGAAAGAGACCATAGAGTATAAAAAAATTGTTTGTAGTAAAGAAACATTGACTTGTGATAAGTTGCCCAAAGAGGAAGGTGATTGTGGTACTATAAAGGATTTTCATGAGGGAACATCGAGTTGTGATAATTTGATGAGTGAGATTATAAGCATTAATGGATTTACTTGTCATGACGGATTTGGATACATGAGTTGGTATGCCATATTCCATATTATCTTCTTATACTTATTAATATCTTTCATTGACATTCCTTATGATGATCTCATTGTGTTTAATCTTGCATATGTGATTCATGGAAAATCACCGAGTAATGCAAGTGAGATATGTTAGGTTGATATTTGAACCCGAAGATGGGGATTGGTTGATGCATAATATTGAAAGGGACTTTGGTTGTGCTAAATTGAGCATGATGATATGTGATTACTTGATGAGTATGAATTTTCGTGCTAACCACTTTGATTATCTTGCATCGCGTAGTGTTGTTACGTTTCTCCTACAGGTTTGGGCAGGGATCAATGTGGAACACAAGGATGGATATGATGCCAATGAAGTTCGATTAATTCATGATCCAGGAAACATGGTTTATGTGGGCTTGGATGGAAAGCTTGTTCGAGAACAAGTTGATTTTGAGCATGGCTACAATATGGCTTCTAAAGTGGATTTACATGGTAAGATTAATGCGAGTTCGTACTTTTCGGTTGCTAATTCGCGTCCATTTGATGTAGGACCAGATTTGAGGACAAATCTTTTTGAAGAGGGAGGGACTGATGAGGACATCCCCAACAATGTGAACAACTCAAAAGAGAGAACGATTTACTCACGGGGAGATGATGAGATCCTGTCAAGCCTAAGTCCGTATCAAAGTCAAATGTTGATCAAGCATGGAGAGTTCGTGATTGATCAAGAAACCAAGTGCCCAAGAAATCAAATTAACTCTTCAAGAGGCGTGGAATATGCTTGGAAGATTCAAGAATTCTATACCAACTTGATTCGTGGGTTCATTGGAAATTCAGCCTACTATAATGGATACTCGACGAATCAAAAGAGGCTAGTGAGCGTGATTCAGAACAAGAAGATCGCGAGACTGACATTCTGGAGACCTTGCGAACGCAAGGTTAAAATAGGCTTGCGACCGCAAGGCCTAGATATTTCGGCCGACTTTCTGACCTTGCGGACGCAAGGTGTCAAGGGGCTTGCGACCGCAAGGGTCCCCGAACTGCCGTATCAGCTTTAAAACAAATCAGCATCGAAAAGGAAGCCTTCAGATGGGTCCCCATATATTCAGATATGACTTGGGGAGCATTTAATAACTATGGGAAGACTTTTGGGGCCAAAATGCAATTTTGGAAAATAGGCCCTTGTAGAAAAACGAGATTATTAGGGTTTTCATTATTTTAGTTATTTTTAGGGTTTCTTTTTCTTCAAGTATTAGGGTTTACTTGTAAGGTTATAAATAGGCATCTTCCTTTCATTGTAAGACAATTTAGTTTATCTTTTCTGATTATTCATTAATATAGTTTTGAGTGTTTTCTTCGAAACCTCCTTGTTCTTCATGAACTTGTGAATACTTCGGTGTGATTCCGTTGTGTTCGAACCCTAACTTATCAATAGGAATTTCATCCCTATTGTGGCGTTATTCACAATACTTAGGTTCTTTTCGTGCCAAGGTTCTTTTCGTGCTAATTGTTGGGTCGAGGTGTCACCCCCGCAAAACATCCTTCGATCCTAAGCTTCCGCCACGTGTGTAAATCGTTCTTCAACGAAGCCTTCCGAGAAGACCGTATCATTAAAGAAAAATCCAACACAAAAATGTCTGCACCTCTATAGCTTAGTGGTCTCAGCCTGCTATAATCTTCCTGACCTATAAATTCAACAAGGTAGAAATTAAGGAGCTTGAAATATTCTTAATTTTTTTTTAATTTCCAAACCATAGACCTATAAATGAGCAAGAAATAGTAGCTAGGTGGGTCAAAATCAAAGTCAATACCTACAGTGTCCCATAATCCCAAATTAAAAATGTTCCCATCCACAGCCACATTAGCACTGAAATTGTCAAAAATTGTTGGTATATAAACTGGCCCACAACAATCCCAACATTAGAGACAGAGAAACAACTGTCCAATCATTCACTCGGGGTCGGCTACATGAATCTTGTTACTGGTATAACAGTTGGGTTTTAACTTTTGAATGAAAAACTTACAGTGGGGAACTTGTTACTGGTATAACAGATGAGCATACAAGTTTTGCCAACAGCTCCATCACCACAGTGACACATTTTATGAACTTTGAAGCACTTAACTCAACAAGTTCAATTTGCTTCACGAGTCAAAAGTTTATTGCATGGATTTCTTAGGGTATTCACCATCTTTATTGTGAAAATACAACTCTAACATACCTCATCGAGACAAAAATCTCACCAGACAATATTAATTGAAACCTATGCAGGGCATAAGATCTTTTTTATTTTCTTCCATGGGCTAAGCATAATATTGGACTGGCATAAATCTCACTAGCAGCTTTTATCGATTCAATATTTTGAGAAGAAATTATTATATAGATATTAGATAAAGATTGGTTGACTTCTCAGTCTATTTTTGACTGGATCCACTGTAATGAAATTTCAACAGATGTACCGTTTCCAATTTTAACAGGAAACTTACAACATACAAGCTTCATATTCCAAAACGGGCTTACCTAAAGCATAGTTTAAAAAAAGAGCTTATGCAAGGGAGGGAGTAAAACAGACTTACAACTTTCAAGCTCCATATAAAAATGGCTTGTATACATCTGTTGTAAACCCTGGTGTAAAGTATATATGTCATTAAGGTTGGACTTTGGACCAGATGGCATGACTACTATATTGTTGGGTCGTATGCATCAGAGAAAGAAAACTACATCCCCCAAAATTGATTAACATGAAGTAACTTAGATTTGAGGTATGATTACGGGAAATTTTATGCTTCCAAGTCATTCTTTGATAGCGTAAAGAACAGGAGGGTGTTGTGGGGTTAGGTTAATGAGTCTGATTCAACCGAAGATGCCATTCAGAAAGGATGGTCTGAACTTCAAGTAAGATTTACTTGAAATGGATGTTGAGTTAGATTCTTTACATGAGTAGGTCCATCCTAAGATACTGGATTCTGTTTGACAGGCGATTCCGATGAGTGTTTGTCTTGACAGGAATGGGAAGCAATTAGTGCAATGGCCCGTAGAGGAAATTGATGCACTACATGAAAATGAAGTTAGTGTACTGGGTAAGAAGCTTGAAGGCGGATCTTTAATTGAAGTTGTGGGCATAAGTGCTGCTCAGGTAAGTAAAGGATAATTCTAAGCATTTAGCCTAGTTAAAGTTTACTTCATAGATTAATGTTTGAATTTCATTTCATAAAAGGCCGATGTAAAGATTTCATTTGAGTTGACGAATCTAGAAGATGCAGAAGTTATGGATCCAAGTTGGATTGATCCACAATTACTCTGTAGTGAAAAAGATGCATCGACTGGTGGTAAATATAGAACATTTTTAAACTGGTTCCTTAACATTTAGGATCCACAATAAACCAAAATATAGAACATTTTTCTATTTCCTTTCTTTTATGTACAGGTTATTATATCAATAGCAAAGATGATCTGGTAGTAAACAACCTCAGTACGTTCTGTAGGCTTACATGAATCAAAATCATGAATCAAAATCATCCAGTACTTTAGGCTTACAAGTAGGGCGAGAGGAAGGGGAAGATAGAAAGTCTGAGGGAGTGGCATTTACATCAAGAGACAGTGATGAAGAACTTTGGCTGATTAGACTCAGGGGAAAATAAACCTTCATGCAAAATATAAACTAAAAACAAACGATTAATTCATAAAAATTCGGATTTTAGGGCAGACACGCAAAGGTTATGTATTACAACATAATTGCATGGTTTAGGGCACAAAATTACATCAGGAAAGAGAGAGGTGAGGTGCTTACCAGGTGAACCCATAATTTAAGGGAGCAAACAAGCCCTAATCGTAGATACAAAACCCTCGTTTCTTCCTACGAAATCTGCTTGAAAGGGGAAAAGAAACAAAGGTGGATCAAAACACATATTTTTATGAGAGTTAGGATTGAAATCTTGGTACTTACCTTGTTGATGCTAAAGATTGAAGAGAGAGCTTGAGAAAAAGGTGAGAGATTGAAGAGAGCTTGGGAGAGAGGCGAAAGATTGAAGAGAGAGCTTGAGATTAAGGGCTTAGTCTTACTGAGAGTAATAGCGGGGGGAAAAATGAAGTGCGCGGGAATTTATGCTGCGTCTGGGTTGGACCTTACAAAAATTTTAATAAAACGTTATGGAAAGGATTTCACAACGTTTGTCTTAAAATCGTTGTATGTTTAATACAATGTTTCCTTACAAACGTTGTTAGTGAGCAGTCCTTAAGACAACATTTCCCCAAAAAAATGTTGTAATAAACATCTGAAAACAATGTTTGCAAACAAAACGTTGTGAAATACTATAAATATACAACGTTTTACAGAAAAACATTGTGAATGACTCCTAAGACAACATTTCAAGTGAAAACGTTGTAAATGCTCAGTTTTGTTGTAGTGTGGAATGGTCCACTTGGTGGATGAATTTTTTTTTCTCCTAAAGGGAGCATGGGAAGGGATCGAACTTGAGACCTCACACATTGTGAAGCCCATGTCTACCACTGGGCCACCCCCTTAGGGGTACTTGGTGGATGGATAGGTCCACATATATCACCCTGAATCCGTTCCAAAAAACGATGGTGATTCATTTCCAACTTTAATTGGTGATGATCTAATTATCAACTTTCCTTGAGAACACGCATCACAATCGAGTTCATTAGATTGAAAAATCTTCTGATTTTTCAATGGATGACCACTAGAATTCTCAATAATTATCCGCAACATTATTGATCCTGGATGCCCCAATCGATCATGTCAAGCTTTAAATGTTTCAGTAAACTTCAGGTGTACTATAGAATATGCTTCAAATATTCTTATGATTGTAATGTACAATCCAGAAGATAGAGCTGACAATTTTTCCAATATACACTTGCTTCCAGAAGTGTTTGATGTGATACAAAGATATTCATCATTTCCCTTGTCAATAGTTTCAATATGATATCCATTAAGACGAATGTCTTTGAAACTTAACAAGTTTCTTTGAGACTTAGGACAGAACATTGCATTACTTATCATGAATTTCGTGCCTCCAGGCATTAGAAAAATTATTTTTCCAAATCCTTCAATTATTTTGGCATTACCAAATATAGTGTTGACATTAGTCTGTGTCAACTTTGAGATAAGAAAAATATTTCTTATCTTTAAGTATGGTATGCGTAGTAGCGCTGTCTGCAAGGTATAAATCTCCTCCTTGGATTTTGGATTGAAACATATTTGTGATCTATTTCAATATGAGAGAAAGAAAAATAAGATGAATAAATATGATAAGTATATTGAATACAAAATACATATATAAACTTTATTGTTAATATGCTAGTATACATAGGAAAAACAGATAATGCTCCTACATAACAACATGTTACTTTTTCCACAGCCTCTACCTCGAACTCGAACCATAGCTTCATTCATATGTTAAATTATTGTTCATGACCAATATTTCCATTAATGGTATTGGTCATATCGACGTTGGTCATATCACCAAAACCAAAATTAAGATCTTCATGATCATTTTCAAGGAAATTTGTCTCAACAGCTGATTGTAATATCAGCATATAACATCTGCTGAATGTGAAAATTGTTTGGGTAGCAGCTGCTGAATTGTAAAATGGTTTGGTTTGGTTTTCTTTTGATCACTTAAGTCTAGGGACTGAATTGAAGTACAATATGTATAAGATCAACTAAGTAAATAGTTGAGGAATGTAATTGTTAAACACTTAAGTAGATAGAAGCTTTTTAAGTGTATGAACAGTGAAAAACATCAGGACGGAGTATTTGGAGTGGTTCATAGTGTTAAAACTACTACGTCCACTAGGGATTAGTCCAGTTTGGTCCAATTTTTTGGAGGAAAAAAAAAAGAAAACCGGAACTAGACCAATAGTCTCATTCTCAAAAAATTTAGAACCGGAACCAACCAAATATGTATGAGAACCAAAACATTGGTCCGATCCAGACCAATCAAAGATATGAGAACCAGGACCGGACCAATACTATGATTTTTTACTTTTTAATTGTTTAATACAAATACATAATAAAAAATTTAAGACAGAAACTTCATTAAAAAAGTTTTAAAAAAAAACCTTCGATAAAAGTACATTCAACAATTAAAAATTTCGAACTCATAAACTCACAGCATAACAAACCGGTGGAAAGAAAATAATAAAAGAGTAGCAACTAAAAAGTAGAATAAAGAATGTATAAGGAATTAATATATATAATATATATAATGTATATACTTATAAAAGAAAATAGAATAAAGAAAGTATAAGGAGTTAATATATATAATATATATACTTATATAATAATATAATATATTTAATAAAATAAATAAATAAATAACATATTGGGTCGATTTGGTCCGGTTCTGTATTTCTTTAGTTCGAGAATCGGGACCAACCCAAATGTCTGGTTTTATGAAAATTCAGATCCAGGACCAAACCAAAGTATTGGTTCGGTCCAGTTCTATTGGTTCGGTCCGGTTTTGAAAAAATCATGCACACCCCTAACGCCCACTACCAAGTTGGTCAAACTTGGATTTTGAAGTGTACTAAATATATTGAAATTCTAATTGATTACTAACGAATATGTTTACAACAAAAACCAGTGTTTGAGGAGTATGATTGAGCAACAATCATACTCATGCAACAATCAAGTATTCATTTAAGTTTAGGAAGAAGTAAGGAAGAATACAATGATTGTTTAAACAAGAACTAGAAATGATTGAAAGGTGAAAGAACATCTAGTAATTTTTTGAGGACTAGAACACATCAAGGGAAGAATTGCTTGAAGGAATCTGATGTGTGTCCAACCCTGGATTGAAGCAAATCAAAGAAATAATATTATTTGAGTGAGGAATGATTTCTTCAATCTTTCTATTCTTTATTATCTTATGTCTTCAATCATGAGAACTGGAACATTTCAAGAAACGAGTTGCTTGAAGGGATAAGTGAAATGTTTGTACCCAGTTCTCTGTGTTCTCTCTCTATTTGAATCCTTGCTTCAAACTGCTTTATATAGAGATGTTTGAAAGTAGTCGTTTGAAAGAAGCAGAGATAATCTTTGAAGAGTGATGATGAAGTTTATCTTTCAAAGCTCGGAGATCTTGAAGAGGATTTATGAAATGGAAGATATCACCTATTATAAGATCATAAATTCAAGGATAAAGTGGTTAGATATCTTCTTCCTTAAAATGAAGAGAGTAGATATCTTCTAGCATGATATATTTAAAGAGAGTGGTTGGTTAGAAGATATGATACATTGGACTATTTAATGCAATGATAAATTGTTGAGCAATTTAATGATTTTATAAAAAGCCTCATTTTGTACAATTTAACGTATGAATTTAGATGGCCATGAATTAAATGTGTTAGAGTGGCCAACAATGTTTTTTTTCAAAGAACGTTTGTTTAAAATATTGTTTGAAGGAATATATATATATATATATATATATATATATATATATATATATATATATATATATATATATATATATATATATACATAAATATTTTAGGTACTTTAATCAAAAGAGTGTAAGTAGATAGAGTATCTTTTAGCGAGGTGTCTTACACTGTTTATCAGCAGATGTCATCTGCTGATTACTTTAGGTTCAGTAGATGGATTTTTCTTTTAATGAACGACTGATTTTTAGCTAAGAGTAAAGTCCACGTGTTTTTGAATATATTGTTTTTTTGGAAATCTTGAAAGCATAGATTTCAAAATTAGATGGACGCGCATTGATTCAAGAAAATATGGTTTTTTATCAGATAGGGATTTTAGGCAGGAAAGAATAACGGTTGAAAACTGAGTTTTGTTAACAGCAGGTGTACGAAACTATTTAGAAAACTACAGCTGTTAAGTAAGGGGATCAACAGCCAGCTAGTTACTGATGACTAAGTTACGACAGATAGATTAAGACTTTGTGAGAGGTGCCTACCTCAGTTTAAGTTTATTTTATCTTGCATTAGTGGCAAAACATTAGTTTTAGGTCTACCTACTGAATCATCAGCAGGAAGAACTTTAAACTTGCTCAAGTCTAATCAAGTTGATTTTAGTTAACAACTAACTAATGTTCTTAATCACACAAGACTATAATTATCTCAACCTATTGAACTTCACTTAGATATATCTATTAGAGCGATCTTAATTAAGTAGGTGAGTTTTTGTAAGTCCTAACTAATTCATAAAGTCTTTTTAATGGGTTTAAGTAATTCTGAATATATTATGTTCCAACACCGACTATGTTTTTCAATTGGCTAGATTTTAAGAGCTCACCAAGCTTGTCTACCACGAAGGCAGCGGTAGAACCAGTATCGAGACTGAGGACCATGTTGCTGCAAACGTACTCGACGGCTTTGTTGGCGACAAGTTTCTTGAAGATGTGAAAATTGAGAGAGGTTGTGTGAAGGTTGAGGGATGGGGATGTTAAGATGAGGCGGGTGGTAATGGCGGTGGCGCCATGGCGAGGGTGGTGGAAGGAAGAAGAAGGAGGAGAAAGGATGGATAGGGTGGCCATGGATAAAAGAGAATGGGGAGGGGTTGACTTACTTGCTTTCAAAGACTTTTTATATTTTAAGATTGATCTCTATACTTTTTAAGAGACAATGACTATTTTACTCTTCCACAAATGCACGTGTGTGTCATGTGAGTGTACTTAATAGTCAAAAGGTGACAGAAGGACCAATAGTGTAAAAAAAATTAGTTCAGGGACCATTTGCGAGGTATAGGGACGAAAAGCCAAAAACCCATAAACTACATGGACTAATTGTGTAGTTTGACCTATCAATAAAGAAAATGTATCCCCATATTGGTTTAAAAATGATGTTAGCTTTAAAATTTTTAAATAAAAGACTTTTACTATCATTTCCAACAGAAGAGATGTATATCCCACATTGATTTATAAAATGTACTCCCTCCTTCCCAAAATATATGATGTTTTAAACAAAAAAAATGTCACAAAATAAATGATGTTATATGATTTCAAGAAACAATTGTTCATATTTGCCAAAAAAAATTATGTATTAATTACTCTATAATTAAATGCGTTGTTCAAATTTTAAGAAAAAGTAGGATGATTTAAAGATGGATGGTAAAAGGAAAAACAAAAATAATCATTCAACTTATCATAATTACACTTAAATAAATGTAAATTAGTTTTTTATAAGTTTTCTTAATCCGTGTATAATTTTTTTTTAAATCGTTTATTTTGTAATGGATATAATAGTAATAAATCTCAAAGTTGAATTATATACTCCCTCCGTCCTAAAATTATTGTCATGTTTGACTCGGCATACAAATTAAGAAAATGGTAAAATTCGGGCCGGTCCACTTTTCCAAGTTTCTAATCGCTAAAATACACCCCCTTTTTAAAAAAAGGGGAAAAATCACTTTTGGATGCGAAAGACCGCGATACCCTTAATGAGCAATATGCGCGCTACGTCAAATTTATATATCACGGTGCAAAGTTTCTTTCATCAATTAATTTTACATATTTTTGCACCGCGATTCAAAAATTCATTTTTAAATATTTTTTACAGCGAGCTTATATGTCGCGGTGTAAAGTTTATAAAGTGTAAATTTATTTATGGCGGTGCAAAGTTTCCTTAATCAATTAATTTTACATATTTTTGCACCGCGATTCTCAAATATATTCACCGCGATTCAAAGATTTTGAAAGATATACCGCGGTGCACATAATTTCTTGACCAGTGTTAATAGCAATTAATATTTATTAGTTTTTACATTATTTAAGTTTTAATAGAAAAATTGAAGTAAACATATATTTGTATCGTGGTACAGCTTTTTGCAAATTGCGGTTTATAGTTTTTTTGTATATATCGCGTTGTAAAAAAAGTTTCTTCATCAATTAAGCCTACATAATTTTGCATCGCGATTCCCTTTTTGACATATCGCGCTGAACATATTTTGTGAATCATATATATATCACGATGCAAAACAGGTTCTTTCTTCAAATAATCATATGAGATAATAAAATGTTTTAAACGGTAAATAAGGTTTTGAACCGCGGTATATAAAAGTATGCACCGCGATTCAAACAGCTAGTCATCCATTAAGCGTAATTAAGGGTAACGTAGCCATTTCGATCCCAAAAGTCAATTTTGAAGTACTGCGGTTCACGCGGCTAGTCATGTCTTAAGCGTTTATTAAGGGTAACTTAATTATTTCCCGGCAAAAAGTGACTGTTTCCGATTGAAAATAAAAAAAAAAGGACTTGAGCGATTAAATTAACGAGAAAATGGATCGGCCCGCAATTTTTTTCTTAAGAAAAAACAATTGACTTGATTATTAATATTGGAATAGTATGTAGTTTCTTTTAAAGCTGATGATTATGTGGCTCAAGATTAAAGTAAGAAGAAAAAGTAAGTGTAAAGTGGTAAAAGTGATATCCTAAAAAGGAAACTTTCAAAGAAGATAATTATTTTGGGAGAGAAAAAAAAGAAAGCAAGACAATAATTTTTGGACGTATGGAGTATGTCGGAAGCACGAACTCTATAACTAGTATTATGCGTCCCAAAATTATCTTATAGGTTGACTTGGCGTACAGTTTAAAAAAATACATTTGATTGGAGTATTAGTATTAGTTTAATGTGTAGTTTACTTTAAAACTCATGTGTATGTGTCTTATAATTAAATAGGATGAAAAAGTAAAGATAAAGTGTTATTATATGTTAGAACACAAGTATCTAGGATTCACCAAACTGCCAATGCAGTTTCTAATGTAGCTTGTGTAGAAGCTACAATGGAAGATATAATGGTCAGAAAAATTAAAACAGCGGAAGACTTTTGTTTCTAAAGCAGAAAAGACGCACAAACAGTTACCAAATAATCTACAAGCCTATGCTTGTATATCTAGCCTCATGGCCAAAAAGATTTCAATAAATAATATGATTCGTTTTACAAAAACTACGTGAAATCACCAAACAAAACACTCTCACAAGATAACAAGTTTTGGAGAGCAAAAACCCACAGAAAAACAGGTAGAGAAAACGTGAAAAGAAAAAATAAGCTTCCTAGAACAGCCAGGAAGACAAACAGTTCCAGCAGTCTTCAATGTAGCTTTTGATGTAGCTTCTCTAATTGCTGCATCAGAAGCAGCATTCAGAATCAACACCAAAACTGGAACAATGAACTGCTTCTGAAACCCTGAATTTTTCAGCTTTTCTACTCTCTATCTCTCTCTCAAAGCGTGTGTTTTCAGCCGTTGCCCAAGATCCATATATATACCACAAAGGAGACCTAGACATAAAAAAAGAAACAAACTCCAATTTGGAAAATTATTAGATTTAGTAATAAAATCAACTTCCTTATTTACTAGATTCTCTTACCAATTTGACAAGGACTCCAAGGCACGACATTATGAAGGATTTTTGCATAGATTTTGTTTTCAAAATAACTCATAAGATTTAGGACCAAGAAACCCAAAATTCAATGAATTATTTTGTTACCAAAAATGTCTAAACTTCAAGGCCAAGAAAGGAGAAACAAAAAACAAAATAGGTCATTCCTATTTTAGCCTTACCATCTCCCCTTTTGTTGAGTCTTTCTGGTCAAATACTATTACAAGTGTTGCCACATATTCAACACAGACAAGATCCTTAAAACCTGTATTTGTTAGCAAACAACTCCCCCTGAATTTGGCAATCAGATGAAAGTTAAAAAATTAACAATGTAATAGACTATCCACCAAGCAATATGCCATATGCCAAAATCCACCAAGCAATATGCCATATGCCAAAGTAGTTATGCAAAAATCCACAGATCAGAGCTAATTACAGACCAAAGAGTATCCAAGCAAACAAAATATTCAGATTACAATCAAGAAATGTTAACAGAAACAGAAGCATAAGTGCAGACATCAGACATCAGTCTTTTTGAGCAGATGCATTTTCAGGTTCAGCATTAAGAGCAGGTGCAACACTTGGATCTTCTCCACCTATTTGGCCAGAATGCAGGGCAAGCCAAGAAGAGTACTGGGAAGCTATGTTCTGAAGAAGGGCAGTCTAAGAAGTAAGAATGGAAATCTGAGATTGGACCAGAGCAAGTTGTTCAGTAATGAAGGTCACAGATATGGGAGCAGAAGGTCCAACAGAACAGGGAGCAGGCACTAATGCAGGACCAGATGTAGCTGCATTTGATGCTAAATTAGGCAATACTAGGGTAGGAGCAGCAGGCTGTGGAGCAGATGCAGATGCACCAGGAACAGGGACAGCAGGTGCAGTGGTGGCAGGTGTAGGGGCAGCAGGATATGGATAGACTAAAGGCAAATTGACCACTCTATCTCCCTTTAATAATTTGATGGAAATGTGAAGAGGGTCAAGAATGGGGGAAAGTCTTTCACCTACTGTGGGGACAAATCTTTGGGCAACCAAAATGTTGTAGATAAGAGAAAATGAGAGCCCTTTTGTCTCCATCAGATTCTGCTAGAAAGACAATTTTCCTAAAGACAAAGTCTCCAAAATCAAAATGCAGACCATTACCAATCTGAAACAAAAGTCTAGCATGCTCCTCTGTTACAGCATTAGAATTGGTGGTAGGAGCCCAATTTGCACAACACATTTTGTGTATGACAGCATACAGTGAGGAGAATTTGGAAGTGTTGATATTGGCCCCTTTTCTTAGCCATTTGGAGACTAACCCTCGTGTCAGCTCTTGGGCACACAGATTTAAATCAGAAACCAACCCAACAATCCTAACTTCAGGAGTCCCAAAATGTTTATTGATAGTGGATGGAGAAAAATTGAACAACTGGTTTCTAATAAACACTTTTTCAAAACCAGGATCACCAGGTGAGGTAATTCTTTTCTCAAGATTGGCATAGAACTCAAAAACAATGTTCCTATTATATGGAGAGGAGGAAGACAAAGTAGCTTGAAGGCCCCTATCATAAAAAAAATTGTACAAGATTTTGTGCAATCAAGTCATCTTTAGAAATGACTCTTTCATCAACAATTTTCCTAGAGGTGTTATACCTTAAGGAAACATCAGAGGTTATAAACTGAGCAGAAAAAGGAGTACCTAAAGCAGCTCCAGATAATGTAGGAGTGAATGTAGCTTCCCCAGTTGCTACATTGGAAGCCTCATTGGTCATGGCAGCTCTTCTCCTTATGAATCGTAAGGGGACTTCATCAGAGTCTTCTTCTTCAGACACAACTTTTTCAACAAAATCTTGGTCAGAGCTGTCATCAAATTCTGATGAGCTTGAGGACTTGGCAGGGCTTGAAGTAGGAGATGGAAAGATCTTTGGAGAAGCATGCTTCAGCTGCACCAAATAATCAACAAGGGTTCTCTGCTCATCTGAATAGCTCATGTCAAAGAGATTCACATCAGGATCAGCAGAAAGACCAGCAAAAGATGCCACATTATGAGGAGGAGAGTCATGTTGGAAGACCATTTTTGGGGAAGGAATGGGGTAGTCGTCATCTGCTGTGGCTATGGGAGACTGACCACGTTCAATGTTCTGAGTAGGACTACGAGGTTCAACCACAAATTGATCTTCAGTGGCAGTACCAACAAAATCCTCATCGTCAATGTTAGTAGCAATTTGAACAGCTTCTTCTAACTGTCCAGGGGTAACCTTGAGCTTCTTTGCCTTTTCAACCTCAACAGCACTCGGATTTTCAAAATTACTTGGAATCCCCCTCAATCGTTTGGATTTTCGGGTGCTAGGGTTTCCTATTTGGGGAAAACTAGATAGGTCACCGGGGTTTTCTACATCAATGGCATTCCCCTTTTCTCCAGGTAGTATGACGGAGAGAGGTTCTGGGAGGGGTTTAGCGAGCACAATGGCCGAACCTGGATTTATTGGAGTGGAGGTTGGAGCAATGTAGCTTCGGCAGAAGTAGCACCGGAAGCTACACTGACTAGAGGATTCTTTTTTAGGGAATCTGTTGAGGTAGAATGAGATGAAGCCATGAAGAATTTTGGAAGGATTCGGAGAGAAAATGAAGAGAGAGATTGAGATGGCAATAGGTTCCTTTAGCACTTTTGGGAATCGGTTGAGCAAAAAAGATTTGAGAGTGATAACATGCCTACTACCTGAAAGAACACTTAAAACATCCTCATAAACGCATTAGCCGTTATGAGCAACAAATCAGGAATATAAGGGGGCGTTTGTGAGATTCCCAAACCAATTTTTAATTTTTAAATACAAACCAAGGTTGACCATATTACATACAAGAGTAATAAGAAATCTGATTTTGACTTGAGAGAAAAATATGGAGAGTTATGTGTGTGTGTGGTAACAACTAATCTCTTAATCACATTATTGAATATTTGAATTTCAAAATCACCAAGGATTCTTAACAAACACACCAAAGGGTTAACCAAAAGTGTATCAACCCAAGCATGTAATTGCAACTATATCCATTATCAAGAACACTTAGAGCATCACACAGATTAGACAAACACATAAAATATTCAACATGGAATACTTTTGTAATTATTTTGCAATTTTTTGGATAAGGACAAAAAATCAATAGGCTGATAGTTTAAGAAACGAATATGACCTAGATATTATGCCTAATGATGAGAAAATCATATCAGACAGAATCTAGCAAATGCAGCCACACACATGTGAAAAATGTCTAGATCATCTGAATATAGTTTCCAATGTAGCTACATTGGAAGATGCATTCGCCAAAATTGTGATTTTGTGTACACTTGCTCATTATTTGTTCATTCTAACAATACTCATCTCCCACAAATTCCATAGGTACTTTATTTCCCTAGGAGAATAGCTCTACTTTATTTCAAGCATATTCAAAACATGCCACTTGGAACCTTTCACACTATTTACCAGGGGAAACCACTTAGCTTTTGATCAATCCATGAAATCCAAAGATTCATAGTCCCAAAAGAAAGTAGCCACAACCCTAGTTCATAGGTAGCTTTTTTCCGTTAGGTAGCTGTCACATTTTTTTCTTTTAAGGGAATTCAATTTTCTCAAGATCAACCTATGAGAACCTAAGTTCCATAGTACCAAGATAAATTGTCACAACCCTAGATTTCAAAAGGTAGCTTTTTCATTTGTGGACTTAAAATTTCAACAACAAAAATTATGGGAAAGAGAGTAGAAAATTAGAATAATGAAATCACAACAGATTTTGAATGCAAATCCTAGGCAACAAAAAGGCACAAAACATGAGAGGTGCAACTAGTGTGCCCTCTAAATACTCAATGTATGATGCCTTTTTTTTAATAAGTGAAGGGTCACATGGCACACATACCGAGAGATTTCCTAAGATTGATAAATCTCTCAAAATCTAGACTCTTAGTAAAAATATCAGCCAGTTGTTTTTCAGTCCCTACATGTTCAATGCAAATAATACATTGTTCAACTAGATCTCTAATAAAATGGTGTCTTATATCAATGTGCTTACTTCTAGAGTGTTGAACAGGATTTTTGGCTATGCTTATAGCACTGGTGTTGTCACAATACATAGTTAACACTTCACTGTGTAGGCCATATTCTTTGATAATTTGGTTCATCCATAAAAGTTGTGTACACCCACTACCACCAGTAATGTATTCAGATTCAGTTGTGGAGAGGGCAACACAATTTTGCTTTTTACTAAAGCAAGAGATTAAGTTGTTACCCAAATAAAAGCATCCACCAGAAGTACTTCTCATGTCATCTATACTACCTGCCAAATCAGTATCACTAAAACCAACAAGGTTGGTATTAGTGTGTTTTGTGTACCACAAACCCATACTACAAGTCTCACCAACACACCTAATAATTTTTTTGACAGCTTTCAAATGAGAGACTTTTGGGTTTGCTTGGTATCTAGCACACAAACACACGCTATACATAATGTCTGGTCGGGTGGCAGTCAAATATAACAGACTTCCTATCATGCTTCTATATAAAGTATGGTCAACACTTTCAGATTTCTCATCCTTGCAAAGTTTATTGGATGCACCCATAGCGGTTTTCTTTTTCTTTCCATCCTCAAGACTGAATTTCTTCACCAAGTTAAGAGCATACTTGGCTTGAGAGATGAGCATCCCTTCATGCAATTGCTTTATCTGAATTCCTAGAAAAAATGTTAATTCACCTACCATACTCATTTCAAAGGTAGATGTCATGCAATGCATAAATTCTTTTTCCAAGGACTTAGAAGTGGACCCAAACACAATGTCATCAACATAAATTTGTGCAATCAAAATGTGTTTGTCTTTTCTTTGAATAAAAAGTGTTTTTTCCACTTCTCCCCTTTTAAAACCACTTTTCAAAAGATGGTCTGTAAGTCTCCCATACCAAGCTCTAGGAGCTTGCTTGAGTCCATACAAGGCTTTCTTTAATTTAAAAACATGATTAGGTTTATGGGGGTCCTCAAATCCCTTTGGTTGTTCAACAAAAACTTCTTCCTCTAGGATGCCATTTAAAGAAGCACTCTTCACATCCATTTGTTGAAGAGTTAATGTCAAGAAAGCATGAAATGGCAAGAAGAAGACGTATGGACTCAATGCGGGCAACAGGGGCAAAGGTTTCATCAAAATCCACCCCCTCAACCTGTATGTACCCTTGAGCCACAAGTCTTGCTTTATTTCTCATTATCTCTCCCACTTCATTTGTTTTGTTTTTTGAAAATCCACTTAGTTCCAATAACATTCACAAAAGTGGGTCTAGGTACAAGAAACCAAACATCATTTTTAACAAATTGATCAAGCTCATCTTGCATGGAATTGATCCAACACTCATCTTTTAGGGCTTCATGCACATTCTTAGGTTCAATGGTAGACACAAAGCATGAAATATGAATCTCTTCATACTCAAGAGAAGACAAACAAGCCAATTTCTTATAGTCTACCTTACCTTTTCTCCTTGTTGACATTCCATCATGTACATCACCTATGACTTGTGAAGTGGGATGCACTTTCTGAATTCGGCTGGGAATGTCATGGTTGCGATCAGTCAAACTGGACTGAGTTTATTGCTATTCAGATCTTTTACGTATCGCGATTCACGACCAATGTAGCTTCGATGTAGCCGATGCGGTACGCATACGCGGAGCTACGTTCGAACTACATCTTGAGTCATCTTGAACTACATCGAGTGAATTTCGAAATTTCTTGCGATTTTGTATCTTCTGGTGTAGGTTCTGAAAAATGTGCAGGTGATTCATGATCTCCAAAGTCAAGCAAACCTGAAACATCATCCTCAATGATTTTGTGGCCAAGATCCGTTAGATCATCAAACACAATATTCATAGACTCCATAATAGTTTTTTGTCCTAAGATTAAAGACTCTATAAGCACGACTATTGGTGGAGTAATCCATGAAAACACACTTGTCACTTTTTGAGTCAAATTTTGAAAGATGATCTCTATCATTGAGAAGATAGCACACACACCCAAAAACATGAAAATATTTTAATGTAGGCTTCTTCCCTAGTAAAATTTCATAAGGTGTCATGGTGCTACCTGGTCTCAAGAAGGCCCTATTTCCTATATAACAAGGAGTGTTTAAGGCTTCTACCCAAAATCTTTTAGCCAAATTCTTGGAGCTCAACATGACTCTAGCCATTTCTTGAAGTGTCCTATTCTTTCTTTCTGCCACTCCATTTTGTTGTGGAGTTTTAGGAGCTCAGAATTCATGGGTTATGCCATTTGAGGCACAATAGCTAGAAAATGAGGAATTTTCATATTCCATGCCATGATCTGATCTAATTCTAGTAAGCTTTAGATCATACAAGTTCATAACACGGGTGTACCATAATTTAAAGGCCTCAAACGTTTCAGATTTTTCTCTCAAGAAAACAACCCATGTATATCTAGAGAAATCGTCAACACAGACAAAGGTGTACTTTTTCTTTCCTAGACTTTCTACTTCAATGGGTCCCATGAGATCCGTGTGGATCATTTCAAGGCATCTAGATGTGGAACACTGAGATATGGGAAGATGAAAGGCCTTGATTTGTTTACCTTTTTGACATGGACCACATACCTTTGTGAAGTTCGTATCCAGACTAGGCAATCCTTTCACTGCATCATGCTTTACAAGCTCATGAAGTTTACGAAAACTCATGTGCCCTAGTTTTTTATGCCATAGATCTATGATATCAATACTTACATTGTGACAGGTTTGTGCATTGTTGAACATATAACAATTGTCAGAAGATCTAGTACCTGTCAAAAGACACTTGATAGATTGATCAAAAACTTCACAAGAATTCTTATCAAACCTAACCAGTAGGTCATCATCACACAGCTGACTGATGCTAATGAGGTTGGTCTTAAGGCCTTCAACATGGTAGACATTAGTAAGCTTTGGAAGTCCATCTACATTCAAGGTTCCCTTACCAATTATCTTACCTTTGGCTCCTCCTCCATATGTCACAAACCCACTATTGATACTCACATAGTCCTTCAAGTTCTCAACATACCCTGTCATGTGTCTAGAACACCCACTATCAAAGTACCAGGAACCAGTTATGTGTGACTTCAAAGATGTGAAGATTACATTGCATTGTTCATCATCCGACCACTTTGCACTGGGACATATATCAAAAGGTTCACAGTATTTGGCTTTATCATTCCTGTAACTACATTTGGGAACCCACATCTTTTTAAAGGTTTTTGGCTGATGTTCTTAGGATGTACCTTCTGATGTAGCTTCGAATATAGCTTCTGATGTTGCTGTATTCGATGTTGCATCTGATTACGAATCAAGTAAGCTTGCCTAACCTCTTCCTCATAGACATCCTTTTTAAGAAAACAAAATGGTTGAATATGACCAGGCTTGTGACAATAGTGACACACAAAATTTTTCTTTCTTGTTTTAGGTTTTTCAAAGAAGTTTGAATTTTGAAAATTTTGTGTGGGCTGTTTTGGTTCAGAAATACCTTCACCTTCTTTAACAAACTTCTTTGGCCTGAATCCAATTCCAGACTTACTAGAATTCCCAGATTTCAACATATCATCCATTTTGTGTTGGCTTGAGTTCCATTTTGCCATAGTTTCATTGGCTTGGATGAGTTCTTCTTTCAGTTCTTCAATCTCCACATCTTTCTTACTCAGCAAACATTCTAGCCTTGTGATACACTCCTTTTACTCTTCATTTACTTTCTTTAGCATATCGTTTGTCTTTCCAAGCAATGTAACTTGAAGAGCCCTCTTTTCCCAATCCTTATACAACTCATTGTAACCTTCAGCAGGTCTGATTCTGATTCTCCACCATCTTCTGTGACAAAGGAGTTAAAACAACAAAGATCTTCCCAGCTTCTGTCCAATGTAGCTTCTGATGTAGTTTCTGAAGAAGATACATTCGGAGGTACATTGGCCGAAGGACCTGCACAATTAGATTCAGAGTCGTATACAGCAGTGAGAGTGATGAGATCTCCTGGATCTTCATCATCACTATCACTCAACATTGCAGAAAAATTTAAACCTTTCTTTCTCAAGGTATTTGCACATTGATTTGCATAGTGACCAAATCCTTGACACTCCCTACCACTAAATAGAATCAATATTCTTTCCACTGTAAGAAGTTTTTGAAGCAAAAGGATTGGTAAAAGGTTTTTCTGGTTTTTGAAAAGAATTTTCCTTAGGAGTAAATTTACCAGAATCAGGATTAAAAGAGATTTTGGAGCTTGATGATGGAGTTTTGTTTTGACTCTTGGCTTTCAATTTTTTTTTAAACTTAGTAGTTAAAAGAGCCATGGATTCTTCTCCAAACTCAGACTCATCAATTTCTTTTTGTAAAGCAAGCAAATCAGAAGAGACATCAACAGCAGTTGGCAAAGCAATGTTTTTCACAAGAGGAGTAGAAGATGATGCACCTTTGCTCTTTTGCTTTATTTGATCATTTAGGTTTAATTCAAAATTTTGAAGGATACCAGCCAATTTTTCAAAACTCATTTTGTCAATGTCATGTGCTTCCTCAATAGCACATATTTTTACATTAAACCTTTCAGGCAAAGTACGCATCATTTTACTAACAAGGCGACTAAAGCCAAAGCAGAGTTAGACATATCAAGAAGCCTACCATAATATGACATGATATCTTCAGATTCATTCATTCTTGTGTTTTCAAACTGTGTGGTAAGCAATCTTAAGTTAGAAGCACGAACACTAGAAAGTCCTTCACAAAGGGTTTGAAGGGCCTCCCATACATCTTTAGCAGACTCATAATTAGCTATAACCCTAAAGATGTTGGCATCTAAGGCTTTGTATATAGCAAACAAGGCTTTATAATTGAAAGAGGCAGTATTTCTATCTTCATTAGACCAATCAGCCTCTTTAGTGATCTGAACATCACCATCATTATCAGTCGTTTTAGGAGGAGTCCAACCATTTAGAACGGCAATTCAACCTCCTTCATCAATTGATTTGATGAAGATACGCATCTTCACTTTTCAAATAGAATAATTTGCATTAGTCAAAGTTGGAGAACAAACAACATTCTCATATTGAGAATCCATCACGGTTACAGCCAGAATCAACTCTTAGTGACATCAAGAGAAGGCTTTAATACCAATTGTTAGAACACAAGTAGTTAGGATTCACCAAACTGCTAATGCAGTTTCCAATGTAGCTTGTGTAGAAGCTACAATGGAAGATACAATGGTCAGAAAAATTAAAACAGCGGAAGACTTTTGTTTCTAAAGCGGAAAAGACGCACAAACAGTTATCAAATAATCTACAAGCCTATGCTTGTAGATCTAACCTCATGGCCAAAAAGATTTCACTAAATAATATAATTCGTTTTACAAAAACTACGTGAAATCACCAAACAAAACACTCTCACAAGACAACAAGTCTTGGAGAGAAAAACCCACAGAAAAACAGGTAGAGAAAACATGGGAAGAAAAAATAAGCTACCTAGAACAGCTAGGAAGACAAACAGTTCCAACAGTCTTCAATGTAGCTTCTCTAGTTGCTGCATCAGAAGCAGCATTCAGAATCAACACCAAAACTGGAACAATGAACTGCTTCTGAAACTCTGAATTTTTCAGCTCTTCAGCTCTCTCTCAAAGCGTGTGTCTTCAGGCGCTACCCAAGACTCATATATATACCACAAAGGAGACCTAGACATCAAAAAGGAAACAAACTTCAATATGAAAAATGATTAGATTTAGTAATAAAATCAACTTCCTTATTTACTAGATTTTCTTATCAATTTGACAAGGACTCCAAGGCACGACATTAGGAAGGATTTTTGTATAGATTTTGTTTCCAAAATAACTCCTAAGATTTAGAACCAAGAAACCCAAAATTCAATGAATTATTTTATTACCAAAAATGTCTAAACTTCAAGGCCAAGAAAGGAGAAACAAAAAATAAAATAGGTCATGCTTATTTTACCTTTACATTATAAAAAAAAATTCAAACAAAACAATTATTTTGATACAAATAAAAAAGAGAAAATAAGACAATAATTTTGAGACGGACAGTATCCATTAATTTAAAGTCAAATCGTACAAATTATTAAATAATTGATGGTCGTTTGTTTGAGAGTTTGAATCTATATATATATAATAACAACAGTGTTTTTTTCCCGCCTAAAATGCATTCCAAAAATAAAAACTCACATGTGACATTTTCAGCTATACTTGGAAGATGAACCAATTTATTATTACTTTTTGCATATTTTTTACACTACATTTAATTAACAACTAAACATTGTACACGGTTGGAATTCTAACAGTTATGGTGAAGCAGAAACCAAACAGGTGGTCATCCATTGGCACATTGATAGACCAGTCACTTCCCCATCTTGGTTACCAACAAACTGAACCCCATCAATCAATTTTTTAACAGGACACTCAAAAGTCAAATTTCTCATCCTGTTCATGCCATTGTCTAACATTTCGAAAATTTGAAAATTTTAGATAACTTCTTTAAAGGCTAAGGATAACATTAAATCACAGCAAAACTTGAATAAAAGAAATAATCATAAAGAAATTAATCAAATCCAATTAAAAACTAAATTCCAGAAGAAAATATATATAGAATGACAGGGATGGGAAAAAGCTGATAGAAATAAGTAGAAAGAAAGACTTACAAGCAGATTCGACGGTGAAATAAGTAGAAAGAAAGACTTTCAAGTACAATCATATTATAATGTACACATTTTCAAAGTATACCCACGTGAAGGTCAGATTCATCATTCTTTTTGTATATTTTCTAATAATGACTATAATTTTTACTCATACTTTTGTACTTCTTTATTTATTTATTATAATATTTGTTGTCTTGATTTTTGTTATTTACAACCAAAGTGTTTCAACAATTTTTGTTATTTAAAAATTATGATAATTGTCTTAACTTTTTGTTATTGCAGTGACGAACCACAATTTGCATTTAGAAAAATGTACATATTTTGGTCAAGGTAAGGTTTATTTTAACATTTGTTATATTTTCCAATAAATATTATCATTTTTATATTTTTTTATTTCTTTGTTTAATGTGCTTTCACTCTTTTTGAAACAAACAGAGTACGTGGACTTGGGAGATCCTTCTTACAGATGTCATTTTTGTGAGGCCAAATTTTGGTTTCAAGAGAGAACAAAAAAGCGATACAAAACATGTCGAAATCCTAAATTCTCCCTGTGTTGCATGCAAGGGAAAGTTCAGCTTCCTCCAATGCCCGAACCACCGATTCTGTTCAAAGATTTGTTGTTCGGAAAAACTGAGAAAAGCATGCTTTTTATTAGATGAATGACAACATTAGATCGCATACATACGATGTTTTCATTTACATCAATGATTATACCATTAATTAAGGAGGTAAAATAGATTATACCATTAATTAAGGAAAGAATCCTTCGGTCTTCAAATTATACGGTCGAACTATCATTTTATTGGAAGTTTGTTGCCAATGTAAGGAAAATCTCCTAAATTTGCACAATATTGGATAGTTTGTTGCCATGAAGGAAAATACAAATCAAATAAGTAGTAACATGATGATGCGTGCTATCGGGTAATTATATATGGAACTATTTATTTTTTTCATTTATTTTTTTCAATTTTATTTATAGTTCATTAATTTTTAATGAACTAACTATTGTTTTGGTTTTCCAAAATTCAGACAAGACTCAAGCATAAGCAGTGTGCATGAGGAAATAATATCTGACTTAAAAAACACGTTGGACGAGCATAATATCCTTGTGAAGTCATTTAGAATGGTCCGAGACTCCATGTGTCAAAACAAATGTGACAATGTTAGGGTGACTTTTCAAGTATGTGAACAAAGGTCATGATAGGGTGACTGCAAGGTTTTATCAAACCTCTGGTGATGATACAACTAAAGAACCAGTTGATGAGATAAAGAATTACTTAGATTGCAGATATGTTTCACCTTGTGAAGCTACCTGGAGATTGTTGGGTTATGATATCCATTACATGGATCCTCCAGTTGAACGATTGTCTTTCCATCTCCCTAATGAGCAGAGAATAATATTTTCAGATAACGATCAAATTGATGATGTTCTTAATCGCCCACAAAGTATGTTTACAAAGATGTACGGATGCAAACAAGAAATACGAGATAGCAAGAAATTTGACGTATGCAGAATTTCCCAAAGAATTTGTTTGGAAGTCTACCAAAAGGGAGTGGCAACCAAGAAAAGAGGGTTTCTCTATAGGCCGAATTTTTTAGGTTCCACCTGGGCAAGGAGAAATGTATTATTTGAGAACTTTGTTAAATGTGGTACGCGGACCAACATCGTTTGAGGATATTAGACGTGTCAACGATGTTCAGTATATAGACGCATTATTGAAGCAAGTCAATGGGGCTCCACACATTCTCTTAGGAGTCTTTTTGCAACATTGTTGATGTCAGGGTCTATGTCACGACCCGAGTTCGTATGGCAGTCATGTTGGAAGTATTTTTCAGATGACATCATCTACATGCTGCAGTATATTATATTAGGACATGAAGGTAGCACTTTTTTTCATTGGATTATTTTAGAATTTATCATTTTTATATCATCTTCTAATCTGTATATCCCTAATCATTGTTTGTCTTTCTTAACTTTTTATGATTACAATTAAGTGAGGAAGAAATTCAAAATTTAACATTATTGGAGATTGAAAAAACATTGCGAGGCAGAGCTAAGAGTTTGTCTGATTTCCCTGAGATGTCGTATCCAAATGATGTTGATGCCTCAATATTTGATAATCGACTCTTAAGCGATGAGATGATGTACGACAGAAGTTCGTTGGCCAACGAACACAATAAGTTGTTACAAATGTGTACAGAAGAGCAAAAGAATGTTTACACCACAATTATGGATGATGTTGAAAGTGGTAATGGAGGTCTGTATTTCCTTTATGGTTGCGGTGGGACTGGAAAAACATTCGTTTGGAAAACACTTTCGGCTGCTTTAAGATCGAAGGGTGAAATAGTATTGAATGTAGCATCAAGTGGTATTACATCTCTTTTATTACCCAATGGCAGAAAAGGACATTCACGATTTGACATTCCTTTAACTTTAAATGAAGACTCAACATGTAACATCAAACAAGGTAGTCCACTTGCAGAGCTAATAGTGAGAACAAAACTAATAATTTGGGATGAGGCACCCATGGTGCACAGGTATTGTTTTGAAGCTCTCGACAGAACCTTGAGGGATATAATGAGGTTTAAAAACCCTGATAGTTTCAATCAGCTATTTGGAGGCAAAACTATTGTTTTTGGTGGAGATTTTTGCCAAATCCTGCCGGTTATACCGAAAGGGAGTAGGCAAGATATTGTCATGGCGACCATTAACTCTTCTTATTTATGGACACATTGCAAAGTTTTAAGACTTACAAAAAACACGAGACTACAAGCTCTTGCCAACGACAAAAGCGGTCTCGAGTTGAAGGCATTTTCTAAGTGGATTTTAAGTGTTGGACACGGTACATATGGTGGTGAAAATGATGGTGTTGCAGCAATAGAAGTTCCAAATGATCTTTTGGTTAATGTATAAGATATATAATTTGATCCAGTCAATAGTTGAAAGTACATATCCATCATTTTTAGAGTCTTTTGATGATGTGTCATATTTGCAAGGAAGAGCTATACTTGCCCTAACGCTTGATGTTGTTGACATCATAAATGAGTACATGATTTCTAACAATCACTTAGACGGAAAAACATATTTGGGTTCAGATTCTATGTGTAGGGCAGAGAACAACACAAGTTTGTTTGAAGACATTCATTCTACAGAGTTTTTGAATAATATAAAGTGTTCAGGATTGTCTAGCCATGAATTAACACTTAAGATTAGTGTTCTGGGGATGTTATTGAGAAATATTGACCATGCTGCAGGGTTGTGTAATGGAACAAGGCTAATCATCACCAAGCTTGGGAATCACGTTGTTGAAGCAAAAATTATGAATGGAAGCAATGTTGGAGACAAAGTGTTTATTCCAAGAATGTCATTGTCCCCATCAGAAGTGAGGTTGTCTTTCAAGTTCTAGATAAGACAATTTCCATTAGTAGTATCGTATGCCATGACAATTAACAAAAGTTAAGGTCAATCACTTTCGCATGTAAGAATCTTCTTGAAGAAGCCGGTGTTCACCATGATGTCGCAATTTAGCAGAACAAACCGTTTGGCCAAGATATTAATATCTGATGAAGATGAAAATCCAACAAATAAAACAACAAAATGTTGTGTACAAGAAATTTTTTCAAAATCTATGATATTTTCAATAAAATGATGTTTTTTTTTAATTACTTGTCCCCAACATTACTTTTCTTATTTTATTTTTTCAAATTTGATTTGTTTCTTAATTTTACTTGAATATTATTTAATTAAAAAAGTTTTTATTTGTACGTTTAATGCACGAGTGTAAAACTAGATTCAATTAATAATTATGGAGTATTAGTACATCTTCCATGTTAGTACATCTTCCATGTGAACTCTCCTTCATTTTTGCAGCGGCATGTGAACGGTCCCCCTTCATGTCTTATTTCTTGGAGTATTCAAAAGCACGAAAAGAGTATTAAATAGCTTAGGACGATCAATTAATTTCCACAGAGTGGGTCCCTTTCGCTTATGTATTGTATAATTTTGTATAACAGGCGGAGGACGCGCTTTCGTTATTTATAATTTTGTATTGCGAATCAAAAATTAATATATTAAAATTGATAAATTATGGTTCAAAAATATATTAGTAATTACACTATTAAATAGTGGTATAAAAATTAATATACTAAAATTAATGATTTGCGGTTCAAAAATATATTAATAATTACACTATTGAACTATGGTGTAAAAATTAATGCACTAAAATTGATGAATCGCAATACAAAAATAGACTAGTAGTTACAACTATTAAACTGCAGTGCAAAATTAATTCAATAAAAATTGATGAATTGCGGTTTAAAAATAGAATAATTGTTATACTATTGAACCGTAGTGCAAAAAATAATGCGATAAAATTGATTAATCGCGGTACAAAAATAATGACCTTCATAGCGCGCCTAGTGTTCATTAAGGGTATCGTAATTATTTTGCCACCAAAAATGAATTTTTCGATTAAAAATAAAAAATATATACTCCCTCCGTCCCTTAATAATCGTCCTGGTTGACCCGACACACAGTTTAAGAAAAAATAATTGATTTGATTATTTATATTGGTTTAATGTGTAGTTTCCTTTAAAGCCTATGTGTATGTGGCTCATGATTAAAGTAGAGTGAAAATGTAATGATAAAGTGGTAAAAGTGATCTTCTAAAAAGGTAAGTTTTAAACTGGACAATTATTTTGAGACGAACGAAAAAAAAAGGAGAACGATAATTTAGAAACTGAGGAAATATAATTTAGTGATTAAAAGGTTTAAAAAATAGATCGATCCACAATTTTTTCTAATATTGTGAGTATACTTATAAAATCTCCCATCACGGTGCATGGGCCTCGTGTTTATAAAAATAATAATCATAAGTAAATCACTAAATCAGTTCACACGAGGTTTTTTTCTTAGCACCCCTTGTCCATCCCCCAACTACCCCTAACCCCATAGTCCCATCTCGGTAAATACTTTTAACACTAATATATGATTTTTATTCATAAATATATTATGTTATATGTTAATGTCATTTTCTTAAAAAGTACCAAATATCTTAAAAAATACTTTTCAATTATTATTTTCAGAAATATTTTCATTGAAACAAGGAGCTTTAGATTTGGGCATAGAGAAGCTCTAGATCTTGTTTGCTTTACTCCTTCATTCCCGAGCTACGATGGTTGAAATAGGATAATCATTCATAAAAGTTGATGTTTACAATATTCCGATCTCACACATTAGATTACATCTGGTTCTAGTGTAATTTTTTATTTTTTAATTGTATTTGTGACGCTCAGATTCAGCTTCGACTCATGTCTTAAACTCTTAGTTATTGGCGAGTAGTTCGATTCATTTGTATATGAATACACAAATTATAGATGAGAAATTTGAGTCACAAATTATATTGTGAATTACACATTTTATGATTTATTTACATATTCTATTGAAAATATTAATTACTCCTTCCATTTCATATAATTATTTGGAGATGTTTCACCTAAAATACTACTTTCATAAATTATGCTTTTAATCTTCATAACCTTAACTTAATTTACTATCCTTATTAGTTATAAACATTCCTACTATATATATTTGTTATTTTGATCAACTCTAATACTACGTATCTATCCATTAATTTGTACAAACTCACAATAATTATGAATAACGATATAACATTTTCATTGATTGAACCTATTTATATAAGGAGTTACAATTAGGGTTACACAATGAGTAGGGTACAAGAAACTTATACAAAGAAGGAGTTATAATAAAAAACAAATTATACAAGGAATTGAATTATATACGATATTTACCACTAATAATAAATACAAATATTATTCTCTAATATGCCCCCGCAAGATGGATGCCCGATAGGAGAGACCAATCTTGTGAAATAAGAGCTGGAAGCGCTGGTAGTCAAGCGGCTTGGTGAGAGCATCGACCAACTAATCAGCCGAGGAGACATGAGAAACCCGTAAGATCCTGTCTTGAACCTGTTGCCGAATGAAGTGAAAGTCTAGTGCCACTTGCTTTATGCGAGTATGGAAGACCGAGTTTGAGCAAAGGCTAGTGGTGCCCACATTTTCAAAGTAGATGACGGGTTAAGTGGATGAGGTGATGCTCAGCTTGCCGAGGAAACAATCCAGCGGACCTCGGCAGCAATGGTAGCCATAGCTCGGTATTCATTTTCAGTCGAGTAGTGAGCAACAACGTGTTATATCTTGGAGCTCCAAGAGATCGGGTTGCTGCCAATGTACACAATGTAGGTGCTGGTGGAAGTGTAGTCATCTTTGTTGCCCGCTCAGTCGGCATCAGTGAATGCATGGAGAACAAAGGGAGACTGACAATGAAGGAGAATTCCAGCATCAATGGTCTCGTATAGATAGAGAAGAACTCGTTTGGCTATATTCCAGTGCTCGGTGGTCGACCTATGTATGAAATGAGAGAGTTTGTTGACTGCATAGGCGACATCGGGGCGAGTGAGAGACAGATACCGAAGGCTCCCGATCACAGCCCAAAACTCTGTAGGATCGGTGAGAGCAGTACCCAACTAAAGTGTCAAAGTTGACGAAGTGGTGAGGGGAGTAGCAACCGAACGGACATGTATCATGCCCGTGCGGGCGAGGAGATCTGCGATATAACCGTGTTGGGATTGCATGAGACCACTTGGTCGCTTAACAACTTCAACACCAAGGAAATAGTGAAGGTCACCAAGGTCCTTAAGTGAGAAGCAAGCAGGGAGATGAAGGTCTGAACAGCAATGGGCTGGTTCCCAGTGATGATGATGTCATCCACATAAACAAGGAGATATATGGTGGTGCTCCCTCCATGAAGGATGAACAGAGATTTGTCAGTTACATAGTTTTTGAACCCGGAGGCAATAAGAAACTGGCGCAGCTTATTATACCATGCTCGGCGAGCCTATTTAAGACCATAGATAGCCTTGTGAAGCCGACATACATGCTGAGGGTTTTCCTTGTCGATGAATCCCAAAGATTGAGCCATGAACACCTCCTCAGAGAGAGTACCTTGGAGAAATACATTGTTCATATCAAGCTAGCGAAGAGCCCATCTTTGACAGACGGCCAAGGAGAGAACAAGTTGTACTGTAGTGGGTTTAACCACTGGGCTTAAGGTCTCATGATAGTCGACACTTGGTCGCTGGTGAAACCCCTTGGCAACTAGGCGAGCTTTGTAGAGATCAATGGTGCCACATCATAACGTTTGATACAGAAAATCCATTTGCAGCCAACAACATTGCGAGCACCTACCGAGGGAACCAGATCCCAAGTACCATTGCGAGTCAGTGTATCATATTCGTCAAACATGGCCTGAAGCCACTCGACATCCTTGAGAGCCAGTGTGACACAAGTCAATTCGTTGTCCGCTGCTAGTTTAGGTGAGTGACTGAGTTTTGGTGAGTGACTTGTAAATATTGCTCTTGGAGCGAATAACAATAGATGAGATACCAGCAGCAGCGGGCACTAGATTGTCCTTGGTTAAACGGGCACTGGAGTAATGGGCATAGTGCTTTCCCGAGGCAGGGGACTTTGTGCCGAGGACAGGCCAGTAGCGGGCATATAGTTGTCTTTGGGCAGGGTGCTAGATGCCGAGTAGGGTTGAGCAGTATACACAGGGCTGGTAGCGGGTATAGTACTGATTGAGTGAGGTTGGTGTATGGGAGAGATGAGATCAACCACAGTCTGATTAGTGTTAGGAGCAACTAGCGTGGAGTCATTGGTGCGGGCAGTGGATGGTGTGTATGAAACCGATATAATATTATGAGGAGGTAATCAGGTAGCTCGTGTGGAATCAGTGGGGCGAGGAAGATACAACTCGAGTTTGGACATAAGGAACTCAGACTCAACAAACCAGACACGACGGGAAGCAAACAATTTGGTGTTGTTCGGATCATATCATAGGTAGGCACTTTGGGTGAGTGAGTAACCAAGGAAAACATATGGGGTGGAGTGAGTAGCGAGTTTATAGGTGGAGTATGGGCGGAGCCAATGGTAGCAAAGACAACCAAAGGCACGAAGTTTGGAGTAGTTGGGTAGAGACCCGAACAGTTTTTGGTAGGGAGATAGTTGTTGAAGGGTTGGTGTTGGTAGTCGATTTATGAGGTAAGTCGCTATTTGGAAGGCAAACGACCAGAAGGACATTGAAAGAGATGCTTTGGAAAAAAGGGAGAGACATGTGTCAATCATATGGCGATGGCGACATTCCGAGAACCTATTGTATCCGGGAGTGTGAGGTGGTGAGGTGAGATGGGAGATGCCGTTAACAGACAGGTAGGTGGCTAAGTCAGTGTCCCGGGCAAGTCCAGTGTACTCCCCACCATTGTTCGAGTAAAGAGTGACAATGTAATTGATGGTAGTGAGTTTGGTGATGTTGTGGTGGGAGATGTTAATGAGTTGGAAGGTTTGGTTTGGATCAACAGGGTTTTAGATGGTAAGGGTTTGGTTACCGGAAGCCATGGAGGCGGAGGTATGGGCGGCGGTGGCAAAGGGAGGGAGGGAGGGAGGTTTATGAGCAAAGCTCTGATATTATGTAGAAATTCATAATAATTATAAATAACGACATAGTCTCTCCATTAATTGAATCATCTATTTATATAGGGAGTTACAATTAGGGTTACACAAAGGAGTAGGGTACAAGAAACTTATACAAGGAATGAATTGTAATAAGAAAATAACTATATAAGGAAATGAACTATAAACGGTATTTACCACCAATAATAAATATAAATATTATTCTCTAATATAATCATTACACTTAGGCTCCGTATGTTTTACGGAAAATGATTTCCATAAAATAGTCTCTGAAAAATGAAAATAATTCATTTTTAGGTGTTTTGGTAAATCTTTTGAAAATATGACAGAAAATATTTTCGGGTGTATGACAACAAACGAAAAGCGTTAGGAAAACTAATATATGAATAAATACAAAAATTATATTTCAATATTAATGTCCATATTGAATATAAGATAGTATTGAAGTTTAAGTAATTTTTCTTAAATTATCCTCAATTTATCATTAGTCGTGTCAAATCAATAATGTTCATTTTTTTTAATCTTACAAATACACATTATATTTTTGATAATTGATATAAAGAAACGTTTTAAAAAAGAAAATGGAAAATGTTTGAAACATCAATAAATAATATATTTGACACTAATTTTAGGACATAGTGAACATTTATTAAAATTATAAATAGTGTACACAACTATATTTATATTTCTAAACAATTTATTTATTGAGTAAAATATTGAGTGTGTATGTAAATATATGTAATTGTGAAAGTGGTAGAGGAATGTTCGAATATTTGAAAAATAACTTACGGAAAATGATTATGTAGATTATTTTCCAGAAAATAAGGTTTAATTTAATTTTCCGTTTACTACATTTTGATTAATTTGTAGTCCAGAGTGGGGGCCACTCCTTTACAGCACTCCTACGCACGAACGAACTACTCCCAAGTGGGACAAAAATATTGAAAAACTCATGCATTCCAATTTGTAGTCACACGTTGGTTTTTTTTAGTGTATAAATATTGGTAGAATTGACGAAATGGAAGCAAAGCGAGAACAAGTCTTTCGATTCTTTTAACTCTTCTGTGTGTTGTTTGATAGATAGCTAGAAAGGGAGACTCGAGAGATGGCGACGTTGACTCCCATTACTCCGACGACGAACGGGCAAGACATTGCCATTGTTGACAACTTTCCTTTGAAACCCGACCTTATCAAACCTATTTGTTCCCTTGCTCCAAACGATTTTCCTGATGACTTCATTTTTGGAGTAGGATCATCTGCTTTTCAGGTATGAATTTTTATGCGCAAAATGTTATAAATTCCAACTTGTTATATATGATCCCATCCATTATAAGACGGTGTGTTTGCGCGTGTCTGTGTGTATTTTTTTAAAATAACTTTCAGGTTGAAGGTGCGCCCGATGAAGGCGGTAGAGGGAAAAGTATTTGGGATACTTTCTGCTACAAAAGAGCTTTGGAAACTGGCGATGAAGGTATACTATGACAGTGGGGAAGCAAACACAGGGACCATTGAATTTTGCCAACATATTTGGGGGGTGTGACCAGGAGAACCAACGCTAATTTAAATTAAATCCAAAATGAACCCTTCTTCCAAACTCACCTCATTTGGATAAACGTATTTTTTTTTAGTTTCGGATTCAAAATCTCATAATTTGTTTTGGTATCTGGTTAAGCCGTTAAGGAAAAAACTTGGGTAAGACGGTTTTACGAATATTTTTTATAAGACTGACTCTCTTTACCCGATCCATTGTGTGTTGGTGGGTTGAGCTGTGAAGAGTGGAGCTCCGTCTTACGAATAAAGATTCGTAAGACGGTCTTACAAAAGACTCCTGTTCGGTTAATATATATACTCCTTCTGTTCTGCGCAAAAAGTCCACTATTCAATTTTAGGATATTTCACTTAAAGAGTCGTATTTCAAAAAATTAAGGTATGAAAGTGTCATTTCATTACTAATAGACTACTAAGAATATCATTTTCTTAAAAGAATTGACTTTCAAACGAAATTTTTTTACCCGAAACGAATGGAGTATACAGTTTGTGGGCGTGTAAGAGTATATAGTTCCACGTATTGCATCTTAAGATATTTGTTTGCTGAAATTTATAGGTTGGATGAGTTTCAAAACGGCGAGTAACCATTATGAACAGTTTGAGGTACGTACATGTAGTGGCTGGCCTACTTAGCTTCTTGGTATTAATAAAATTGCCAAAGTCGACAAGAAATTTCATTGTTGGTTGTATTTATATATTTACAGACGGATGTGAGAATTATGAAGCAACTTGGTGTAAAGTCATATCGATTTTCAATCTCATGGCCACGAATATTACCAAGTAAGTAATTATAACTTCAAGCCCCCCCCCCTCTCTCTAAGTTCTCCTAATAACAGTTGATAGTTGATGTTTGAAATTATGAGCAGATGGGATAGTGGGGAAGGCAAATGAAGGAGTAAACAAGGAAGGGGTAGCCTTCTATAACAACCTCATAAACGCCCTCAAAGCTCGTGGTTGGTTTTTAATTACAGTATACATTATCGATTGATTTGGACATAGAAATGTATATGTTTATTGTGTTTATTTGATACTTACATATGATGATGTATCCATATGACAGATATTGAGCCCTTTGTGACCCTCTTTCACTGGGAAGTTCCACAGGCCCTTGAAGATAAATACGGTGGCTTTTTAAGTGAAAAAATTTGGTATATATAGCTTTAATTAATTCATGAGACTTCTGTTAATTGTTTTTTTTTTCCATTTCTTTTGATTTACTTTTATATATATAGCTCATTGTGTACATTTTTTTTTGCTACACTTATTTAGGGACGATTTTAAAAATTATGCCGACTTTTGCTTCAACGAATTTGGTGATCGGGTGAAAAATTGGTGCACTGTGAACGAACCATATATATTTACCTGGGGTGGATATGCACTGGGTCATTTGGCACCTGGACGTGGTTATCCTCAAACAAAAACCAAAACTGAAACGGATAAAGCCTCCAAAACTACACAAATTGCTCATCGCAATGCAATTGGCATTTCGAACAAGTTCTTTTCTCAAATAAAAGCTTTACTCCAATGTGGAAACATCTCTCAGTGGTGGCCGATATGCGATCCAAATGAGGATGGTAAAGCAACTGTACCAAGCAAGGTGGTGGAAGGTCCAGCAACCGAGCCTTACACGGCGGGTCGCAACCTACTTCTCGCCCATGCACATGCGTTCAAACTCTACAACACAAAATACAAGGTATGACCGTAATGTACAAATTACCTTTTCTCTTTTTCTGTACTTAATTACTTTTAAGTATACATTTATAGATGAAAGAAATCAATAGAAATTAATAATTAGTGAAATGTTTGATTTGTGTAGGCAACACAAGGGGGCAAGATCGGGATTACGCTTAACTGCGATTGGTATGAAGCTCAGGATAAGACAAGCAGTGCTGACATAGAAGCTGCACAACGAAAACTGGATTTTATGATCGGATGGTAAGCGTAGAGAAGCAATTTTCTCGCAAGAAATTTGATACTTATAAAGTTCTATGACAAGGATGAAGGATGTACTGCACATACTTCCATTTGATGTGTCTCTTAATTATTTCATAAATTTGATTCAGGTTCATGGCACCACTAACAACTGGAGTATATCCGAAGAACATGACAGACTTCTTGAAAGAACGACTACCCAGTTTTAATGAAGAAGAGTCCAATCTGGTTAAGAATTCATTTGACTTCATCGGAATAAACTATTACACTGCTTATACAGCTAAAGATGCGCCGCAGCTTATTGGTGGAGGTGAACCACCACACTTTTCAACTGATCCACGTGCAAAGATTTATCCTCTTGGCGAAAAGGTAAGATATTTTCTCTCTTCATATTCATTGAGACAGTGATTAATCCTGAAAGATCTCTCAGGATTAATATATGTACTGAAACCCCGCATGATCACATTTGACTTTTACGCCCTCAACCCCGCCTGTCATGGGAAAGAAACACAACAAATGGAGGAGACAGATCTATGGACAATCACCACAAAACCTTACCTGCATTCTTATTAAAGCCTTTTTTTTCTTTTTTTTCTTTTCCTCCTGTTACATGAGAAAGCCCATGGTCAACGGCACAGTGGCATGTTTGACTAACAAAACTCTTGTTACCTTTGAGAAGAGGTCACTAGTAACTACCTAATATTTACTTGTGCTGTGGCATATATTCAAAGGTTATTATCATTTATATGTACGTGTATTATTTTGCTATGTGTAGAGTACTTCGGCTTGGGTATATGTTTATGGAAAAGGCCTAGGGGAGCTCTTGAACTACAGCAAGAATCATTACGGTGCCCAAATTGAGTTCTACGTTACAGAAAATGGTGATCAAACAAAACTTCAATATTTCTGTCTTACTTTTTTTAACTATACATCCTATCAATACAATTTTTATCTATCTTATTTTTTTTTTCCTTTTTCTTTTTCGGCTATAGGTATTGACAATAAAGGTGATGATCCGAATAAGACATTGCTCGAGTATCTTTCGGACGAGTTTAGGATAAAATACCACCAAGAGCATATTTTCTACATTCATGACGCCATCAACAGGTAGGAATTGAACTCGTCAAACTTGTTTTACATGTTGGAATCATCATTTTACATGACTAATGACTTGTATATAGTCTTGATGGGCTATTCTACATATCAATATGAATTCGTAATATGTATATATTTGATATAATTTTTCTGAAAATTGAGAAGAAACACTTATTCTGAAACATAGTAGTATGATTATATATGTTATTTAACTTGTGCAGGAATGACGTGAATGTGAAGGGCTACTTTACGTGGTCGTTTTTGGATAGTTTCGAATGGGGAAGTAGCAACAACCGTTTTGGACACTACTTTGTAGATTATGACAATGGCTTTAAACGCTATCCGAAAATTTCATCTACTTGGTACAAGTTCTTTCTGCAGAATTGGGTTCCTAAAGGGTCAGTCAATGGTGTTCAGTCCATAGAAAAATTGGGTTCCAAAAGGAAAAGCACTGATTCAGAAGTGGAAACCATCGCTGCCAAGAGGCCATACAATGGTGTTACTGTTGGGGCCAATAATGCTATCTCATTTTAGACGGTACAATCGAGATTTAAATAAGGTCGAGCTGCAGTAGCACGTATAGTCAGGTTGCCTGTTATTTTCTATCCTATATATAATATATGTAATGCACACTTGTTAATTTGTTATATGCAAGTGATGCTTTATTTGATAATTAATAATAAGAGTGGTTAGCTGATCTTTACTCACCAATAAATTGTGATAATGTAGTATAATGAAGTTATAGATTAATGAAAAATCCCTTGTTTCTCTCTCTAGGCTTCTTCTTGTCTTTCTCTCTATCTTTACTAGCTACAGCGATAAAAACAAGAAGACGACTCATAAAAAGTCTCCAGCAAAAAAATCTAGTAGCCTAGTCACTTAAAGATCAAGCCGCACGAACAACAAAACAAAGGTTGTTAAACAACAAACCTTTGAGCATCTCCGATGTATAAAATTTTTTTAACACAAAAAGATGTAAGTGACGGGGGAGACCCAGTTAAAAAGATGTATATTTTTCTATTGTATAATCTTTTTATATATTTTTTTACATAAAAAATATTAAATTTAACACTATCCCACATAATAAATACAAAACTCTCCCCACCCCCACCCCCCCACACAAAACTCTCCCCCAAGATAAAAATATGTAGGTGACAGGGGAACCCAGTTAAAAAGATGTATATTTTCCCATTGTATAATATTCTTATACATTTTCTTACACAAAAAATATTAAATTTAACACTATCCCACATAATAAATACAAAACTCTCCCACAACCCCACCCCCCCACAGAATCATTAAAAGTGTATTTTATCTTCTATTCTAATGTAAGATCCACCGTTAACTTGTCAATCGGTAATTGATTTTGTTTATATAATTAATTTTGTTAATTTACTAATTAACAAGTTAACGGTGGATCTGACATTGGAATAGAAGATGAAATACACTTTTGGAATAGAGGATCGAAACTCCCCGCACACACACACTCCACCAAACAGCCCCCCCCCTCCCCCAACACTCCAGCCCCACCCCTACCCCTCACACTTCCCTAAGTCAATTTCCCTCACACTTCCCTAAGTCAATTTCCTATTTAGAGCATCCCCATTGTGGTTTTTCAAAACTTTTTAATGCTTTGGAATTTGTGCTTAGTGGCCATTAGGATTATTTTTTTTCCACCTAGGAGAGAGGGAGAGAATTTACTTCTTAAATAAGAAGTTGGGGGAGGGGAGAGTGTGAGGGGACAGTCGTCCTTTTTGGCTTTTGTGTGTGTGGGGGGTGGGGGGTTTTTGTTCTTATTTAGAGTGTGTTAAATTTAATTTTTTTTTGTATAAGAAGTTGTGTTAGAAGCTTATACAATAGGAAGATATATTCTTAAGTATGTAAGAAGATAAAAAATGTGTAGGTGGTAGTGGGACTCAATTAAGAAGTTGTATTAAGAATATGAATATTGAAGATGCTCTTAGGAAGTATAAACACATTCTCTCTCCTAGGTGGAGATATCTCTATCCTAATTGGCCTCTCCACCACACTTCTCCAAGCAATAAGAAGTGAAAAATCTAACATTGGTGATGCTCTTATGAGATTTTTTGAGATTTTTTCAAACAACAGGGTTTCCTAAGTTTTGCTTAATAAACAAAAAGGCAAATCAGGAGCAATATAAGAGCATGTACAATAAAGCTCCTCAATTTGGAAAGCTTAAAGCTCCTTTTTTTTTAAATTATAAAAATGTCATTAAGCTCCCAACAAAAATATCCTTTCAACAACGCACAAACTCCAACACTTTTTTCATATTTTACAATTTTTATCTCCATTAATTAATATTTCTACTGAAAAATGGCTAGAAACTTGAAGAAATCATTTAATTTTTTCCTCATATCCAAATGGAAGATTGTAAAAATGTGTACTTTAATTCAGGAAGAAAAAATTAAAAAATAATAATTTTTTATGGTTAAAAATTGGTCAAAAACAGAAATTGGTGGAAAAAAATTAAAATATTATTCACTACAATGATGACATGTGGAAGGTGAAAGGGGGCTGGAAGTGCAAGAGGGCCAGAGGCTGTTGGCTCTTCCAGTTGAAAACTCAGCTGTTTCGTTTCTTTTTCATGTTATGGACATCGTTTTTCTTGAATTTTTTATGGTTTAAATAGCGATTTGGTCCCCTTATTTTTCAGCTTTTTTCATTAACATCACTTTACTATTTTATTTTTCTGTACTTGATATTTATTTCACATTTATCACTCCATCAAGTTTTTTGAATGAAAAATTTACTATCTTTTAAAAAACTCAAAAATACCCCTACATATATCACGTTCATTACCACACCCACACCTCAAACTTCGTCGTCAACCTTGAGATGTGCTCCTCCCTCCCCCCGCCAACACCCACCAATCCACCACCATTGAACTTGATGAGTAACCAACACCGAAAGTTTAATTTGGGCATAAGTCAATTCCCAAAATAAATTTTCCAAATTTCAAATATACAATCAAACCAAATCAAATAAAATAGAATGAGCAGTCTACAAATTCTTCATTAATTTCAATCAAAATTTTCAATTACACTAATTTATACATCACTACTCACTAACAAGGGCAAAAACGAAAACCCAAAATTGAAACCCTAAAACCGCAATTAACCTCTCCATCATCGACGAACACATCAAAGATCACCGAACTCCAAACCCCATAGTTTTTAAAATTATCAGCTTTTAGAAGTCAAATCTCTTAAAGAGAGATGAGAGATCTCAAATGGAACTAGTTGACTTACCCATTTTTTCTCATAGTTGAATTACCCATTTTTTTCTCTGACTTGTGGAACAAAGATTGTAAGAACCCAAACCCATTACTTGTATAACATCATTATAACATGCTTAACGTATGTCTTAACATGTTAGAGAGTTCATATTGTTCATATCATGATTGTATTAGGTTGGTTACGATCATAGTCGTTTGAATGTCTTCTATGCGTTGCATGCTTTGTCGTTAATGCTTTGAGTATTCATCTTAGCGTATTTGTACTTAACTAAGTCCCATTGGAGTCTTAGTACCCTTCATATATGACTTATAACATTAATTTTGATCATAATATGCATGGTTGAGAGTTTAGAAGCATTGTTGCTTCCTTTGAGTCTTAGGGTTTCTCGGGATTGCCTTCGTTGCTTATATTTTTTGTGTTTTCAACTTGCGAGAAGTTTATTTGAGTTCTAGACCAAGTGTACTAGTATTTCTCATGCTTGCACAATCATTGTTCATAGACTTGTTGCATTTGGTAATAAGACGACCAATTTATTTCTTCACAGATTAGTCATGTTTTTGGGCAAACTTCGGGAAAATTCTGGTACCAATCTACTAAAGAGAATTTTCTAAAAATTTAGTATGTTTTACCTGCATATGTTAGGATACTCCCTGTAAATTTTGGTAATTTTTCAAGGTGTTTAAGTACCTCAATTAGGTCTTGACTTACGGCTGTGCCAGAATTCTATTTTCAAGAATTCAGCTTCTGTACTTGAACTTGTAGTGACCATATTTTGATTAATATAAGTCCAAATGGAGTGATTTAAAAAGATAAAATATATTTTAATGAGTCTAGTTTCAGAAAAATCAAAAATCAGCTCATTTGGAGTTGTAAGATATTTATGGTCGATTTTACAAGATTGACTGTCCAGTAACTTCGCAAATGAAAGTTATGTTTTCCAGATTTCGGGATTTGATGAATTTGAATTTTTGGCTTGAACCATTAAACCCAATTGAACCCAATCCGAACCCCCTCTTGTATTGTGACCCTTTTGAGTCTAATTTCAACCCTTTGATGTGTTTTTATCAATGGCCAACATGAATCCACCAATTAGAAGCTTAATAACTCATGTCTAGGATTGAACCTTTGAGCCTTCTTCCTCCCCAAACTCTAACATTCAGCCATTCCTCCATTGTTGAGCTGATTCCTTGAGAGAGAAAGAGAAGCTTGAAGATCCTCCACCTTGCTTGCAACATTGCCGGAGATCCAACCATCGGATTTTCGAGTATAGACCACCAAATCGAAGCTCTTGCTCCCTAGTTTCTTAATCCTTGATTTATTTTGCCATCCAACCGTTGGATTTCGAATAAGGTAAGCACTCAATCCCCTGTTTTTGTATGCTCAATATCAAGCATGCTCCCTTCATGATAGTTTCTAGATACATGCTCAAGAAGACATGCACCATGTTAATAACTTGAAATTTAACAAGTTTATAATCTGTAAATTTTGGGGCTGCCTTGTTAACTTAATAATTTGGACTTGTGTAAAGCATGAATATTGTTCTAAATGTCCTTAGGAACAACTCTTGTGAAGGAATTCATTGCATTTGGGAACTTTAAAGAATTGATCATATTAAGGATGAAATCTAAAAAATTAGGGGCTGCCCTATATACTTAATAATTTGGGTTTGTATAAAACATGAATGTTGTTCTAAATGTACTTAGGAACAACTCTCGTGAACGAATTAATTGCAATTGTCAACTTTAAAGAATTGTTCAAGCTAGGGTTTCACAATTTGGAATTGAACTATTGATAGGATAAAGTCATGAATGGCTTTGTGTTTTGGTGATAGTGAAAGGTAGAACATAGAAAAGAGTATTGCTATGCATATTGCATTCAATCTCTACTTGGGTGAGAATCTATTGCAATTGTTAAGGTTCAAGAATTAATCATGTAAAGGTTTCACAAAATTGTGGAATTGATGTATTGATAGGCTAAAGTCATGTATGACTTTGTAATTGAGTTCTATTAGAATCGATAACATAGAAGAAAAAAAAAAGTATTGACATGCTTATAGCATTCATCCTCTACTTGGAAATATTTTTAGCGATAACTCAACGGAGTTGCACTTAGAGAGTCATTGAACAATACCGACTCTACAATTAATCCCTACGGCGTTTAGAGTTCAATTGAATTGTAAATTAGTTCTTGGGAATTTTTAACGTGATTGATCTCATGCTTGACTTGTATATATCGTAGAGTAACATGCCTACTTGATTGGACGAGTCGCTCTTGTCGATCTCGCTCCCTTACTTGATTTATTATGTGAGTAAACATCTACTTGACTCGGACGAGTTCGCTCTTGTCGAACTCGCCCCTTACTTGATTTTGTGTGACAAGTAAATATCTACTTGGCATACCATTAGTCCAGCTGGCATTACGTGAATTGTCTTGATGGTCAACGATGCATCGCCGTCATGAATCGCGAGATTCATGGTAGTGATGGGTCGCCACACCATAAACTTGCATACACCCTTCACTACTGATCACAGTGGAGAAGAGTACCTCGTCGTAACCAAAGGGCGCTTGGAACAATACTATCGTGGTCGATGTATCATACACGTGCATCCGACAAATACAATCGTGATAACCTTGTCTATTTCAGGATCTACGAAGCGGCACCGGTTCCATAATATATCCTTATCCTATGTGATTTAATTAAGCAATTATGTGAAAACAACGTGCATCGCGACATGAGAACTACGTGCTAGTATGATCTTGCTTGATACGTGCTATGTATGCCTTGCATTATATCCTGTCATGCATAATTGGTGGCTTACAAAGTCTTTATGACTTACCCCCTCCCTTTTACTGTTTTAGATCCTAATCATCCAGGATCGTCTCACCGAGGTTGATTGCCTACTCTTGTTCGTGATCGCGCTCCTAGAGGTGGTAGCGTTGGCTTTTGGTTTCTCTTTTGCAAGGACGCTTGGGTTTAAGCAAGTCATTTAGACTTAGCTAGGGAATGTGTAATATTAGTGTCTTGTTCTTGTTGTAGACTAAGACTAATAGTACTACTTATGTTTCTAGTTGTTTCTTAAGGCACTTGTAGGCCGAGCCTTGCTTGCATGTATTGGTTCACTCGTTAAGACTTCCGCTGAGCATCCCATTAGCTCTTATTTACTTTTGTAGTTTCTCCGGCGTGTTTAGCCGTTGAGGTGTTTATATATTAGCATGAATTGTTTAGTTGTTGGGTTCCGGTTGTAAATTCGCCGATGACTTGGTTTACTTGCTATTAACTGTTATATCAGGTTCTAAAGTTTTAAATTATTCCGGCTTTTTAATGCCGAGTTGTACTGCGTGTCCAATGTTGCGTCACGTCAGTTTTGATAATTGAGTCCTTGCATGAATTGTATGCTTGTCTTATCCTTATTTGGATGGCACGACCCGCGTTCCCTCCTCGGGGTCGGGGTCGGGTCGTCACAAAGATGGAAGTGGGTGTGAAGGGTTTGGGACGGATTTGGGAGCGGCGAATGTGGTGGGGGTGTTTTTGGTTCGAGAAGGATGGTGGAGAGGAGGTGGATGCGAGAACGAGCCTCATAGATGGACTCCCACTAGGAATGTAAACCGAAGACTAGAAGAATGAGAGAGGAGAGAGAAGGAAGATCGAAGACGGGAAGAAACAAGAGAGTAGATGTTGATCATGTCGTTCTTGGAGGCATGTCGCGTGCGTGGAGGAGCTGAGGAGATCGGTGGCGATGGAGGCTGGAGCAGCTGGACTGCTGTTGCTGCCTATCTACTCTGTCTACTAGAGCGGCTAGGGCTGGGATGGGAGGGAGCGAGAGAGGATCGAAGTTGGGAATGAGAGAATTTTCTGTTTTTTTTTTCTCAAATGACCAAGTTGATTATTATTATTATTATTATTAAATAAATATTTTTTAAGTCATGTGGCGGCACTTGCCCAAAAATTAAATATCGGATTAAGCTTAAATGAATAAAAATATAAATTAAAGAAAAGAGATTTAAGATGGGTTATTTTTACTAAATTAATGAAAATATAAATTAAATATTGGTAAATTGTTCTTTTAGTTTGACCTCTTAACTATTAATATTTTAAACTAAAAACTTTTTAACATTAGTAAAAGCATTTTGGTCATTTAAAATATTTTCTTCCATCTAACTAATGGAAATGATCCATAGTGATCTTATTGACTTGATTGGCCAAGTACAGTGATTAAAGTGAGAAAAAAAATAGTAGAGTGATCTTAATGAAAAAAAAGTGAAAAGTAAGGTGACCAAATTGCTATTTAAGCCTTTTTTTTCCTGAAGGGTGAGAGCTTGTTTTGCTCTTGAATTGCCTTTTGCTTGAACAAACAACCATCAACCACCGTTGTTATTTGGAAGAATCCCACGGAATCCCACAAGCACTGTTGTTGGCACCCTTGTTGTTGATGCTCTAAGCTCCCCAATTTATAAACCAAACAACTCAAAACTGAAAAACGATACTTCCATGAGATACCCAAAATGAAAATAGGAGATCTTTATTTTATATAATTTTATTAAATTTACGTTTGTTAAGTAAGTATCATGATTTTACTTATATTACAACAACTTCAACCTAGACTCTTAAAAAAAAAAGCCAATAAAACCCATGGATGGTTTTTGCCCTATTTTCTAAGTGGGAGACCATTACCAACTTTGTGTAGGAATTCACAATAATTATGAATAACGCTATAGTCTTTCTATCAGGGGCAGATGCATGTGTACAACTTAGGGGGCAGGTGCACCAGCCAAAGTTCTTTTTTTACTTTTTATCCTGTAAAACGACGTCGTTTTGTAGAAGTGACGCTGCCCAGTTTTTTTTTTCCCAAACCCTACTCTACATCAAAGGATATGACAAACAAAAAGCGAAAAAAGAAATGATTTGCGTATGCGAATTGCGATAGTTTGCATCTAGCGTCTCTACAAGGCTGCGAGCCATGAAAAGTGAAGACGGAAGCCTGAAGGTGAAGACCGATTGGGAAGCACGACCGGCAGGACCACCGATGGTGGCGAGTCAGTAATGGGCAATGGAACGTACGAGAGGAGGGCAGGAGAGAGGTAATTCACTTTCTCTTCAATTCTTCATACTTCTGAGTTCTGATTCTATGATCTATCTATTTATTTAGACTTAGGGCTTTTGATTTTTGAATTTGGATTTATATAGTTGATTAACTGATTTCATTGATGAATTTGTTGGAATTATTTCTATTTATTCGAAATTTGATTTTTGTATTTGGGGTTAAATTATATGATGAATTTACTGGAATTTGTTTCTTGGTTGAGTTATTGTCGCCTTTTTGGGAATTGGGATTTTTAAAAATAGAAAATTTGAAAATTATGAGCTTATATAAAAAATTAGGGTTTTTTTTTTAATTCAAAATTCTTGAGCTTAATTTTTTTAATTAGTACTAATTTGTGACACCGCCGAAGTTTATCCCTGGATCCGCCACTACTTTCCATTTACTTGCAATTAATATTTAGTTGTAATTATCTTTTTACGATTCCTTCCTAATTATGTATGATTGTTTTCTCATAAAAGATTTGTGTAATCTTACTTCAATTGTAACCCTAATTGTAAATATTTGCGATCTCACGTTTTTTTTACCATGAAAATTTGGAGTACTAATCAAGTGAAACACGTTAAAATTAAACGTAATAAAATCTATCTGATATTAACTGATTTTGACAACAAAAAATGGTAAAAAAATAACCTTTTACCATGCATAAAGGAGACACCGGTTTTAAAATCTACTAGATTTTAATTTTTGGCAGGAATAGAAAAGAATTATATAGATATATTTAGTACCATATGCATGGTTTTAATAGTTTTTTTTTATTTGCAAAAATTGTTTATAATATGATGATTTTCTAAACTTGTAATAAATAATTTTTTTAATTAGAATAATTTGAAAAAAAACAAAAAATAAGGTAAATATTCAAAATTGATCATATAGTCATGTAATTGAAAGATTAAAATATGTGAGCATTGATAAAAATATATCCACAAAAAAATTTACCGTAAAAATTAGAGTTTAATCAAGTGAAACGCGTTTAAATCAATGTCATAAAATATATCAGGTACTAACCGATTTTGGCAAAAAAAAAAAGGTAAAAAAAACAAAAAAAAACTTTTGCCATATATAAAGGGCATGGGTTTTTATTTTTGGTAGGAAAAAAATTTATAAACTTGTATAGAAGGTGACACGTGGAAGCACATAATTTCCTTTAAAACTTTAAGCGTACAACAGAAAGTCGTCATGTGGCAGTAACAGCTTATGTTTTAATAATAGTTAATAGATAATTAATAGATTAATAATTAATAATTAATAATTAATAAATATAGATTAGTAGAAAAACAAATAATATAGAATTATGAAAATAAAAAGAGATGGAAATAGAAGAGTTTTAGTCAAATTAAACTTGTATAAATTATATAGGATAAAATATAGTTTAATTAAACGATATTTGAAAGAAAAAAAAAACCAAAATCCTAAATCTCTGTCATAAATTTGCTCGTAAAACTATATCCTAAATCTGTTTTATCTTATCCAATTAATTTTAAGAATTTTATCATATCTAATTAGATTTATAATTTTTAACTTAAACTAATCGATTTTGAAAAAAGAAAAAACTTTTTTCCATTTCGAAGATTACACGTGGCAACACAAAATTTATTTAAAACTTTTAGGTTTTTACATAAAACCGCCACGTGGCAGCATCGGCTTTTGTTTTAGTAATAGTTATAGATAGATATTTTAGTTATAGTTAATAGATTATTCTAAACTAAATTAGAAGAGAAAAGAGAGATAAAGTACATATAAAAAAAGACGAGAGAAAAATGGGTTAACTACTTGATAATGTGATAAAATCTACTTGATAATGTGATTAAAATTTATCCTAATTTAATTGTTCACTTTTATCGGTAACTTTTTATTTATATTGTAAACTAATATATCCTAAACTAAATTAGAAGTGAAAAGAGAGAGAGAGAGAGAGAGAGTACGTATAAAAAAAGAAGAGAGAAAAAAAAATGGTTAACTACTTGATAATGTGATAAAATCTACTTGATAATTGCAAATGTGATAAAATTTATCCTAAACTGATCAATTTTGGCAGGAAAAAAAAGATTTTTTTTTTACAATTCATAGAAAGTGACATGTGGAAGTATAAAATTCCTTTAAAAAATTAAGCATTTAACATAAATTCGTCAAGTGGCAGCAACGGCTTCTCTTTTAGTTATAGTTAATAGATTTGTAAGAGATTTAATATTTTTAAGCTTTAGTCTATGATTATATGCATATTTCATGATATATATATATATATATATATATATATATATATATATATATATATAATTAAAAATATTACTCCCTCCCTTCTATTCAATTATTTTGAGATATTTTAATTAAAAAGTTCGCTTTCAAAAATTATGCTTCGGTCTCCATAATTTTTTAACTTTAACCTTCGTATTTGTTGTAAGCATCTCTGCTATATTTATATTTTTGTTATTTTGATTAACTACGATATTACTTATACATCAATTAATTATTAGACTCGTCAAATGTGACTTTTGAGTTAAAACGGAAGGAGTATAAAGATTTGTTTGTTTCACGGAAAATGATTTACAGAAAATGATTTCCGGAAAATGAAAAAATTTCATAATTAGTTGTTTGGTAAATTTTTTGAAAATATGCCGAAAAACATTTCAGGTGTTTGGCAAACGCTTGAAAAATGCTATGGAAAACAATATATGAATAAATACAAAACATATATTCTAATATTAATGCTCATATTGACTATAAGATAGTGTTGAGCTTTAAGTAATTTTTCATTAGTAACCTCAATCTATCATAACTCGTGTCAAATCAATAAGGTTCATCTTTTTTCAATCTCACAAATAAAAATAAAAAAATTGATAATTGATATGAAAGACTGGGTTCGAGCAAAAACTAGTGGCGTCCACATTGTCACAGTAAATAACAGGCTCAATCGATGATGTTATACCGAACTCTCTGAGGAGAGACTCAATCCATCGGACTTCAGCAGGAGTGATAGCCATTGCCCGGTATTCAGTTTCAGTCGAGGAGCGAGCAACAATGTGTTGCTTCTTGGAACTCCAAGAGATCGGGTTGCTGCCAAGATAGACAATGTAAGTACTGGTGGATGTGTAGTCATCTTTGTTGCCCGCCCAAACAGCATTAGTGAACACATGGAGAGCATGAGGAGACTGACGATGACACTATTAGAAAAATGACCTTTAGCAACGGAATTTTCTATCGCTAAAGTCAGGATTCCGTCGTTAATGGCTCTCCAGTGACCGAATTTTTCCGTCGGTGATCACGCCAGTGTTCTAAAAATCGACCTAGGCGCCACCCCGACGCCTAGAAATTTGGCAAATCGGCGAAAAAATCGGCTAGGCGGGCTAGGCGGCCAACTGCTGATTTTTCCTATTTTTTTAGTTTTTTAAAAAATTTTGGCCCTAAATAATGTCATTTTTGGGTTTTTTAAATAATAATAATAATAAATATCAATTTAAAATTATTAAATTATTTTTGTAAATTTGTAATTGTCAACGGACCTATGGATAATTGAACTGTTGACTATTTTTGTAATATTTTGAACCGTAGATGTTATAAAATTTCTAGTTTTACCTTTAAAATTTAACATCATAATGTAATTATTACTTTTAAATTATTAGGTGATATTTAGTATTAGTATAATTAAAAAAATTATGTTTAATAATTAGGTTAGAATAAAAAATATATTAAAAATCAGATATTATGTCTTATTTCTCGACCCCGCCTAGGCCCCGCGTATATCCCGCCTAGGCGCTAGGCCCTGGTCTGGCGTCTAGCGCCCGCCTAACGATTTTTAGAACCTTGGATCACGCGTCGCAGATGTCCGACGTATCAATTTTCGTCGCTAAAGGTTAATATCAGCGACAGAAATTTCCGTCGCTAAAGGTTTTTATAAGTTATAATTAAAATTTAATTTCAACGACGGAATTTTCTGTCGCTAAAGGCTGAATTTCAGCGACGGAAGCTGATGGTTTTTAAAAGCTAATTAAAATTTAATTTCAACGACGGAAAATTTCGTCGCTAGAGGTTTTTAATAGTTAATTAAAATTTGATTTCAGCAACGGAATTTCCGTCGCTAATAATAAAAAAAAATTAAAAAAAATTCATAAAATTACTATCATTATAATTTTTTTTGTACCTGATAATATAACAATTAATACAAACTGAAGACACGAAATAAACAATACTAGAAAACCAATTTAAAAAACCTCAAACTCTAAATGTTATTACAACAAAGTACCAAATATATACACACAAAATCAAACAATACCAAATATCAATGTTTCAACTTCCAAGCAGTACCAATAATCAAAGTGGGGGATGGGGGGGCTGATCTTGGAAGAGATTTCTGGGATGAAAAGGGGACCCGTTACTACTAGAGGGAGTGTTCGAAGACCCATGCATCTGTTGTGCCATGCTTTGCATTTTCGCCATTATTTCTGCAATTCGTTGCTCTGTTTGTTCCCGATATTCCGCAACCAAACGTTGCTCCTCAGCCAAGCGTGCTTATAAAGTCTCTATCCTCGAAATCTGCTGAGTGTCGGGCCTAATAGCATGCGAGCGACGTTCCGACGATGAGCATTGCAGCCCATGGTCCCCCATTCCGAACATTCTATCTCCCCTCTTTTTCCATCATTCAAGGGTGATTTCTTTCAAAACCTGAGGAATACATGGAATGGGCTGGGTAGGGGGCTGGGTAGGGTCAGCATCTTCCTCCAATACCCTTGACTTATATCCAGACTGCCAATAAAACAAACAAATATTATCATATACACAATATAATATACATAAATAAATTTACATATTTAAAAGAAAGTCTTTCAATTAAAGTTTACTTACAAATGTCGATGTTGATCTATCATCAACCCACTACGGAGAGTATGTGTACTAACAAACACATCAAGAAAACTAACGTCGCCATATTCCATTTCCTACAATCATTATAATTACTTTAGTTAAACCAAATAATATAATTTCATGGCATTTACACAAACAAACTCTATTTGGTTTCGAAGTCAATTAAACTAAAACCATGGATTTCATAGCATCAACATGGCTACCCAGCTAACAAACATACATAAATCGATGTTTAAGCATTAATACACTAAATTTACACTAACACCCCCTTTATTTCTTACCATTTACACTAACACCCCCAACGTACAAACAGTTATCTTGTTCGATTTCAAAGTCAATTAAACTAAAACCATGGATTTCATAGCATCAACATGGCTACCCAGCTAACAAACGTACATAAATCGAGGTTTAGGGATTACGGTTAAGTTAGTGTTTAGAGTTGTGGTTTAGGTTTAAGGTAGATGTTATGGTTTAAGTTTAGTGTTATGGTTTAGGGATTAAGGTTAAGTTAGTGTTTAGAGTTGTGGTTATGGTTTAGGTTTAGTGTTATGGTTTACGCGCGTTTAGGTTTATGGTTTAAGGTTAAGTTACTATTTAGTGTTTAGGTTTACGTTTATGGTTTAGGTTTAAGGTTAGTGTTATAGTTTAGGTTTAAAGTTTAGTGATATGGTTTAATTGTAGCTGACAGATTAGTGTATTAACCTTTTTCTGAAGAATTATTATAGAGAGTAATGGTTATCTTTTGCAATTCTTCTTATTATCTTCAGGTTTTCTTGGATTTGGCTGATAAGGATATGAAACAGATCAATGCTTTATTTCGTGAGGTAATCTTAGTTGTGGGTGTTTTCTCTTGTTCGGACACTCTACAAAGTGTTTTTTTTTTCTGGAATATAATGACAGATACTTAGAATTAAGATTTTATTGAAATTGGATACTTGTTTGATGAACTCATTAAAATAGAAAATTATGTTTGATCAACTCATAATATTGTTGTATATTTTTGTTTAAACGTAGTTAAAAAATTTATTCTAACACATGATTAAAATGAAATAAGACTTCTAGCATTTTTTTTTATTGAGAAGCTGTCACGTGAAGTTAATCCTTCCATTTAACTCAGAATCCCAGTTAGAATTTGATAACCTCCACAATATTCTTCTAAACTTACCTATAGTCCACAGGAAAGCAGATGTACCAAAACTAACAACAATCTCTGTGCCACTCAGAGACCCTGTTTGGAAGATACACTTGCAATAACTATGATGTTCTAATTATGCCTCTCCTACACTAAATAAGCAAGCTGCATCGCTCTCAAGAGACGTCAAAAATATTCCTCGAGATGTTTTGACTTTTACTTTCACACATTCTCTAATTGCTATGGAGCAACCAAACTTAATTTACAAGTTAAGTTTTTCTCATGTTCTATTTACAAACAAAACATTGACTAATCATCACAAACCAAAGTCCGTAAATTATTTAAATAATAACTCACGTCACTTCATTTTAAACTGATTGTATAAGCCAGATTAGGAAGTACAGGGATTTCTGTCACTTTCTTTACAAAGCCAAGTTGAAGTAAGCATAGGCATTAGAGGATCTATATACCCAGTAGCAGCAAGGTACATGAGATCCATAACAAGGAACCCTCAACTAGCACAACAAATAGTACTCCCTCCTTCCCTAAATAATCGTCTGGGTTGACCCGACACACAGTTTATGAAAAAATAATTAACTTGATTATTTATATTGGTTTAATGTGTAGTTTCCTTTAATGTTCATGTATATGTGGCCCATAATTAAAGTAGAGTGAAAAAGTAAGGGTAAAGTGGTAAACGTGATGTTCTAAAAAAGTAAGTTTCAAAATGGATAATTATTTTGGACGGACGAAAAAAAAAAAAAAGACGATAATTTAAGGACGGAGGGAGTAATATTATTAGGACTGCACCCATCAAAATTTTACTACAGTAATCATATCACCACAAATTTTACTACAGTAGTCATATCAGAATAATATTATTGTGATAGCTACAGCACTCCAGGCAATGATTCTTCAGAAAAAGGTTCAAAGTAATACTGGATTCAGTTCCCACTGAGAGGTCAATCTAAGGAATTGGGAAGTCTGATTACTAAAGTTACTTTAGTAAAGTAGGCCATCATCAATGACTTTTTCTAAGATCCAAACAGTCTATCAAAATTAAAGCATATCCATACAAGTACATAGCATAAACTCAAAAAAGGGAACAAATAAAAATTACTCCCTCTGTCCCTAATTAATCGTCTTAGTTGACCCGACGTACAATTTAAGAAAAAACAATTGACTTGATTAATTATATTGGTTTAATGTGTAGTTTCCTTTAATGTCCATGTGTATGTGGCTCATAATTAAAGTAGAGTGAAAAAGTAAGGATAAAATGGTAAAAGTGATGTTCTAAAAAGGTAAGTTTCAAAGTGGACAATTATTTTGGGACGGACGAAAAAAGAAAGGAGGACGATAATTTAGGGACGGAGGGAGTAGAAACAAACATGCAACTAAGCTCATCACTTATCAGAAACAAGCTAGATTTCCCTAGGCATCATGACACTGCATTCAAAAAATAAAACCTAGGGAAACACCAATGACATATTCAAACACGTTCAAATAATTCCAAATCAACAAAAACGTAAAATTCTCAAAACCCAATTGGCTCGTAAGAAATGTAATGCAGGTCCAGTCCAGATGAATAGGCGAATCTGATAGAGCATGAGAAATAGTTAAACCTGGCGATTGAAGAACATGAATTGGATGCTTGCCAGACGTGGGGAAGACGACCGGAGATGGGGTTTCTTAGCCGAAAAGGGTACGGCGCGGCTGGATCTGAAGGCGATTGTGGGTGGAGATGGAGGATAGTAAACAGAGTTAATCGATTTAATAGCAAACCAATACATAAAATCACAAAATAATTACAAAAAAGGCAACAAAAAAAAACAAAAAACAAAAAAGGAAGGAAGCTCACCTGATTTGGTAGTAGTGGTGGCGGTCGGGTAGCAGATGGCGGCCGTAAGAAGACGAAGGAGAGAGTGAGTGAGACATAGACCCGGCTAGAGTGGGTGTCGGTGATGGCGAGGGTGGCGGGGAGCATGTGTAGCAAGCAGGGCAGGGAGGCAGCGATGAAGAGAGAAGATCGAAGGAATTTTGAGAGAGAGAGAGAAGCGAGGCTGCGTGCATTTAGACAACAGACATTTAAGGGTTAAAGGTAAGATCAGTAACTTGTATTTATATATAGGGTTTTTTTTTTGTTTTTTTATTTATATTTTGATGGTAATTCAATTTATTTTGTCTATGAAACACCTTAATAATAATTTATTTTGTATTTAAATTATTAATTGCTAATGTTTCTTTAGATTGCTATTTATACCTAGGGCTTTTTTGTTTTTTGTTTTTTTTATAGTTATCAGCTTATAAATACAACACAATTTAAATTGTCTTTGTTTATCTTGAATTTAATTTTTTAAATAGACAAAACATTTTTATTTGATTTTTTTCTTAATTTATACTTTCAATTTATAGTTTTTATCTTTAATTTTTTTAATAAAAAAAAGTGTCTGTACGTGATACATAATATAATATTTGTATATTATCAAATCCAATTTAATGTAGTTAAATATTATTATATTGTATAATATAATATTATTAAATTACCAAATTCAATTTATTTTAAAAATCAAAAGATTAACTACCACAATTATTTTTAAGTAAAAAATTAAAAAATTATTCAAAATTATTTTTAAGTGAATATTTTATATAACTTCCACAATATTATACTGAGTTTTTTTACCAAAATATTGTAGCTTTAATTAAATATTCTCAAACTATAGTATTTCTTAATCTAATTCCCAAATTATGGTACTTTCAAAAATACTAATGATATAAGGTTACCAAGGTGGACCGAATTGATCAAACAAGTGGTTGGGTTGCAGTGGGATCTAAGAAAAATGTTGAATCAAGTGGTGGCTGGGAGCAGGTGATAGACAAAATGCATGCAGAATGTGGGTGCTGGTACAAAAAAACCAGTATCAAGTGGGTGGCCAAAGGAAGAACTTTCTAGATCCACTAGTTAATTGGGGAGGAACTAAATCTGCGAAAGATATTGATCAGTCTGGGTCAAGTACTTCTTGGGGGAAGAAAGTTGTTAATGACAACCAACCTTTGATGGACCGAAGTGAGCAGACCACTGGTTGGACTGCATCCAAATCAGAGAAAAATCCGGACCAGCCAGCATCAGTAAAATCCAGAGGCCCGAGGTTGATATGGGTATAGGTTGGGCTTTAGTTTTATGAGGCCCGGCCCGACCTCGCTCGATGTTAAGCTAGACCCGATGAGCGTTTTACGGGTCGGCCTGGTCCGCTTGAAAGTTTCAGTTGTGGGTTAGCCGGGTCAGCCTGCACCAAGTTTACTTGGCCAAACATTAAATCAGATCAACTGAGCCGGGGCGATTTTCTTAAGGTTAAAACCCAAGTTCGCCAAAAACACCGAGCCGATTGTGGTTTAGGTTTAAATTAGTGTTTAGGTTTAGAGTTGTGGTTTAGGTTTAAGGTTAGTGTTTTGTTTAGGTTTAGGTTTATTATTTAAGGTTAGTGTTATGGCTTAGGGATTATTATTAAGTTAGTGTTTAGTGTTTAGTGTTTAGGTTTAGCTTCGTTTTCATTTATTCTGCCACACAAGTCAGTACACCTTAAGGAAAATAGATATATTTCGATAGTCTAATTTGTGTGTCAGGAATCCAATTTCTGTATCGGGATTTGCTGCATCGCAAATCCATATTGTGCATCGCAATTCAAATTGGGTTTTAGCTGATCGGGTCGGGTCGAGATACAAATGTAACCAGAATCTATTTGCCCACCCTATGTTCGTGAAATATCAAATCGATCTCAACCGCTCAGATCTAGATCGAGTTTGAACTAAATTGAACAAACCCACGATAATTCGATTTGTGAAGTTTCGCAGTTCAGTTTCACGGTGGTGCATTGGGATTTTCTACATCGGGAATCCAATTTGTGCATCGATAGTCCAATTCTGAATCGGAAATCCAATTTGCGTGTCAAGAATATAATTTCTTAAATATATAAATTAAGTTGTAATGTGAATATTTTTATTTTTGTAATTATATTGATGCTAATCATTTTAATGAATGATATTATGTTAATAAAATATCATTCATTAAAATGATTATAATATTTCCTATATATATATATATATATATATATATATATATATATATATATATCAAAGAGATTTTACAAAAACAAATATTTTTTTATAAATACAGGAAATTAATTTCAATTTAATCCCAGCAATAGAATTTCCGTCGCTAAAGACCTTTAGCGACGAAATTTTCCGTCGCTAAAGGTTTTTAGAATTTAATTTCAATTTATTCCAGTAACGGAATTTCCGTCGCTAAAGGTGACCTTTAGCGACATAATTTTTCGTCGCTAAAGATTTTCAAATTTTAATTTTAATTTATTTTCAGCAACGGAATTTCCGTTGCTAAAGGTTTTCAAAATTTAATTTCATAATTTAATTTCGACAGAATTTCCGCCGCATAATATACTATTATTAAATTATCAAATCCAATTTAATTTAGTTAAATATTATTATATTATATAATATAATATTATTAAATTACCAAATCCAATTTATGCATCGTAATGCATAAATTTAAATTACATAATTCAATTTATGCATCGCGACGCCAAGTAACCAACTCCTAAGTGCGACTGTGCGAATTCAAGTAACCAATTTAGAATTTAATTTCAATTTAATTTCTGCAACGGAATTTACGTTAAGTTACATTACGCTAAGTTACGTTACAATACGTTATGTTACGTTAAGTTACGTACGTTACATTACGTTAAGTTACGTTACGTTACGTCACGTTAAGTTACGTTACATTAAGTTACGTAAATTAAGTTAAGTTACGTTACGTTAAGTTACGTAAGTTACATTACGTTACGTTAAGTTACGTTACGTTACGTTAAGTTAAGTTAACTTACATTACATTAAGTTACGTTACGTTACGTTATGTTAAGTTAGGTTAACTTACGTTACGTTAAGTTAAGTTATAACATTTCGCCAATAGGCGTAACGTGTTTTCATGTTATAATGTTCCATCGTACTCGATTATACCATTTCGTCAATAGGCGTAGCGTGTTTTCATGTTATAATGGTCCATCGTACTCCTAAATAAATTTTCGCCAATAGATGTAGCATGTTTTCATGTTATAATGGTCCATCGTACTCCATTATACCATTTCACCAATAGGCGTATCGTGTTTTCATGTTATAATGGTCCATCGTAGTCCATTATAACATTTCGTCAATAGGCGTAGCGTGTTTTCATGTTATAATGGTCCATCGTACTCCATTATAACATTTCGCCAATAGGCGTAGCATGTTTTCATGTTATAATGGTCCATCGTACTCCATTATACCATTTCGCCAATAGGCGTAGCGTGTTTTCATGTTATAATGGTCCATCGTACTACATTATACCATTTCGCCAATAGGCGTATCGTGTTTTCATGTTATAATGGTCCATTGTACTCCATTATACCATTTCGCCAATAGACGTAGCGTGTTTTCATGTTATAATGGTCCATCGTAGTTCATTATAACATTTCGCCAATAGGCGTAGTGTGTTTTCATGTTATAATGGTCCATCGTACTCCATTATACCATTTTGCCAATAGACGTAGCGTGTTTTCATGTTATAATGGTTCATCGTACTCCATTATACCATTTCGCCAATAGGCATAGCGTGTTTTCATGTTATAATGGTCCATCGTACTCCATTATACCATTTCGACAATAGGCGTATCGTATTTTCATGTTATAATGGTCAATCGTAGTCCATTATAACATTTCGCCAATAGGCGTAGCGTGTTTTCATGTTATAATGGTCCATCGTACTCCATTATACCATTTCGCCCATAGGCGTAGCGTGTTTTCATGTTATAATGGTCCATCGTACTCCATTATACCATTTCGTCAATAGGCGTAGCATGTTTTCATGTTATAATGGTCCATCGTACTTCATTATACCATTTCGTCTATAAGAGTAGTGTGTTTTCATGTTATAATGATCCATCGTAGTCCATTATAACATTTCGCCAATAGGCGTAGCGTGTTTTCATGTTATAATGGTCCATCGTACTTCGTTATACCATTTCGCCAATAGGCGTAACATGTTTTCATGTTATAATGGTCCATCGTACTCCATTATAACATTTCGCCAATAGGCGTAGCGTGTTTTCATGTTATAATGGTCCATCATACTCCATTATAACATTTTGCCAATATGCGTAGCGTGTTTTCATGTTATAATGGTCCATCGTAGTCCATTATAACATTTCGCCAATAGGCGTAGCGTGTTTTCATGTTATAATGGTCTATCGTAGTCCATTATAACATTTCGCCAATAGGCGTATCGTATTTTCATGTTATAATGGTCCATCGTACTCCATTATACCATTTCGCCAATAGACGTATCATGTTTTCATGTTATAATGGTCCATCGTACTCCATTATACCATTTCGTCAATTGGCGTAGCGTGTTTTCATGTTATAATGGTTCATCGTACTCCATTATACCATTTCGCCAATATGCATATCGTGTTTTCATGTTATAATGGTCCATCGTAGTCCATTATAACATTTCGCCAATAGGCGTAGTGTGTTAAGTTAAGTTAAGGTACGTTAAGTTACGTTAAATTAAATTAAGTTAAGTTAAGTTAAGTTACGTTAGGTTAAATTACGTTACGTTACGTTAAGTTAAGTTACGTTACGTTAAGTTAAGTTAAGTTAAGTTGCAATATGAATATTTTTTATTTTTGTAATTATATTGATGCTAATCATTTTAATGAATGATATTATATTATTAAATTAACATTTCAAATATTAATTTAATAATAAAATATCATTCATTAAAATGATTATAATATTTCCTATATATATATATATATATATATATATAATTTCAAAATTCTGTCGCTAGAAGTTTTCAGAATTTAATTTAATTTATTTTCAGCAACGAAATTTCCATCGCTAAAGGTGTTTTCTGAAGCTAAAGGTTTTCAGAATTTAATTTCAATTTAATTTTAGCAACGGAATTTTCGTCGCTAAAGGTGACCTTTAGCGACGGAATTTTCCGTCGCTAAATTTTTCAGAATTTAATTTCAATTTATTTTCAACAACGGAATTTACATCGCTAAATTTTTCAGAATTTAATTTCAATTTATTTTCAGCAACGGAATTTTCCGTCGCTAAAGGTTTTCAGAATTTAATTCCAATTTAATTCCAGCAATGGAATTTCCGTCGCTAAAGGTCACCTTTAGCAATGAAATTTCCGTCGCTGATAAATTCTGTCGCTGAAGGCATTTTCAAATCAATTCCATCAATGATGCTTAATTAAAACTTCTATCACTGATAATTCCGTTGCTGAAGGTGCGTTTTTCTAGTAGTATATGCTGGGGAAAACACATTTTTAAAAAGTTGTATCGTTTTCCCTACGATGGGGAAAACGCGTTTTAAAGGGTTGCATCGCTTTATGCTGGGGGAAACGTGTTTTAAAAGTTGCATCGATTTCCCTATACTGGGGAAATCGCGTTTTAAAGGTTCCATCGCTTTGTCTATACTGGGGAAAGCGCGTTTGAAAAGGTTCCATCGTTTTCCCTATGCTGGGGATAGCGCGTTTTAAAGTTCCATCGCTTTCCCTACTCTGGGGAAAGCCCGTTTTTTTTTAAAAATATGCTTCGCTTTCCCTATGCTGGGAAAAACATGTTTTAAAAGGTTTCATCACTTTTCCTATGTTGGGGAAAGCCCGTTTTAAAAGTGGCATCGCCTTCCCTATGCTGGGGAAAGCGCGTTTTAAAAGTTGCATCGCTTTCCCTATGCTGGGGAAAGCCTGTTTTAAAAGGTTTCATCGTTTTCCCTATGCCGGGGAATGCCTGTTTTAAAAGGTTCCATCGTTTTCCCTATGCTGAGGAAAACACGTTTAAAAAGCAGCATCACTTTCCCTATGCTGGGGAAAGCTCGTTTTAAAAAGTTCCATCGCTTTCCCTATGTTGGGGAAAGTGCGTTTTAAAAGGTTCCATCGCTTTCCCTATGCAGGGGAAAACTCGTTTAAAAGTGGCATCGCTTTCCCTATGCTGTGGAAAGCCCGTTTTAAAAGGTTTCATCGCTTTCCCAATGCTGGGGAAAGCCTGTTTTAAAAAGTTCCATCGTTTTCCCTATGCTGGGGAAAATGCGTTTTAAAGTGGCATCATTTTCCCTATGCTGGGGAAAACGCGTTTAAAAAGTAGCATCACTTTCCCTATGCTGGGGAAAGCCCGTTTTTAAAAGGTGCATCGTTTTCCCAATGCTGGGGAAAACGCGTTTTAAAGGGTTGCATCGCTTTCCCTATGCTGGGGAAAGCGCAGTTTAAAGGGTTGCATCGCTTTCCCTATGTTGGGGAAAGCGCATTTTAAAGGGTTGCATCGCATTCCCTATGCTGGGGAAAGCCCGTTTTAATTGTTGCATCGCTTTCCCTATGCTGGGGAAAACGGGTTATGAAAAGTTGTATTGTTTTCCCTATGCTGGGGAAAACACGTTTTGAAAAGTGGCATCGTTTTCCCTATGTTGGGGAAAGCCCGTCTTAAGAGGTCCCACCAGTTTTGCCTATGCTAGGCGAAATGCACCCGAGGTCCCACCAGTTTTGCCTATGCTGGGCAAAACGCACCCGAGGTCCCGCTAGTTTTACCTATGCTGGGCGAAACGCACCCGAGGTCCCACCAGTTTTGCCTATGTTGGGTGAAACACATCCGAGTCCCACCAGTTTTGCCTATGCTGGGCGAAACGCACCCGGGGTCCCACCAGTTTTGCATATGCTGGGCGAAACGCACCATCCATCCCACCCAGTGCTTGTTGTTTGTTTGCATGAGGCCGAACTACGTTTGGTCTGATTCCTTTTATTATGGGATACATAGGTAGCCTATTTCGATAGGTCCGACCATTAGAGCATTTAATTTGCATATCTGCTTAAAAACTACGATAACCTGCTATAACCGACTAAATATGTCTAGGGTATGTGAGATATGAACTGCATCATAAACTATTGCATTATAACTGCTACCTATTGCATTACTCCCCATTATAATTTCCACGAAATTTGGGAGTCTATTTCTTATCAACGATGTTCATTTACTCGGTAAGCTTCAGGTCACCCGTAAACTCCATCGTTGAGGGGCTCTGTAGACACCCCAATTTCGTACCCCTGGTATGTAACATGACATAAGATATCAAGACTTGTTAAAATACTAACGAATGTCAAGTTACATTGTTTAAAATGCAAAAGAAAAAGCAGGATGCGCAAACAGTGAAATGCAGGGGGGCCAAAGTATCAAAAAGAGGCAGGAAAAAGGACCCTGGCGCCACCCATGGCCACTCCTGGCGCGGCGCCCAGAGCCCTTATGGGTGGCGCCCAACATTGCTTCCAGTACTGTAGCAGTTTGCTTTTGGTACAACTCTCTCAGCACGCGATACAAGCCGATAAAGCACAAAACCAAAAACTTAATGACGAAGGAATCCCTTCCCCGACCTATAAATTGAGGTGCCTGGCCTTCAGAATTCACACACTCTTCACACAGTGAAAACTCTACGCAGTGAATTCTCTTCGCGTAGTTTAAGCGAAACACCGAAAGAATTTCCTCCTCCAGCCCCAAAAGCTCCGTCAAATCTCTCCCAAACACAAAACCAACCGGTCAAAGTGAACCTTAGCCTCCCTGCTAGGATTCCACCCTATTCCTCCGATCCAAAAATCCCAAAAAGAGCAGTTGCCCTGCCTGAATCCAGAGGCCAAATCCGTAAAAAGCAAGCAATTGCTCTGCCCGATTTCCGCCGCCAGCAAACAAACAACAACAAAAAAGCACGTAGTTGCTCCGCCCAGTTCCCGAGGCTAGAAAGAAACTTTCGGAAGCAGTTACTCTACCCGAATCCCCGCATCAGCAAAACAAAAAGACTCCCTCTCCCGGAAGGACAGAGCGAGCACACCGTAAAATCTACTAGAAGCTAGTTGGTATGGGATAAAGCCCCCACGCTTCAAAAGGTAGGCTATAAAGTTTTATTTACTAAAAAAGTGCTATTTAAGCCGTCCCCATGTAATAAAAATAAGCAATTATGCTGCCCAGATTTCTATAAGAAATAGCACTAAAAAGTGCCATTATTATGGCCAAATATTTATAAATGTATTCGTAACTCCCGAAAGGAGACCGTTGCAAGTTTGTCATAATATATGTACAGATATGTATATTTAAATGCGTTATTTTATATGTTAAATAAATATAATACAAGCATATTTTAGACAAAAAAACTTGTTTTGAGACGGAAAGGGCGAGTTAGGTGCATAACACATTCCCACCTCGTAACTTAGCCTCCGAACCATTTTTACAAATCTGGTTACATTTGGTTTTTCTTTGTTTTTCCTTAAAATAAAGATGGCGACTCTGTTCAACATTTTGAGTCCACAATAAGGCCGGACGTATTCCACGTGCTATTTACAACTTTTTTTTGTCCTTTTAATTTTGTTTTCTCTTAAACAAGGGAAGATGAAATAAAAAAAGCGTTGTGTTCCTTGAATTTCGTTTTCCCCTAAAAAAGGGAGGATGAGATGCAAGAAACCCTCAGGGCACTCACAGAGGGGAGGCATCGTGGGGACCAACGACCTTTATCTTCAACATGTTCAACTTCAACATGGAAGGATGTGCTCCAAACAGCGCCAAAATGAAGTTGATACTCAACAACATAGGGCTGTTGTTTTTCGGCCTCGGTGGGGGTCAATGGAACAAACATTCCATCCTGTCAATTTAGCAAAATACCAACTTGATTAATCAACTATATTGGGCACTCTACTGTTTAAAAAATAACATAGTTTGGAATAAATAACACCACAACAGTATTAATCAAACTCTACATTTACCCTTGTGATATCCAATATCTCAATGATTTCCTCATAGCTTGGATATTTTCTAGACTTCCAGTTGCACATTCTTGGCACTGCATTGTTCATGTGGGATAGCTCATATATGTCTTTAAATCCAGTCAAATCATGAAACAACTCAAACACCCAAACCTGCATTTTAAAAATGTTACATATTAGAAGCATATCAAATTTAATACTCCCTCCGTTTTCAAATTATTGTCCACCTTTCTTTTTTCGTTCGTTCTTAAATAAGTGTTCTCTTTCAAAACTTTCGCTTTTAGGAAAACACTTTTACCACTTTACCCTTTCTTTTTCTACCTACTTTAATTATAACCACATACTCAAGGGCATTCAAGGAAACCACACATTTGACCAATATTAATAATCCAATCAATTCGTTTTTCTTAAACGGTGTGCTGGGTCAACCCAGACAATATTTTGAAAATGGGGGGAGTATAAAATCTGCTAACCTTATAATATATACAATTGGTTACCTGTAATTCCAACAGAAAGCCGTTGCATAGCGAAGTCTGAGCACGAGAACTAGTCATCTTCATCACTGAATTGAGAAGATAGGGATAGGACTTTGTTCCCCATGGATATTTATTAAATAATTACAAGTTCTCTACTATACTCAAAACACGCGCATCAATAGAAATATTGGGTGAATTACCCCTCAGTACATAGTCTGAAACAACTGCAAGACCAAGCTTCAGTTTTTCGTCCAAGTTAGTTGCACTTAGAAATTTTTGTTTCAGTTCTTCAGGCTTCACTGACCTCTTATTCTGTCCAGGAAAATATTTCTCCACTAGTGCCGTCGTACTAGGGATTTCATCATCATAATCTTCCAACAATCCAGGATTTAAACTTGCGATTAGGGTGTAGTCGAAAAAACAAAATCTAACTTTTTGACCACCTATACAATACCAGGTTTTATTTTTATTGTTTGTAGGTGACTGAATCCTACAAAGTGTCAACACATGAATCAACACATTGCTCTTCCTCATATTGTTTCTAATCTCATACAGTTTACCAAAAGCTGAATTCTTGAATAGGAGATGGTGCGCATAATCTAATGCATTATATACCTCATCTAAAACTAACAAGTTGCATCTGGATGTAACCTTCGTTTTGTACCAATCATCACGTGAAATAAGGTATGCTACCATATTCTCTGTAATAGAAATATAAATTAAACATTAAAACAAGAAACTATAATTTACGGCTATTAAAACAAGGTTTACTGACATGGTTGATTCATGAACCATATGAAATTACACTAGATTTACTGGCATGGTGTGAGAACCTCGTTTCGAAATGCCCAAGGGCCTCATTACGTGAGAAAGGAGTGGTTTCAAAACATTAAGTGCGTGGGAATGTGCTCGGCCTCGTTTTGGACTCTAAAAGTGTGTATAGAGAGTTGCCACCTCTATTTTAATGTTAAATAGAGAAAAACCAAAATTACCAGAAAGTGTAGGTTCATGTGTTTAGTTTAGAAAAATACCTTATACACACACACACACACACGCACACATATTGGAAAATTGAAATATGTTTTTTTTATATTATTTGGGCATAATAACAACTATTTTATGATAATGTAACATTTAGAGTGTACTAGCCATTATTTAAGCATGCTAATAACTATTTTAATATTTTACATACATTTAAATAAATACTACTTGAGTTGCCCGGCCCAATAGGCCCAAGCCATAAGTCACATGCCTGGCACATGGTTACAATTTAGTCAAACGAGAATCCTAAAGTCAGAGCTACGAGGAGAAGACTAAATGGTTCTTGTATATTACGAGCAGGATATCAACCTTTAGCGAGCAAGAGATGTTAGCGAGCTGGGGGCTTGCCCAGCGAGCAGAAACATGTAGCGAGCATGATGTGTTATGCTCGTTCATTCAATAGTTATTACTAGTTGAGGACGGTTATGTCCGGATAATTCCCCATTTGACCGTTGTGGTTAATGGGGCAGTTAATGGGGCAGTTAATATGCCCGACATTAATGCCATGAATGTTAGTGGGCAGTTATGGTCGGTTACTCTCTCCGGCAACTATAAAAGCCCCTGAAAATGAAGGGGGGAGGTATGTGATTTCAGATAGCTTGCCTAAACTCTGCTAAATTTTACTCTCTTGCATACTTGTGCTAATTATCAAGCCGGAGGGCTTTTGCAGGGAGCGCCCTTGCCTAGTTCACGGTTACTTGACTTGATTGCAGAGTTGGGCCTTGAAGATTATAGGATACGTTGAAAGCCAGGTATCCAATTGGACCAGTTGGACGAGTCCAGTGCGTTAGCCAGATTTTGGATGCATCAGTTAGTTTCGTTGCCGGGAAACGATAACACTTTTTGTGAATTGTGAGTTTGTTCTTGGTAAGACAGCAATGGCAGAAAACGGCGCTAATGGTGTTATGGTAGCCGTCGGGAGGAGGTACATGCAACTCCTAGTCTCAATCAGTTGGCTGGGAATAATCCCCCTCCTCATGATGCTCGTCATCAATTAAATCAACGGCGTTGAGTGGATTCCTTAGCTAGAAGTGCGGTAGCAGCTATTGGTCTGGCGCATGAATTCAGGGAGGAAGCTCTTCGTCAAAGGGCCATATATTTGGGACAAATGCACCAACTTAATTTGCATTTGATTGCCATGGGTAAGCCGCCTCTACCCATTGAGGTGGATCATTTACCAGCTTTATCTGCTCCAAGTCAGGCAGCAAGTGGTTCGAGGACTGGGGCAATCACTTAAATGCAATGATCGTTCCCTCTCAGCCGCGTGTACAGGGGTCAAAGGGACGAGATCAGCCAGAAGATAGAGCTAGTCACAGTGTTGTGCCCAGTGTTCATTCACGGCTGGGCCCACGAGTGGGGGATGATTCAGCACAGTCTCGTCGTCATCGACGATCACCTTCCCCATGAAGGTCTCATGCCGTAGGCTTCATTCGCCCTTACCTCAAAGGTCACATGCTCGTAGCCGGCGTTCACCATCTCCAAGGAGATCCTATGCTCGTCGTCAAAGGACTCCTTCCCGTAGGAGATCCCAAGGGCACTTATCTCATCATTCTAAGGATAAAAGGGAGTTGCATCAACCAGGTGCACAAAGAAATTTAGTGGCCAATGAACCAGTTGTTCAGCTCGCTGGGGTGCCCCAGGCACAGGTGGCGCAGGCCGTGGGTGTTACTCAAGCCATTGGAGCTATGGGTCCCCCACAAGTCCCTCCTATGCCCGTGGTACAGCCTCAACTCGGGGGTGGTTTGCCTACAACCATTAATATGCAGGATTTTGAAGATTTAAAATGCCGTATGGAGGCGTGGGAGCAGGGCAAAGCTCTGGATGGAAACTTTTTGGGCACTTCAGCTAGCCCGTTGGCACCATGGATTGAGAATGCACCGCCAGCACAAGGGCTCATTTTCCCGAATATTAAGGAGTATACAGGGAAGACGAAGGCGAGAGATTGGTTGATGTTATTCGAGTCTCAAATCGGCTTAGTGACTTCAGATGAGGCGTTAAAAATTCGGGCTTTCGTGGGAGCTTTGCAAGGAAAGGCCTTGGCATGGATGAGAGCTCTGCCGCGCAGATCAATTAACAATTGGGCTGATCTGCGAGCAAAGTTTCTGGCAGATTTTGGAACCACGAGCACATTAGCGAAGACAAGGGTTGATTTGTCAAAAGTCAAGCAAGGAGCACACGAGTCAACTGCTAGCTACTTGGAGTGATTTACCAAAGTCTTAGAGCAAGTTCCGGGGTTGACCGAGCAGGAGGTAACTTTATGCTTTGAAACAGGCTTGCTCGAGGGTGAAGGTGGATTGAGATCGGAGCTAAGCATGTGCGAGCCCAAAACGCAGGCAGAAATGTTAATGCGGGCTCAAAAATGGTGTGCCGGAGAGACGGCAAAGAAAGAGAAGAAGAAAGAAAACAATGATGCTGGGGGAAATTCTAAGGGTAATGGTCAGGCTGTGGGCGGAGGAGATAACAAAGGCAAGTCGAGATATGATCGCCCGAAAGAATTTCTTCGTGAAGCTGATCTTACCCCGCTCAATACGTTGCGCGAGGATATCATGTATGAGATTCGAGATGAGCTTCCACGCCCACCTCGCATGAATTCTGAGACAGCAGATACTCGGGATCGGACGAAGAGATGTGCTTATCATGACGATTATGGGCACACAACGGAGGAGTGTTGGCCGTTGAAAAAGGCCATTCAGAAATTGATCAATGAAGGCCGGCTAGACCGGTTCAAGAGGGATGGAGGAAACAGAGGAAATGCTCCTCGGAGGGATGCCCCACCAATCAGAGGGGTAATCAATGTCATAATGGATGAAGAGCCCACTCCAACCCATCTCGAAAAACAGATCTATTCTTTGTCGAAGGTTGTAGATCGACCTACTGCTTTGCAAGCTAGAGAAGAAGCTATACAGTTCACTCGTAGCGAGCTAGCGAGCAATGTAGCAGGGGAGCAGTCCTTGATTGTCTCGGCCCTGGTGGATGGATGGGTCGAGCATCGAATCCTGGTTGATACTGGTGCTTGCAGGGATGTGATGTATTATTCATGTTTCCAGGGTTTGGAATTGAGTGACGATCGACTCAAACCATACGCTGGGATGCTGGAAGGCTTTACTAATCACAAAGTACCGGATAAAGGCACGGTCGAGTTGGAGGTCTTTATTGGTGAAGGGAGCCGCACGCGAGTTGAGAAGATCACTTTCATGGTGATCGACTTGAAGTCTCCTTACAATATTATCTTGGGCGTGCCGAGCATGACCCAGTTTCAAATGGTCGCGTCCATTCCCCACCAGCGCGCTAAGTTTTACACCAATCAAGGAGTGGGTGTGTTGAAGAGTCAGCCTCGGGCAGTACTTGAGTACGTATGTGACAGTCAGCGAAAAAAGCAAAAGTTGACCTTGGAGGACGGTGAGCAGAAAATCACTATTAGTACCAAGGAGATGTCTCATGTGACTGTGAGGCCAACAACAGTGGCTATGGTGAATGAGGGTTGTGAGGTGGATAATTGCTCTTTGTCGACATTGAAGTCGGGGGGCAGGCCGAGCACGAGGATGACACAAGCTTGACTGTGGATCAAACTGGCGGAGAGAACATTTGCCCTTTGCCGACATTGAAGTCGGGGGGGCAGGTCGAACAACATGATGAGGCGAATTTGGTTCCAGAAGAGGTTGGAGAGAAACTTGATAGTCCCTTGTCGACATTGAAGTCGGGGGGACAGGCCGAACAAATTCAGGACATGGATGTGGATCAGCTTGATACGGTTGAATCCCGGGCTGAGAAAGAGGAGAAGGTGGAGTGTGATACACTCCAAATGCGAGATGAGCCAGAATTTACGGCTCAGGATGAGCTCGAGGAGGTGGTTATAAATTCTGCTTATCCCGAGCAAAAAATAAAAATTGGCAAGGCTTTGTCAGCTGAAGCTCGGGCAAATTTGATCAAGCAGCTTCAGGATAGTTTGGATGTCTTTGCATGGAGACCAGAAGATATGCAAGGCGTGAGTGAGGCTGTGGCTTTGCACTGTCTCAATGTGGATCCCGCTTTTCGGCCAATTCAACAGCAGCCTAGAATTTATTCTGTTGAAAAACAAGCTATCAAGGAGGAGGTTGAGAAGCTGCTCAATGCGGGCATTATTGAGGAGATACATTACCCAACTTGGTTGGCTAATGTTGTTATGGTTAAAAAATCTAACGGCAAGTGGCGGATGTGCGTGGATTTCACTGACTTGAATAAGGCTTGCCCGAAAGATTGCTATCCGTTACCTCGAATTGACAAGCTGGTGGACGCTATAGCGGGATTTGAGCTTCTCAGCTTCATTGATGCGTATTCTGGGTATCACCAAGTTAAAATGAACGAGCAGGATAAGGCTCTGACAGCTTTCCGAGCAGCAGGGGGGCTGTATTGTTATAAGATGATGCCATTTGGATTGAAAAATGCAGGAGCTACTTATCAGAGAATGGTGAATAAAATATTCAGCTCGCAGATCGGAAGGAATGTCGAAGCTTACATTGACGACATGGTGGTGAAGACCAAAGGGCACGAGCATGCAGTTGACTTGGGCGAAACCTTTGCCAACCTCAGAAAAAATAACATGAAGCTTAACCCGAGCAAGTGTGTGTTCGGGGTGAAGGCGGGCAAGTTTCTGGGGTTCATGGTAACTGAGAGGGGCATAGAGGCTAATCCAGAAAAAATTAAGGCATTGGTCACTATGAAGCTTCCTCGATGTATCAAAGATGTTCAAAAGCTCAATGGTAGGGTGATAGCCCTTGGTCGCTTCATTTCTAGGTCGGCAGAAAGGTGTTTGCCATTCTTCAAGGTTCTTCGTGGGAACAAGGGGTTTGAGTGGACAGCTGAATGTCAGAAGGCCTTCGAGCAGCTGGTGGAATATCTGGGAAGTCCTCCTTTGTTGAGCAGCCCGGTTTTTGGTGAGACATTGTTTGTGTATTTAGCGGCCACAGAGCAGGCTGTAGCCGCTGTGCTAATTAGGGAAGAATGTAATGTGCAAAAGCCTGTTTATTATGTGTCAAAGGCCCTCACTGTTGTAGAGGGACGATATTTTAATGCAGAGAAATTGGCTTATTCGCTTGTTGTTGCTGCTCGGAAACTTCGAGCTTATTTTTCTGCACATTCGATCATTGTATACACCGACATGCCTCTTAGGAAAATTTTGCACAAGCCAGATTCTTCTGGTCGATTGCTCACTTGGTCCATTGAGTTAACTGAGTTTGATATTGACTATCAACCTCGACGAGCGATTAAGGCACAGGCTTTGGCAGACTTTGTAGCTGAGACTAGCTTCAAGGATTCGTGCGAAGAGGAGATTCCTTCTAAGACAGCATCAGCGAGTACACCAATTCCAAAGCCCCGACCAGAGTATTGTTGGGAATTGCATGTGGATGGTTCGGCCAGCAGGTTCGGAAGTGGAGCCGGGTTGGTGTTAGTCCCACCCGAGCAGGATGTAGAGTTTGAAAAAGCATTACGTTTTAAGTTTCCAGCTTCTAATAACCAGGCAGAGTATGAAGCCTTGATCGCAGGACTCGAGCTCGCGCAAGATGTGGGAGTTCGAGAGGTGATTGTTTATTGCGATTCCCAGTTGGTCGTGAATCAAGTTAGAGGCGATTATGCTGTTCATCATCCAATATTGGTTCGTTATTGTGCGATGGTGAAGGAGATTTTAAAAGACTTCGATTATTGGGAGTTGGTGCGAATTGCTCGCGAGGATAATATGAGGGCAGATTATTTATCCAAGATGGCCGAGGATGAAATTCATGATTGAATATTTGGAGGTTCTGTCATAGAAAAAGAGGTGATCATGGACATTGAGCACAAGTGTTGGATAGACGACTTGAAGGCTTACATCGAGCAGGGGACCTTGCCCGAGGGCAAGACGAAGGCTCGAACCATTCAGAAGCGGTCATGTAGGTATGTCATCTTGAATAACATACTTTATAGGCGGTCATACACCAGGCCTTTGCTTAGATGTGTTCGACCAGAGATGACTGAGGGCATTTTGGGAGAAATACATGAAGGAAAATGTGGAGGTCATCCTGGTCAGAGGTCTTTGGCAGAAAAGGTTTTAGCTGCCGGTTTCTATTGGATTACTTTGAGGCGAGATGGAGAGATGTACGTTCGGCGTTGTGATAAGTGTCAACGTTATGTGGACATACCTCGTTTACCTTCTACCGAGCAGACTCCTGTGGTTGCATCGTGGCCATTTGACATGTGGGGTATAGATCTTATTGGCCCATTTCCATTGGCTCGGTCGAAGTTTAAGTATGCGGTGGTCGCTGTGGATTATTTTACCAAATGGGTGGAGGCTAAGCCTTTGGCAACCATCAGCGAAGTTAATGTGATTGACTTTGTTCATGAGCACATATGGTGTCGTTCTGGAGTTCCACGAGCAATTGTGTCCGATCATGGGACTCAATTTTCAGAAAAATTCTCTAAAGCATGCGAGCAGATGCGAGTGAAGCATTGGCAATCTTCGGTGGCATACCCACAAGGTAATGGGCAGGCTGAGGCCGCTAACAAACAAGTCTTGCATGTCCTCAAGTGAAACCTTGAAGACAAGGCAGGAAGATGGGTAGATGAGTTGCCTTCGGCCTTGTGGGCGGTTAGAACGACGATCAGGGGTCCTACTGAGGAAACAACTTTTTCTATGGCTTATGGATCTGAGGCTATGGCCCCGGTGGAAATGTACTTGCCCAATCATAGGGTGTTGCATTATAATGCTGAATCCAATAGTGTAGCTCGGGCAGCCGATCTAGATCTGTTAGAAGAGAAACGGTTGGAATCCAAAATGAGGATGGCAAACTACAAACAGCGAGCAAAGGCCCACCACGATAAGAGGGTTCGTGGTCGGTCATTTGCTGTGGGCGATTGGGTACTCCGTAAGATCGAGGCAACATGCCATCGATCAGATTGGGGGAAACTTTCTCCAAATTGGGAAGGTCCTTTTCAGATTGCCAGAATTGTTAAGGAACGTACTTATATGCTGCGAACAGAGGATGGAAGCGAGCTGAAACACCCATGGCATGCAGATCATTTGAAGAAATATTATCGGTGATGGGTAATATGTAATTCATTTATTTCTTGCTCTTATTTTGCAAAGTGATAATGGAATGAATAAGCAGATGTGTTCAGCTTATAATGATAATGAAAAGCTCAATTATACTTTTGGCGGGCATGAGAATTTTTCTTGCCCGATTCGAAAGTTTGTGTTTGAGTAGACTAATATTTTCGATTATTCCCTTTTTTGCGAGCATGGGATATTCCTGCTCATAAAAAAGGGTTGATGTTCGAGTTAATTGCTTCTTATGTTCTCGATTATTCCCTTTCTGGCGAGCATGGGATATCCTTGCTCATAAAAAAGGGTTGGTGTTTGAGATAATTGCTTTTCTTATGTTCTCGATTATTCTCTTGTACGAGCATAAACTATTTATGCTCGTGAAAAGAGTTCGTGTTCGAGATAATTTCTTTTCTTATGTTCTCGATTATTCTCTTTTTCGAGCATAAGCTATTTATGCTCGTGAAAAGAGTTGGTGTTCGAGTTGATTGCTTGTTCAATTATATATGATTTCTCTTTCACGAGCATGGGTTGCCTTTGCTCGGGAAAAAGGAGTTGGCGTTCAAATCAGTAATTCATAGTTGAAATGTTAGAATGCAAGCAGGCATAGCAAAATGAAAGCATTCATCAAACTAACAAACTAAATGAGTAGCAAATATTACAGAACCAGAAATGTATATTGTTTTTGGAAGATCATGGCACGCAGGCCAAAAAGGGAAACTTCATGCATTCGCATTCGGAGTTGTTCCTTCGGGGGTGGCCTCGAGGATGCCTTCGTTTTCTTTGGGTTATGCCTGAGATCTCCAGGTTTGGGTCACAAGGTCGCTAATGTTGACTTTGGAAACTGGAGGAGGGGTCCATGGAGATAAGCCTTTTTCCGCATCAGCCTCGGAAATGGATTCTAGCTCGTCCTCGGTATACGGAACAAGAGCATGGCCGGGGCGGGCGGAAGGACAGAAAGACGGGTTAGTACCCAACTTGGCGAGCGCGTTGGATTTCCGCCGCACCAGCAGCACATGGTTTATTCCCTGGAGGAAGAAGGGATAGGCTTCACTTTCCACGCAGGCAGCAAAGTCTTCAGAATTTTTGTAATCCTCAACAATGTTTTGTTTTTGCTCCTCGTTCGGAAAAGATTGCGCTTCTTTCAGCTTTCCCTCCAGGTCGACAACCATGGCCTTGGCTTCTTCTAGTTGGGCTTGGGTGGCTCGAAGATCCTTCCGGACTCCAGAGATATTATTTAAGGCCACTTCTTCAGATTTCTTGGAGAAATCCAGGTGGGACTCCAAGTATTTCTTCTCAGCCTCGACCTTGGAGAGGTCGGTCACTTTACTAGTGAGAGTTTCCTCGGTTGTCTTTTCTTTCAACAGTGCGGCATTCGAGTTGATGTTGTCAACAAGCCGTTCATACAAAATTTCCGTTTTGGTAACAATCTGCAGATAAGGATGTAGTTGGTATTTATGGAATGTTAAAGGAAAGATAGATTGCGAGGAAAGTGTTTACCTCAGTTAAGCACATCCCGACTTCTCCCACCAAAACCGAGCTCGCTTGGTCGGCGTTTTTCTTCCGAATCCCGCCGTGTCGTAGTCTTTTCATCAAGCCAAGTCCCACAGTTGCTGGGTACCCACTGCGTTTGAAAATATTGATCTTATCAAGATCGGGCACATCGGCGATCTCGGCGATGAGGGCCCCAGCTTTCTCTCGGTCATCGGGCATAAGGAAATTGTCCTTGTGCCATGACGGTATGGAAGAGGTAGCCTCATCGAGCAAAACTTTATCTGCTTGGCGATTACTTCTTTCCCTTGTGGGACTTTGGCTCGGAGCGGTGATGTTGATTGGCGATGGAAAGAATTGGGGCAGGAGTATAGCGGTTGAGGCTCGTTGATTGCATTGGTACCACGACCGGTGGTCGGAAGGGCCGTAACAGGTTGGGTAGACAAGTGCTTGTTCCGTTTGCTTGCTCCTTTTTTGGCGGCTTGGAGGAATTTGTTAACATCAGTCAATTGCCTCATGTCTGCAAGAGTTAGAACAAGAGCATAAGAAAAATAAAAGATAACAAGTTTGTAAGATCAACATGAAGAGCAGAGTTAAAGAATAGACCAGTAAGAGAAAAGGATAAGAGAAAGGATGGTGTGCGCTTGGTTCCAGCTTCAACGGTGCATTCAACGCATTTTTTTTCCGTGACATGGGCCCCATGGATGCGAAGTGGCTCAATCGACAACTCGACTCGTGGCTCAACTCCTTCCATGGGCCAACTTAGGATTCCAATCGTCGAAGTAATTGATCGCCAATCAAGTACGAAGTCTTCCCCTTGCTATCCGAGTCGTCGAAGATAAGGGGCAAAGGGCCAGCCGATACTTGATTCGACTAGTAGGGCCTTCCCATCCCAACCATCTACTTTATTCGGGCCGTCATTGAGAAGTTTAAAATAGTTTGGGTTTGAGCGACCTGTGAGGCGCCTAGAATTTTTGTCTAAGGAAAAGAGGAAGAACTTCCTAAACAAAGTCATTTTGGGTTCGAACCCGAGCAACCTACAGGCCACTGTGTATGCCATCAGAAACCTTACCGTTGTAAGGGTCAGATCGTAGGGAAGGGCATTGGTTTCGTTAAGGAATTCTACGACAAAAGGATCGAGGGGGAGGCGAAGTCCTACTAAGAAAAAGTCGAAATAGAAGACCATTTTGTCTCCTTGGTAGTTATGCCCATTTTCGTTGATATCTAAGTCAAAAGGTCGAACCCGGTAGTGTTTGGGTTCCATTCCTAAATAGTAAAACCAGGTACTGACCTCATCTTCAGAAGTCAGTTCGTCCCATTTGATCGAAGGAGGAATGTTCGGAACGATTTGTATAGAGGAATTTTGGTTTTGTCCTGGTTGGTAGTTGCTCGAGCAGGGAAGGTTTTCTGCTCGATCATTTTCGGAAGGGTTTTGATGGTTGCTGCTCGTTTCTTGTTTTGTTAAGTTTTGGGGTTTTCGTCTACGAGGAATCAAGGTAATCTCTTCTTGCTCACTTTCCTCGGAGCTGGAACTTGTAGATGGTGGGTTTTCTTCGGGAGCACCATGGTCATAGCTCCGTCCTTCAATTTCTGATTGGGTATTGTCGCTGAACATCCTACAGGAAACAGGAATCGAGGAACACATGTTAAATCTTGCTCGGGTAGTCGGGCAAGCATAAATCAAATAAAAACCCATGGCAAGAGCCCGTCATAAGATCGGTGAACAGGGCACCGATCATGTATTCCTCGATTCCATTCATTTGGTCTGGAGTGGTTGGGTGATAGAAAAGGGAGCAAGATGAATTGAAGGAATCGGAACCTATAAATCTACATTTTGATAGTTTATATTTTGAATTCAAGCCTTCAACTGGTTATTGGTAAAAGAGGGTTGAATATAGAAGTATAATGCAAAAGAACCCTAATTTGGGGTTGAAGTAATGAAAATATGGCAAAGAAGATGGAAATTGAAATTCGAGAAAGTACATGTTTTTCGTTTCGTCGGGGAATGCTGGTTTTGATCTTGGAAGATTGTTGCAGATCGAGTTCTGATGTGAGCAAGATTGGTGTTGAGATGACTCACAAACGTAAAGATCGGTTTTTCTCGGCCCCGAAGTCTTTTGAAAGTAGTAAAGTTTGAAATGAGAAGGGGGTTTCCGCTTTTATACACGGTGAAACAGTCGTTTGGCGGTCACCCATCATTAGGGTTTGAGTTCCGAGGCTCAACGTTCGAGGCGACATTAATGCCTTGTCCGGAAACGGGTCTGTCCTTTCAAAGAGGCGGCGGCTGACGGTTTGGCTTTCTAAAAACGGTTCTCTAAAAACCTTTTGGGCAACCATCTGCTTAAACCCTTGATCGTTGACAATTAAAAGGGTTTAATTATGCTTTGGGAGATATTTATGAATTCTAAGTCCTTCTCCTCGCTTCGAGCATGAATACTCGGTAGGCAAGGAGTGGGGGCTACTGAGCTGCCCGGCCCAATAGGCCCAAGCCATAAGTCACATGCCTGGCACATGGTTACAATTCAGCCAAACGAGAATCCTAAAGTTAGAGCTACGAGGAGAAGACTAAATGGTTCTTGTATATTATGAGCAGGATATCAACCTTCAGCGAGCAAGAGGTGTTAGCGAGCTGGGGGCTTGCCCAGCGAGCAGAAACATGTAGCGAGCATGATGTGTTATGCTTGTTCATTCAAGAGTTATTACTAGTTGAGGACGGTTATGTCCGGATAATTCTCAATTTGACCGTTGTGGTTAATGGGGCAGTTAATATGCCCGACATTAATGCCATGAATGTTAGTGGGCAGTTATGGTCGGTTATTCTCTCCGGCAACTATAAAAGCTCCTGAAAATGAAGGGGGGAGGTATGTGATTTCAGATAGCTTGCCTAAACTCTGCTAAATTTTACTCTCTTGCATACTTGTGCTAATTATCACGCCGGAGGGCTTTTGCAGGGATCGCCCCTGCCTAGTTCACGGTTACTTGACTTGATTGCAGAGTTGGGCCTTGAAGATTATAGGATACGTTGAAAGCCAGGTATCCAATTGGACCAGTTGGACGAGCCCAGTGCGTTAGCCAGATTTTGGACGCATCACTACTTTATTCAAGATTATATTTTAATTACTTTAAGATATAAACTAAATTAAAGTAATTACTATTTATTCACAAATAATATCTACAAGCATAATATAAGTTATATATATCTACATTTATTTTATTTAAATTAACTACGGGACATAATAATAAATTGATACCTACCTCTTGTAGCTTGAGTTTCTGATCCCGGTATATATGCATAGGCTAAAGCCCAATAGGCGTTCGTAGTTTAATTGTGCTTCCCCTGTCTTCTCGAGAGAAAAAGTTTATTTCTTTGTTGTTGTTGTTGTTGCTTTGTTGATGTTGCTGTTGCTTTTGTTGTTGTTGTTATATCTTCGTTATATCAGACCAGAGTAACCGCAGTTTTGGCTTTTTAGATCGGCTTGCCGGGGGGAGGATGGAAAAGTCTCGCTTGCTCGGGTAAAAGAGGAGGCTGCCGAGGGGGCAGGAGACCGGGGGCCGAAGGCTCGCTTGTACAAATCAAGAGAGGAGGAGGATGGGAGCCTTTTGCTCGCTTCACTAGTGAAGGGAGGAGTAGAGAGGAGGAAGCCTGAAAGAGAAGGCTGGAGTGTCTTCAAATGAGAGCTGAGGGGTTGTATTTATAGGGAGAAATCAGGCTAGGCAACCGAGAGAGGGCAGGCATGGAATGGTTGTACATTGTGCAGAGAAGGCAAGCCATTCGGTTGGGACAGTGCAGCAACTAGAGAAGAGAAAAATCAATACGGGGTGTAGCACTTACACTTCTGGGCACTGCGCCCCGACTTGTTCCCCTTCACAATTTCTTCAATCTTTTATTCTGCCCCCTGTCCTGTTATCTTTTCATTCTTTGCACTCTGGCCCCCTGAAAGGTTAACAAGAGTAACGTTCATTAGTCCATTCATAATATATATATATATATATACACACACACACACACACACACACACGAAATTGGGTTGTCTACACATGGTTGATTCATAAATCAGGTTATAAAACACATGGTTTCTCAATATAAACAAAAAGCCAAGTACATTGTTTACTGACATGGTTTATTGATAAAGCAGATGCATTCAAGAGAAAAAAAAATTCATTTTTGCCTTAAGAAAAAAACTACATGGTAAACTGATAAATAAATATATGAACACTTCATGTTTATAGCAATACAATTCAATATAAATAAGTGTTTATATTTATTTCAAGTTATCATCATTTCAAGTGTTCACAAACTGAATTGTCAATCAAAATGACAACTATAAACAACTAAATATACAATGTTCATATTTTAAAAGTGGGGGTCGACTAATGATCAACCCTAAATACCACTAAAACCCTAAGTGAAAAAACAATGTGAGGTTTACTTGGTTCTGAACTGATGATCACCAACGAGTTAGAGTTTCGTAGAATTGAGAGCTCTTGGCGTTTGATTCAAAATCAAATTGAAATCGATGGTCGTCATTGAGGGGTGTCTAGGTCGACAAATGCTATGTTATACCAAAATTGAATGAACTAAGTGTTTGTTTAGTCGATAAGTGTTTGTTCAGTTGACCACTGGTGTATGTATATGCGTAGTTTTTTCCCAGGCATAAGTGGTTGACCAGTAAACCTAACTGGTTTACTGATAAACCACAGTATGTCTAATAAATAAAACTAAACTTCAAAATTTACTCATGGTCGATAGTCGACCACTTGACGACCAAAGTCGACTACGCCATATCGTTGGGGCCTTTTGGTCAGATCCATTTGTTTCGGTCATTTAGTTGGTCAAATGCTATATTTGTTTAGTCACCGGGTCAAATGACTGTATTTGATAAATTCATCAAAAAAATTGGGGAAAAAGACCTTATGACCATTTTTGAAACTCTAGGGATTCAATTATAAATTTTAATAAAAGTTAAGTTTGAAAAAAAATCATTTTAACCCTTACTAAAATGCACATTGACAACTTAACGGAATTTCTATAACGGCATCTATCAAAAGAACTGTAGTTGTGAAAATTTAATACTCGTAACACCCAAATTTAACAAAAAAATGTTAAAGGACTATTACTGTGACCGACCTATAGTCGAGGGACCAATGCTGCGATTTGTCTTTATAATTAGAGTAATGCTAGAGCCACTCAATGAGCACTCAAATTAGTGCACCAAATGATGTGGTTTCCAATGTGTCATCTTATTTGGCATTTTATGGGCTCCACTATAAGTTAAAAAGTTATGTTAACAATATGACACATAGGATGCCACATCATTTGGTACCCAAAATTAAGTGCTATTAGAGTGGTCCTAGCATTACCCTTATAATTATTACCAACTTTAATGCTAGTTATATATCACTAATACTTATATATCTTGGTAAACTCACTTACTCACCTCAATAAGTTGTTTCCCTCCCCCCCGACCAAATGCAACAGTTGTGCAATCTTTTATACTCCATTTGTTTTCAAATTATCGTCATTTTTAACTCGACATATCGTTTAAGAAAAAAAAATAATTGATTGTATTATAAATATTGGTAAAATATATGACTATAGGTAAAATATTAAAAAAAAGAAGTAAAGATATAACAATAAATTTTTTTTTAAAGGAAAGTTTTAAAAGAGTATGTAGAGTAATTTAAAAATAGAGAGATTAGTACAATAAAGTACTGACCGACTTACAATTGGAAAAAAAAAATCACTTGAAAAGATTAAATTATTTTAAAAAAATTTAACTGTCGTAGAAATAGATAGTTATATTCTTTTAGCTTCTTTTTTTTTCTCCACTCATCGTAAAGTCACACACCTAACTATATATTGATCAGGTTAAACCGTCCAAGTAGTTTTCACTGTCCACTCCCATCTCAGCAAATACTTTTCACTCTAATATCTGATTTTTATTTGTGAATATATTACTGGGGCCACCCATTTACATAATGGGACAAAAATAATGAACACTCATGCGTTCCAATTTGTAGTACAACGCACAATTAATGCATGCTAGAAAAATAGTATTCTCACGTTGGTTTTTTTAGTGTATAAAACTATAAATATTGGTAGAATTGATCGACGAAATGGAAGCAAAGCGAGAACAAGTAATCTTTCAAGTTTTTTAACTCTTCCGTGTGTTGTTTGATAGATAGCTAGAAATGGAGACTCGAGAGATGGCGACGTTAACTCCCATTACTCCGACGATGACCGGGCAAGACATTGTCATTGTTGACAACTTTCCTTTGAAACCGGACCTTATCAAACCTTGTTCCCTTGCTCCAAACGATTTTCCTGATGACTTCATTTTTGGAGTAGGATCATCTGCTTTTCAGGTATGAATTTTTATGCGTAAAATGTTATAAATATATGATCTCATCCATTATAAGACGTGTGTGTGTGTGTGCAAGTTGAAGGTGCGCCCGACGAAGGCGGTAGAGGGAAAAGTATTTGGGATACTTTCTGCAACAAAAAAGCTTTGGAATCTAACGATGAAAGTATAATTTATATTTACATTCCATCTCTCTATCCCTCGCTTCCACGTATATATATAATTAAGCAAACACTGCTTTTAAACTGGTATAATATGATAGAATGCTACTGACAGTGGGGAAGTAAACACAGGGGCCATTGAGTTCTTCCTACTTAGTTGGGGGGGGTGTGGCCAGGGGGATCTAACGCTAACTTAAATTAAATCCAAATGAACCCTTCTTCATAACTCACCTCATTTTTAAGGTTCAACTACAGGAGTCATTATTTGTTTGGACATATTGGACTACTGGACGTACCCGTACGTCAAACTATTGAAGGTGCAATTGGACTATATTGAATGGAACAATGGACATATCAGACTAGTTATAAATTGATAACCATGTTGGACTACTTGAACTACAATGGACATATATAATTAATGAGTTTCGTACGATCATTTTATGGAGAGATTTTGAATCCCTTCATCGCTATTAATGCAATGGAGGATAACCATTATCTTGGTTCCTTTGTTTGCCATTGTGCCTTTGTAGCTTTATCAAGTCTTAGTACCACCTGTGGTTTGCTCTCTCTCTCTCTCACACGCACACACACACATTAATGCCTCACATTGTTCCTTTAAATTATTGCACAATACTTATAGATCAAACATAATTTGTTGCAAACATATACTTATGGGGACTAGAGACTAACCAACACATGCATGTCACTCATTATTGATTGGGATTAAAAAAATATGACTGCACTTTGCGATTCATAGCATCGTCGACGTATCGCATCTTAAGAAATTTGTTTGCTGAAATGTTTAGGTTGGTTGAATTTCAAAAAGGGATGTGGCCATTATCATCAATTTGAGGTATATATATGGTGTCTGGTTTACTTAATTAGCTTCTTGGTATTAATAAAATTGACAAAGTTGACATGAAATTTCATTGTTGGTTGTATTTATATTTTTACAGACGGATGTGAGAATTATGAAGCAACTTGGTGTAAAGTCGTATCGATTTTCAATCTCATGGCCACGAATATTACCAAGTAAGTAATTATAACTTCAAGCCCCCCCCTCTCTCTAAGTTCTCCTAATAACAGTTGACAGTTGATGTTTGAAACTATGAGCAGATGGGATACCGGGGAAAGTAAATGTGGGAGTAAACAAGGAAGGGGTAGCCTGTTGGAAACTTGGTTTCAAACTAACTTGAATAAGCTAGTCAAGTAAGGGGAAAAGTGGGAATCCTACATTGGGAATAAGATGAAACAAGTTCTACTTCATAAAGTTGAGCTTTGAGGCTTTACTTTCAGCCCTTGGGCCACTACACTTTTGTGTAGGAGGGAAGACCTAGCTAAGTGCAAGTCCAAACACACGCGCGTGTGCTGCCGCCGCCCGACTCGGCTCGGCTGGTCGGCCGGCCGGCTTGCTTGCCTGACTGGACCTTATCCTTTTGCGACCAGTTCAAATGCGTGTGACCCTTTTCTGAACCTTTAAAGAACAAAACAGGTTCGACAGCCTTTGATGGTTACGGGCAGTTATGTCTGTAACGGTGTGTCCGTTTCAGACACCCGTAACTGCTACGGTTGTGTCTGTTTTCGGACAACCAATTGCTCCCAACTTCCATCTCCCAAACTTCCATACATATACTGCATCAAACCACAGATTTTGGCACTGAAAAACTCTCCTCTTTCTGCACGACCTTTCTGCCCTTACAGAGATACAACAGTGTGTTCGATTCGCTGGTGACTGAAGTTTGGAAGACTGCCCTCTTCAATCACGTAAGTATCCTAAACCATGGGAGACTCACTGGCAGCACCCGTCCAGTCTGCATACGGTGCCAATTTTTGTCTTAAGGGAAAAGCTTCATTGTCTCGAGGAAACTTAAACCTCCACTGTACACAAATTCTGCCAGAACAGGAAATACATCAGGCCATTCTATCTAACAATCTTAAGACAAAAAATTTTGGTTTGATAATTTCTTTTCCAGCAGAAGTACAGATCTTCTTCTTCTCATATATGATTATGTCTTATGTCATAATCTGTTAATAGATTCAGATTTCTGCTTTAATCTGTTTGCATTAATCTGTTTCTATTAATAGATACATACAATATACCAATCTATTTCTGTTATAGATTTAGGTCTTAGGTTATAATCTGTTTATATTACAGATTCATACACTAATCAGTCTGTTTCTGTTTCAAGCAGCCTGTTTCTGTTTCAGTTTCATAAAGCCTGCTAACCTGATTCTGGAAATTCATAAACACTATTCTTCTATTCCAGAACTTCATCTGTTTCTGCACAGAAATTCTGTTTGCATTCATCTGTTTCTGCACAGAAATTTTGTTTGCATTCATCTGTTTCTGCACAGAAATTCAGAACTCTGCATTTAACAGAATCAGACCATATAGGAATCTGTTTATGACATAGATTCAGAACATATTTTAATCTGTTTGTTGGTGTTCACAGATTCAGAAATCTGCTCTAAACTGTTTCTATTAACAGATCAGAACTCTGCATTAAATAATCTGATTTCATTACCTTATTTAAGACACTGATCAATAGTTTTTTAACACATACTAACCAGCTTGGTTTTTTTGAAACTGATCAGCCTAACCTTTAAAACTGATCAGTCAGTTTTCTGGATTTACATCAGTCTGTTTGCATGCTCAGTGATTACATAATTCTGGAAAAGCCTGCTTACTTAGTTTGAATATAATAAGCATGTTTCTGAAACTGTCTTCAATTCTGATTTTGATACTGATCAGTCTAGCCTTTTAAAAAACTGATCAGTCAGAATTATACAAACAGTTCTTGTGTGGAATCAGCCTGTTTCTGGATAATATCAGTTTGGTTTTGAAACTGTAATAACCTGTTTAATCAGCCTATCTGATTATTACTTAGTATTAATAATCTGTAATCAGCCAGTTTACCCTGCATTAGTTAGTGTATTCACTAATTAATTGTACTCATCATATTATAGATTAATACTTAATTGTATTATTTATAGAGTTTTAATCTGTTCACATAAATAAAACTAAATAGACTGCACATGAGAGTCTATCAATTCAGGTTGCTAATTGTATAGAAGCATAAGTGTTTCATATAACTTAGCATTTTTCTAATCCTGTTTTGTGTGCAGCATGGCTTCCAACTCTGGAAAGGAACATGCTGTAGACACCCAAATTTCGTACCCCTGATATGTGACATGACATAAAATATCAAAAACTGTTGAAACATTAACAAATGTCAAGTTACAGGGTTGAAAATGCAAAAGGAAAAAGTAGGATGCATGAACAGTGAACTGCAGGGGGGTAAAGTGCAAAATTTTGAAAGATTTGAAGGAGCATGGTGCCGCACCAAGGCCCCTTGGTGCCGCACCAAGGGTTCCTTGGCCGCACCATGCTTGTTTCCTGTAGCCTCTCTCAGAATGAAAATGTACAATTTTTGATGCACAAGGTACAAGTCGTTGAAGCTGCTGAACAAATCAAGAAATCCCAGCCGTGTCCTGCTCCTCGACTATAAATAGGAGGCCCCGGCTCCCCATTTTCGCTGCTCAATTCCTCCGCGATTTTTAGATCGCAGCGAAGCTCTGCTTCGTTTCCTTCGATATTATTAGTACGAGAGGTGCGAGATAGGTGAGTGGAAGCCCCTAGAGTCTCCAAACCCCGTCCAAACTCTGCCAAAATAAAAACCCATAGATTATAAGTAATCCCTAGCCTAGTTATTAGGTATCCACCTCATTTCCCCGGCCCAAAAATCCCAAAGTAAGCCGTTACTCTGCCCGAGTAACGAGCTGAAAAACACCCTTTATAAGCCGTTATTCCGCCCAACCAAAAAGGCCAAAACCACAAAAACTAAGCCGTCATTCCGCCCGACCAAATAAACCAAAACTACCACATATAAGCCGTCACTCTTCCCAAATCAAAACAACAACCACACAACAAACAACAACAAAGACTCCCTCTCCCGAGAAGGACAGAGCGAGCACACAGCCGCTCTAAAAGGTAAAACCTTTAAGAGCGCCGTTTTATTTATTCTGTATTTTCTGCCTTTCATTTATTTTCAAAAGTTGTTATTTAAATCCGGCGCAATGTAGCCAATATAAGCCGTTGTGCTGCCCGGATTAGAATAGGAAATATTATGTAAAAGAGCCGTTATAATGGCCAAATATTCTTAAATATGTCTGTAATTATTGGAAGAAGACGGCTGCGAGTCCGTAAATAATGTGGCCACGAATGTATTTGTTTAAATTTCCCTTGTCATTATAATACCTTATTTATTTGCTAAATAAATGTGACAATAAGCATACTTCAGCCAAAAACCATTTTCGAGACCGAAAGGGCGAGTTGGGTGCCTAGCACCTTCCCAACTCGTAACTTAGCCTCCGAACCCGCTTTTAAAAATCTCTGGTTTTCTTTATTTTTTCCTTAAAATAAAGATGGCGACTCTAAAACTTTCAGATCCAGTGGGGCCTCGCAACATTCCTCTTTGCACTTTCCTCGTTCTCCCTAAAAAAGGGAGATACGGGAATGGAGGGGTGATGCATTCCCATATCCTGGTATCCCCTAAACAAGGGATAACTTGATGCGGGAAACCCATAGCTCCCATAGTGATCTGGATGGGCCATAAGGCTATTTTCAATAAATCCATAGTGGGGGCGTCGCAATATCCTTTCTTGCACTTCTCATTTTTCCCCTGAAAAGAAAAGGGGAGAATTGGAATGGAAGGGTAATGCATTCCCATATCCTGTTATCCTAAACAAGGGATAACCTGATATGGAAAACCATCAGTTCCCATATTGGATACAAAATCCACTCAGGACAACCGAGGCACATTCCAACGTGCTAATATAGACAGCACTCCTCTCGCACTTTTGATTTCGTCTTCCCCTAAACAAGGGAGGGTGGAACGAGAGCAGTGGTGTCCCGCATCCGCACGTACGCGCACCCCTATCCAAGGGCGCGCGGGGCGCGGGGCACACCCCGGGAACCTCACAGTGGCGACTCTGCTGGGGAGTTGTTTTATTTTAAATAAAATGGAGGGCTAGACTCGTAAAATAAAACTTTTTTTGTTTTTATTTGTTTCTCGCAAAGATGCTTGTCATATTAATTTACGCATTTGAATAAAGTGTTCCCATACGGCCGTGGCTATATTTGTGGATATGATCCTCCATCTTGCGCCAGCTGTTCCGATACATTACATGTGCGTGTTTAAGAGTATAAAAAAATTCAAAAAAATATATATATATCAAAAAAAAATTCAAAAAAAATATATATATACAAAAAAAAATTTGAAAAAATTCAAAAAATATATATATATATATATATATATATATATATATATATATATATTACAAATAAATTCCGGGCAGCACAACAAAAGAGCTGGGGCTTTACTTCCGGCTCTATATTATTATTTATTTCAGTTCATTTTCTTTTTAATTTTATTCTGTACATTTATACATATCTACATTCATTCTGTCATTTTATTTTGGGGACATAGGACCAAAATTTGTAATTAATAGGGATAGATAGTTTCTCCACTTTTCTTTCTATTTCTTAATGTGGTGTGCTTGCTTGCTTGCGCTCAAACTAAAAAAAGCCGAGAAAATCCACACAAACAGCAAGACAGGCCATAATTGTTTTATTTTTCTGTTTATATATCTGTAAATAAATAAATATTTTACTGCTTTCTAAATACCACACACACGCACATGCATATAGCTATATTCCGAACTGTTACCCTACACCCTGGCCAGCCTACCCCCTGCATGAGCCAACGTTAGAATGCATATAGATTCCCAGGACACTTCATTGACCGACCGGTTTTTGCATTTTGAATCGTGAATCAGCCCCTGTTAAAAAAATACAAAAAAAAAAAGAATATACAAAAAAAAATACGCAAGTAAAAAAAAATGATGAAAATAAATTGCGCAACAAAAAAATAATAATAACAAAAATAAATAATAAACAGGGGCTGATTTATTATTCTCTGATGCTCGACCTAGACCATTTCGAATGGTGGATCCTGGAAAGAGTATAGGCCCTTCGCCTCGGGACCACCCGAATCCTAGGGAGTCGAAAGGCGTGTGGAATACGTTGGTCCTATACTCTAGAGAAAGAATCCACTTGCTCCAGAAAAGTCCCGAGACCGTCAAAATAAAGCGTGTGCTTATCCTGGTCAATTGTAGGAACAAAACAAATAATAATAAAATATACTAATAAAGGCACGCTGTACTCCAAACCCAAAAAGCCTTCAGCCAGCCTCCTGATACCTCCATAACCCATTTTCCTCAGAAACCTGGCCCAAATTTGGAAAGGCAGAGATAGTACTGGCCGGTTGATACAAGAAAGTAGTGCAGAAATCAGAACAGAAGGTATCGGTATCAGATCAGACAAGGGCAAAATCAGTACAGAGAAAACAGATCCGAGCAGTATGGCAACAGATGAGCAGTCCGATATGGGTACAGATTCAGGGGCTCCAGGATATGCTCCGACTCCGGCAATGCAATAATGGCTAGACCAGAATCTGTATGCACGAGATGAACGCTTGCTAAGCCAAATAGCAAGTCTTATACAAGGTTCGAAACCCAGTGGTGAGGTAAATTCTTCCCCTACAGTCCCCCAGGAAACATCAACATCCCACGTGCCTCCAAATCCAATTCCCCAGCCAAACACTAACCCACCAAAAACCACCATTACCCCAAATCCCAATCCTCCACCAAGTCCCTACTACCCAAATATCAGCCCTTACCCGCCATATCCTTCATATCCTGCTCCAAACACCAACATTCCCCAAAGCCCAAATGACCTCCCTGTTCCCATAACCAACCCACTCCAGAACAGCCCACATATGGACCCACAAAATTATAACCCGCCAGGCCAAGTTACCACTTATTTACCTTATAATGATCCTGGCCGCCCAGCCGAAACCATCCAAAATCCACCAGCCCAAAATCCATATCCAACCCAAAACCCCTACCAGACACCGCAGCCAGAAATTAACTCAGCCTTCCCTAAGCCAGCATATACCAAAACTCAACTCTCCCGCCCGCCAAAATGGAGGCTGACATTGAAAATTTGAAAACCATGATGCTTAGAATCCTTAACCAAGAAGTTTCTAATGAAAATTTGGGGAACAGCTTCCTGGGTATGATGGATAAAGAAACTTCTCAAAAAAAAAAAAAAAAAAAAGCTCCCTGCTGAGTTTGAGTCCATTTCTAATAAGCCTCTGCAGAACTAGTATACCGCGACTGACCCACTTTTGACACCCGGAGATCTGATGGACCGCTTCGGATATATTACCCCTATTCCTTTCCCTAGCCTTACGGATTTGGTCATCTACCAATCCGCTCCCTAAAATTGAGGATCTCAAACCTCAGGTCCTCAATAATGTAATTAACCCTGTACGGTGTGCTTTTAATAATAATCTAAACGTCTTTGCTTATTTTTTAGTTGCACCTGTATTAAAAGACGCATTAAATCATTATAATAATGAGTCATTTAATAGGACCCGAACAATTTTTTTTTTTTTTTGCTTGAGCTTGTAAAGTCAGTCGAGCACTAGAGACAACATCATTCATCATCAGCAACTGAAGACTTACCCACTCTCAATCTGGGGGCTGGACAATGAAATCAAAGAAGTCAGAATCGGCAACTACCTGCAAGTCTCCAAAAGAACACCACCCATGAATCCCTTCAAAAAGTTCGTGGACATGCTTACCTGGTCCTATGAAGATGTGTCAGGGGTAGACCCAGCCATAGCCAAACACCGGACCCTCATATGTCCGGATGCTCAGCCAATCAGACAAAAGCTCCACCGCATCAAGTCAGAATGGTCACTACAAGTTGAGAAAAAAAAAAGAAAGCATGAAACAGCCACACGTCAACTTCATTCGGGTAAAAAAAAAAAAAAAATACAAAAATACAAAAAAAAAAGAAAAAAAAAAGAAAAAATACCCGATCTGGCTGTCCAATATAATGATCATTCCCAAGCCCAACAGTTTTTTTTCATCAACGGCATGCTGGGTTATAGTCAAATTAAAGGCAGCAGGAGACCAAGAAAAGACCCCATTCACCACCCCTTGGGGAACCTACTGCTATCATGTCATGCCGTCTGGGCTAAAAAAATGCTAGGGGCTACTTATCAAAGGCTGCTACCCCTCTCTTCCACGATGTGCTATATATTGTCAATGGGATCCGGTCAGGAGATGTCGTACTCCCCACAAGCCAGGAAAGAAGACCTTGTTCAGCCCTCCAATTTCAACGAGCTCAAAAGGTATGGTGCTCGATCCATTCTATTCAACAAGTGCTTCCCTCTCCGGCCCGCTAGGCTGAAAACCCGAAAGGGCAGCCTAGGCAAAAGTTAGGGCATATATATAAAAAAAACAACAAAAAAAAGAGAAAATGAAAAACAAATAAATAATAATAATAATAAAAGCTCGCTAGGTTGAAAACCCGAAAGGGCAGCCTAGGCAAAAGTTAGAGCCAAATAAAAATACATATCAGGAGAATAAGGAGATGGAAGACACTCTTTGAAACCTCGGCATCTTACCTCCAGTCTTCAGCATGCAAGGGGGCTTGACTGACAGAAGAAAAAGAAAAACCACGACAAGAAGCTCGCAATAAAACACTAAAATATAATATTACAGGTCCTAAGGTGCAACTTAGGAATAATTGCTAAAGAAATTTAGATTATACATTAATTGCATGTACATATCTACTATTGCATATACCCCTTTGTTTCCCCCAAAACTATCCTTCATTTGCAGCTTAAGCCCCGGAGCAGTCCATCAGTGCTTGCGGCGTCCGCCCGGTCGGTCCCATTTACTTCTTCTGCAGAGCACAGAAAAAGACTCAGTCTCATCAAAATGAGAAGCACCAGAAGTATCCTCGCCGTATTCATCATCTACGTTGCCAATGTCCTGAAACAACCAAACAACTTGGATCCCGACCATTCATTGCTGCCCTGTCTGATTACGAAGAAAAATGCAGGAGTTGTGAGAATAGCCTTATGCCAAGCGTAGCCCAGCAACAATTATATGGCCAAGAACAGGAGGAGGTAACTGCCTTTTCCTCTCCCCACATATCATAGAAAAAAAAAAGAGAGAAAAGGGAAGCTTGTTCGAGCCCGAAGGTATATTCCTTTAAAATCCATTTTTGGGGATACAGCGTGCCATTACCCGTTAGGTCGGTATAGCTTTGCTTTGTGCGTGCGTCTTGAGTCTGCATGTGTTTATTTATTTTGCATCATGTAAATTATATTGCATTGTAAATATTTGTACAGGTTTTCAGAAAAAAAAAAAAAAAAACAAAAACAAAAACAAAAACAAAAAAAACAAAAAAACAAAAAAACAAAAACAAAAACAAAAAAAAAACAAAAAAAATTTATGTACTGTTTTGCATATAAATAAACGTTTTTGCATTTTAGGCATTGTAAAAATGCATTTTGCATCTTAGAGATATATATTACATTTTGCATTACTGCATGCATGATAGAATAGGAAAATACCCATGCATCATGTTAATAAGCATCTTATAATTTTTAGGCATCACATTTACATTAAATAAAGTAGTACATGCATTCATCATGTGCATTCATAATCCAATAAGTTGCATTAGGGGTGCACTAAAAAGAAAATAAAATGCCCCCAATCATGAAAATAAATATTCCCACGGCATTCACTATATCCCTGCAGCATAAGCATGCATCATTTAGCCCCATTTGCATTTGTAATATAAAGCATGCATAATAAGGTCAAATAGTGACCATTAGTTCAATCATGCATCGTAAAAATAAATTGCATGCATCATTACTTAATTGCATCATTTAGGCATAAATAGGACATGCATATACATTATTAATAAAGTCAAGAATGTTTCAAAAGTACCAAACAGTGCCAAAATCTAGCAGATCAGAAGTATATCCTGGCGAACAAAAAAAAAAAACAAAACAAAAAAAAAGACAAAAAACAAAAAAAAAAGAGAGAAAAGAAAAAAAGAGGTAATAAGCATGCAAATAAAGAAAGTAGCAGGTATGCAGAAAGAAAGAAAAAAAAAACAAAAAACAAAAAACAAAAACAAAAAAACAAAAAATCAAAAAACAAAAAAAATCGGGAGAAGGAAGAATGTATGTACAAGAAGGAAAAAAATTTCAGGTACATGCAACAAGGAAAAATGCGGCGACAGAAGAAGAAATTTTCGACTGAAGCTAGAAAATCAAGCAAAAAGAAAAACAACAGCAAAGAAAAGACGATTCCAGCTGATACCAAAAGATGCTACAGCAAGAAAAAAGAAGCTTCTGACCAAGGTTAGAAGGTTCAACAAGAACAAATGCAGCAGCATCAAGAAAATTTTTCCAGCTAAAGCCGAAAACAAAGCGGGACAGGGGAAAAGATTTTCCGGCGAAGGCCGGAACAGTGATGAAAAGAAAAATCCCCAGCAAAGTGCAACAACGAACAGAAGCAAAGAAGCAACAACATCGGCGAATTTGTTGCATGAACACGACAAAGGTAAATGAAAGGAAGGTATTTTCCTTTTTAACAGTGCATTTGTTTGATGTTTGGAAACTTTCCTTTAAGGGGTACACAGCCCCGGATTGATAGGGAAAGGTTTTGTTCTCCGTTGAAGGCTGAGTTCCTGAGGAGGCAATACATTTCATTCATTGGCTGTGTGGGAAACTTTCCTTTAAGGGGTACACAACCCCGGATTTATAGGGAAAGGTCTTGTTCTCCAGTAGAGGCTGAGTTCCTAGGAAACAATTCACTCCGCATAGCCACAAGACGAACTACGTTTGGTCTGATTCCTTGTTTAAGGATACGTAGGCAGTCTATCACGGTAGACGCGACCATCACAGCACATATTTACCCTTGTCGTACTTATTTGATAAAGCTTTGCCACACTTGCTCATTTAGTATTTCCGCACTTGCACCGCAACACTTACACCGCCACATTTAGTCCCCAGCTGAGTGAACTACGTTTCGGTCTGATTCCTTGTTTAAGGATACGTAGGCAGCCTATCACGGTAGGCACAACCGTGGTACGAGTGATAGTTTAGGTTTTGGCCTGAACTACGTTTTGGTCTGAGTTCCTTTATTAAGGGATACGTAGGCAGCCTACACTAGTAGGTCCGACCATTAGAGCATTTCAACTCATATCTGCTTAAAAATTACGATAACTTTTTATAACCGACTAAAATTGTCCAGGTTATGGAGTTTGGTCTCATGTTATCTCTCGTTGCATCATAACTACTACCTGTTGCATCTCATTCCCATTTTATAATTGAACGAAATTGGAGGGTCTATTGTTTATCAACGATGTTCGTCTACTCAGTAAGCCTTGGGTTACCCGTAGGCTCCATCGTTGAGGGGCTCTGTAGACACCCCAATTTCGTACCCCTGATATGTGACATGACATAAAATATCAAAAACTGTTGAAACATTAACAAATGTCAAGTTACAAGGTTGAAAATGCAAAAGGAAAAAGTAGGATGCATGAACAGTGAACTGCAGGGGGGTAAAGTGCAAAATTTTGAAAGATTTGAAGGAGCATGGTGCCGCACCAAGGCCCCTTGGTGCCGCACCAAGGGTTCCTTGGCCGCACCATGCTTGTTTCCTGTAGCCTCTCTCAGAATGAAAATGTACAATTTTTGATGCACAAGGTACAAGTCGTTGAAGCTGCTGAACAAATCAAGAAATCCCAGCCGTGTCCTGCTCCTCGACTATAAATAGGAGGCCCCGGCTCCCCATTTTCGCTGCTCAATTCCTCCGCGATTTTTAGATCGCAGCGAAGCTCTGCTTCGTTTCCTTCGATATTATTAGTACGAGAGGTGCGAGATAGGTGAGTGGAAGCCCCTAGAGTCTCCAAACCCCGTCCAAACTCTGCCAAAATAAAAACCCATAGATTATAAGTAATCCCTAGCCTAGTTATTAGGTATCCACCTCATTTCCCCGGCCCAAAAATCCCAAAGTAAGCCGTTAGCTCGAGTAACGTTTATTCCGCCCAACCAAAAGGCCAAAACCACAAAAACTAAGCCGTCATTCCGCCCGACCAAATAAACCAAAACTACCACATATAAGCCGTCACTCTGCCCAAATCAAAACAACAACCACACAACAAACAACAACAAAGACTCCCTCTCCCGAGAAGGACAGAGCGAGCACACCGCCGCTCTAAAAGGTAAAACCTTTAAGAGCGCCGTTTTATTTATTCTGTATTTTCTGCCTTTCATTTATTTTCAAAAGTTGTTATTTAAATCCGCAATGTAGCCAATATAAGCCGTTGTCTTTGCCGGATTAGAATAGGAAATATTATGTAAAAGAGCCGTTATAATGGCCAAATATTCTTAAATATGTCGTAATTATTGGAAGGAGGCAATGCGAGTCCGTAAATAATGTGGCCACGAATGTATTTGTTTAAATTTCCCTTGTCATTATAATACCTTATTTATTTGCTAAATAAATGTGACAATAAGCATACTTCACCAAAAACCCTTTTCGAGATCGAAGGCGAGTTGGGTGCCTAGCACCTTCCCAACTCGTAACTTAGCCTCCGAACCCGCTTTTAAAAATCTACGGTTTTCTTTTTACGGTTTTTCTTTATTTTTCCTTAAAATAAAGATGGCGACTCTAAAACTTTCGGATCCGGTGGGGCCTCGCAACATTCCCTCTTTGCACTTTCTGTTCTCCCCTAAAAAGGGAGATACGGGAATGGAGGGTGATGCATTCCCATATCTGGTATCCCCTAAACAAGGGATAACTTGATGCGGGAAACCCATAGCTCCCATAGTGATCTGGATGGGCCATAAGGCTATTTTCAATAAATCCATAGTGGGGGCGTCGCAATATCCTTTCTTGCACTTCTCCTTTTTCACCTGAAAAGAAAAGGGGAGAATGGGAATGGAAGGGTAATGCATTCCCATATCATGTTATCCCTAAACAAGGGATAACCTGATATGGAAAACCATCAGTTCCCATATTGGATACAAAATCCACTCAGGGCAACCGAGGCACATTCCAACGTGCTAATATAGACAGCACTCCTCTCGCACTTTTGATTTCGTCTTCCCCTAAACAAGGGAGGGTGGAACGAGAGCAGTGGTGTCCCGCATCCGCACGTACGCGCACCCCTATCCAAGGGCGCGCGGGGCGCGGGGGCACACCCCGGGAACCTCACACCTGCTGTTGTACAACAGCCCATGGCAGAAACTCAAATGATGCATGCCATCGTTCACACTCATGGTGAACGCCCAGAAAAGTTTGCTGGCTCAGAATTCAAACGCTGGCAGCAAAAGATGCTCTTCTACCTTACGATCTTAAACCTGTCAAAGTGCCTGAAGGAAACAACCCCTATCTTGAACGAAGGGGAAACGGATCGAACCACCGTGGCCGCTGTCGAGTCATGGAAACACTCCGACTTCCTTTGTAGGAACTACGTCTTAAATGGACTGGATAATTCGTTATACGATGTATGCAGCCCATTTAAGACAGCCAAAGACCTTTGGGAATCATTGGAAAAGAAGTACAAAACCGAAGATGCCGGCTCGAAGAAATTCATAGTTGCTAGGTTTTTAGAATTTGTTATGAATGATTCCAAAAGTGTAATGACATAGGTTGAACAACTCCAACTAATCTTGCACGAGATAGCAGCCGAAGGGATGATAATTTCAGAAGCATTCCAAGTTGCGGCAATGATCGAGAAGCAACCTCCCGTGTGGAAGGACTTCAAAAACTATCTCAAGCATAAGCGCAAAGATATGTCGTTGGAGGATTTGATTCTAAGGCTAAGGATTGAGCAGAATAACCGGGTCGCCGACAAGAAGCAGCTTCGCCCCATAGAAGGGGCACATGTGGTTGAACAGGACTCCATGAACGGGAAGCGTAAAAGCTCCGGGGAAGGGACGTCCAAGCAGCACAAATACAAGTTCAAAGGCAAGTGCCTCAACTGCGAAAAGAAAGGCCATAAATCAGTGGAGTGCCGAGGAAAGAAGCGAGTCTGCAAAGAAGCCAACGTGGTTGATGAAGACATCAACATGATCTGCGTGGTTTCCGAGACAAACTTGGTCGACACGGGTCGTGAATGGTATGTGGACACCGGCGCCACACGTCACATATGCGGCGATGCAAAGATGTTCTCATCTTACTCCAAAGTGACGTCCGGCGAGAAGCTATTCACGGGCAACTCCTCCACCTCTGGAGTGGAAGGAAAAGAGCGAGTGATACTGAAAATGACCAGCGGACGGGAATTGGTGCTTACCAATGTCCTCCATGTCCCGGATATTAGGAAAAACCTAATCTCCGGCTCCCTTTTAATAAAGCATGGGTTCAAGTTGGTCTTCGAGTCTGATAAGTTTGTACTTACTAAGAGTGGAGTTTTTATGGGCAAATGTTACCTCAATGAGGGCTTGTTCAAGTGTAATGTAATGGTGCCGCCCTGCTTTAAACAAAAAAAAAAAAAAAAAACCCCACCCAATAGTAGTAGTATTAATAATACAACATCTACATCTTCTTCTTACTTGCTTGAGCACTCTAATATTTGGCATCTTAGACTAGGTCATGTTAACCATGATTCTATACGACGATTAATGCAAATGAAATTACTTCCAAAAGCTCGAATCAACACTAAGGAAAAATGTCTAATATACGTTGAGGCCAAACAAACAAGAACCTCCTTTCAAACAATACAACGTGACACTCGACCACTAGAGCTAGTTCATAGCGACCTATATGATTTTAAATCCATAGAGTCATGTGGCGGGAAAAATTATTTCATCACCTTTATTGATCATAGCACACGTTATTGTCATCTTTACTTGCTAAATAGTAAAGACGAAGCGTTCGAGGCATTTACAATGTACAAGAACGAAGTAGAAAATCAACTTGAGAAAAAGATAAAAATTCTCAAATCTGATCGAGGAGGTGAGTACGTACATCCTTTTAAAGACTTTTGTGTAGCACATGGAATAATTCATCAAGTGACTCCTCCTTATACTCCTCAATCCAATGGGATTGCAGAAAGGAAAAATCGCACACTCAAACAAATGATGAATTCATTACTAATTCAATCAGGCCTACCCGATGAAATGTGGGGGGAGGTAGTGCTCACAGTAAATTACTTGCTCAACAAGTTACCACATAAGAAATTGGAGCAAACTCAACTCCTTATGAATTATGGACTGGTCAAAAACCTTCCTACAAATTCATCAAAGTGTGGGGGTGCATGGCCAAGGCGGCAGAGCCATTACCTAAAAAGATGAAAATCGGTCCAAAAACCGTAGATTGTATCTTCATAGGATATACAGCTCGGAGTAGTGCCTATAGGTTCTTAGTGCACAAGTTTGACAATCCAAATATTGAAGTAAATACAATACTAGAATTAAGAAATGTCACATTTTTTGAAAACATATTTCCATTAAAAAATAACCAAAATACTAATGGAAAACGCTCATTTCCTTGGAACACAAGCGAATATGAGAACGAGGCCCCCACGGACATTGGTCCCATGGACATAGTCCAAGAAGACCATCCAGCTACACCGGACGATGAACCAAGAAGGAGCAAACGGGCAAAAATAACTAAAACCTTCGGACCCGACTTTGTGACCACATTTATAGTGGACAATGAACCTCGCACGTTCAAAGAAGCAATATCTACTCCCGAAGCTCCTCAATGGAAAAAAGCCATTAATGGCGAAATATCTTCCATTATGCAAAACCACACTTGGGAATTAGTTGATCTTCCCAAGGGGTGTAAACCATTGGGCTATAAATGGATTTTCAAAAGAAAATTAAAACCCGATGGTTCCATTGATAAGTATAAAGCACGATTAGTCGTAAAAGGGTTTAATCAAAAGGAAGGTGTTAATTATTTTTGACACTTATGCTCCTATAACCCGAATTACGTCAATTCGACTAATAATTGCTTTTGCAGCTCTACACGGTATTAACCTACATCAAATGGATGTTAAGACTGCTTTCCTAAATGGGGAACTCGAAGAAGAAATCTATATGAATCAACCCGAAGGATTCATAGCTCCGGGCAACGAAACGAAAGTATGCCGATTGGTCAAATCGTTGTACGGATTAAAGCAAGCACCAAAACAATGGCATAAACGTTTTGATGACGTAGTACTTGTAAATGGGTTCAAGATCAACAAATGTGACAAATGTGTGTACGCCAAAAATACACAACATGGTTACGTCATTATCTGCCTCTACGTAGATGACATGCTCATCATCGGCAATAACGACAACATGATCAAGGACACCAAGAAAATGTTGGCCAACAGGTTTGACATGAAAGACCTTGGGATAGCTAATGTCATCTTAGGTATTAAAATATCTAGAACATCCGAGGAGATCATATTATCACAATCTCATTACATCGAGAAATTACTGGAGAAATTCAGCAATGGTGATAATAGTATTGCAAAAACTCCAATTGACCCAAACTTTCATCTCAAAAAGAACCTACACGAAAGTGTATCTCAAATTGAATACTTTCGTGTAATTGGAAGTCTAATGTATCTCACGAATGTTTAGGGCTCTCTTTTTGTGTTTGTTTAGGAGTGCACTGATTAATTTTTGCAGGGCTATATAGCAGCATATCTCATCATTGAAGGATTCTCTCATCTCTCTCCCGTTTATTTATCTTCATCTTTTCTTCTGAAGCCCCAATCTTGGTCTCTTTGTTCTTCCTGCAGGTTTTGCCCTAATGAAATCCTATTCCCCAAATCCTTCTTCATCTGCTCAAATGGCTGACGCACAGAATGTTGCGTCATCAATAGAGATGTTAAATTGGGTTGGTCCTAACCCTACATGGTCAGTCCTGTATGGTCGTGACCCTATAGGGCCGCGGGTTAAACGGGCCACTCGAATCGTGACCCTAACCCTGTATGTCTCGGTTTAACAGGGTCAGCCCTATTAAACATGATGCCTTATTTTAATAAAAAACTCAAAAAATTAAATCAGCCCTATTAGACGATTAAAAATAATACGATCCAAAATAAAATAAAGTCATACAACTTAACTACTTAAGTCACAAAATTTAAAACACAAAACAATTAACAACTTCAAGTTTTCAAGTACTAGTGTACTAATTAAAAATTACTAATAAAAACATGAAAATGGCATACACTAATTAAAAAGTACTAATAAAAACAATTCACACTTCCAGTGCACTCTCAATTCAGCCTTTATCCAAAATGGCATTTACACCATTACATGTATGTGTATGCATCTTGATTCTTGTGGTTACCAAATTAAGCATCACTATCATAAAATGATGGACAAATTACCATTAAATAAAAGACTTTGAAAACGTATTTCTTGCCTATGCGCTTCATACACGAAAGTGAAAACACTTATGTCGTCGTTTAAATCGACGGAATAATATTAATGGCCAATGCAATGCTCCAGTTCCCGATTCCTATCAATTGTAACGAGTTATCCATGGCTCAGAAAAAATGAAGAAGAAAAACGGCGGGCGTACAGATGAGTAGACGACGGAATCAACAGACAACAATGGAATATAAATGATAAACAAGTTCATCTCAGATTCTCAGAGCCATATTACCTCCTTCATGTACTCACCTTCTTCTCACTAATTAATAATTTCTAAATTAGGGTTTAATTAAAAGCTTACCAGTTCAGTTGAAGATTTAGATGACGGCGAGATTGAAGATGAGTAGATGACGGTGAGAGCGAGATTGAAGACTGAAGACAAGTAGACGACAGCCTCCCTTCGGCCCTTCTTCCCTTCTGCCATTTCTGTTTTGATGTTTTCCTCTTTTTGCTATTTTGGAGTTTTGACTTTTGGTTTTGGGTGAAGGCGTGAAGCAGTGAACTGAAGACTGAAGGCCAAGGACCACATACGCGGCACTGACCAGGGTCTCCGTCTTTTGACTCTTTCCGCCCAAAAAATTTTTGCCCGCCCACGGGTCAGCCCTATAGCCCGGCAAGCCAACCCAATTTACCCGTGGCCCTATAGGGTTAGCCCATTTATTAAATGGGTTGTGTTTTTTCGACCCTAACCCTTTCCGATTTTCGATTAATAGGGTAGATCTTGCAGTTCCCGGCCCTTTTAACATCTCTAGTCATCAGCAGCCTCATTCCTTTCTCATGAAATTCCCCAATCTTCTACCAACCCTATCACTGCCGTTGTTCCTTCAGATGCCTCCCCAGCCCCAATCGCTTTGTTGCTGTCCGGTGCCCGCGAGTATGCCATTGATTTGGACAACCTTCCTTCAAATCTAAAAAAAAATGGTGCAATAGACCCGCTAATATCTTTTCGTAAGTCTAAGCGTATTCGGGGTTATGGGCTAGACCTCGAACCTACCTCTCCCAAGGTAAGTGCTGCTGTGAAAAGGGAAAAGGTTGATGTGTCACAGGAAGACATTCTATGTGTTGTTTCATTTTCAGATGATGAGCGTGACCTTGATTTTGAAGCCGCCATAAACCTCTCCAGTTTTCAATTCGCTGCTCATGAGGAAGGTCTAGCTTTAGCGGGAGCATCTTCGGTTCGCGGTTCTGTCTCGTCTCCTGCTCCCACTGTTTTCCATGACTGTTTTTTTGCCGCTACAGTTTCTGCCCCCTCTTCCAATGTTGTGGCTCCTTCTGCCACTAAGGTTTCTTTTGGTCCTATTAATGCTGAAGAAGAATATGACCCCGATGAACACATTCCTCTAGCCCATTTTCTCGACAGATCCAAAAGGGGAGTCTGTAACCGCTCAACCTCCTCGAGGAAATCTTCTTCCAGTTTTGCTCATGACATCTCCAATGATGAAGATTTTCAAGACATATTAGAAGCAAGCTTAGAAGACATCGGGATCTCTGTTGATAATGCTGAACAAAATGCTATTGATGATGCAACTAATGATACATCATCAGCTGCCTCATTCCCTCCTCTGGATATTCACTACAAGAAAATAGAGTAACTGCAACAGACTATTGCAACATAATTAAATTTAGTTACAAGCTAAAAACTGGACTGCGTATTCCTTATTGAAACCCATTTTAGCCGCGTTCTTTTTGGGGGGAAAAATTGGAGGGAAGAATTGCGCCTAAATTGCAACAGTTATTGCAACAATTTTAGATTTTTATTTTTAAAATTACAATACCTATATAATAGAAAAACCTTAACCTGCCGTAAATTAATTAAAACCCCCAATTTCACACCCTTCGTTCTCGATTCTCTCTCACGTGTGACCTCTCTCCTCCGGCCTTCTCTTCTCAAGCCAGCCGTCTTCTTCGAGCGCTATACCACACCACACGCCGTCATCCTTACTCTCGAACTTAAAAGGAGTTTGGTCAACTGATTTTAACGATTTCACTTCCTCCGAACAAGGTATTCTCTCCCCCCGATGTACAACTTTGTTCAATTGAGTTTAACATTGTCGTTTTCTTCCCTTTTTAGTAATTGATGCGTGGTAATTTTCTGTTTATAAGTTAATATAAGATTTGTTTGTTTATTGTCCCCAATTTTTTGATTCAGTGATATTGATTAGATTAGTATTTTGATTAGATTGATAACCAATGGACTTCAAATCTGTAATCAATTATATAATTGTAATCATCTTGCCTCATTAGAGGATTTCTTTTCTCTGTTTCCTTTTTTTTTTATGGATGCTTGCCATATTTTTGGGTCTAATGAAGTTGATACTTGCAATACCAAATCATGTTGTACCTAAAACTAGTTAAGACTAGAAAAACGAGCCATGGCAGTCGATGAAGATAACAGGAGAGTCATTTTGGGGGTTGTCTGGCTGTTGGGTCTGTCTGTCACGAAAGAGGATTGGTAAACAAGATTCAATTGTGCAATCGAAAAACTAAAAAAAATGTGAAATTGGAACAATTGGCAAGGAGGAGAAGAGAAGAATTTGAAAATATATAACAATTTTTAAGTTCATAACATTTTCCTGCCCGAATAAACACCATATGCGATGCAAAAAAATGAACTATTGAACTTGATGAAAAGATAAGCTTATAAAAAAACTAATACCAAGCTGAACATTGCCTTTGATATGGCAATCATCATAGCTACTTGCAAGCGTATTTTAAGTGCTAGATTTAAAAAAAAATTCCAGGGCAGATTAAATCGAACAAGTGGGAAATTGATGTTGAGAACAAAGAAACAATACCCTCCATTAAGTCGCTAATGAAGCCATCCTTACGGGAAATAATCTAAGGGCAAGGAAAGAGATTTATGTTAACTTGAGTTACTTGTGTAATGGAGACAGAGAAAGTGTAAATCTCATATTCATTCACTGCCCTGTAGCGAAGGAAATCTGGGACTACTTATCAAAAAAAATCTGGGACTACATTCTGAATCTGTTTTGCCTATCTTGGGTTATGCCTAGATCGATTAAAGATCTTCTTCTGGGCTGGTCTCTCTACAAGAGAAGGAGGAGGAACAGCATATGGGACTCTATTCCTTTGGTAGTTTGCTGTATCCTGTGGGGCCAGAGGAATCACAGAGTCTTCGAGAATGAGGAGCTTAGCGTAGATAAGCTTAAGGGTCAGATCATCCAGACCTTGTTCCTTTGGTGCAATGGGTCGGATCCGGGTTCTGACAGCTCTTTTGTAAAAAATTTGAACAGATTTTTGATTAGCTAGGTTTTTGGTTGTATACTTCCAGTGTATATAGGCTGTCACTTGTTTTGGCGCGTATTAATATTACTCTTACTTATCAAAAGTAAAATAAAAATGGGCACGACACTGTGGATGGGTATGCTTATGGATGGTTTTCCTAGTTTCTGGTTATGAAGGCATATTTAAACAGTTTATGTGCCTGGGAGCATGTTTATTTGTTAAATGTTGCTCATTTCCTTGTTCTGTGGCAAAACATAAGCTTCCCCTGTGTTGGAAAATAAAATTGTGCTGTGAGCTATACTGGTTGGCTCTTGGGGGCAAGTCTAGGTCCATTCCTTTTCAGGTCTGGTTGTTTCTTCGTAAGCCGTGGAATGGTTAGAAGTAGGTTTACGCTCTTTGAGAAGTAGGATTATTCTTATTTATATTAGACCTACTTTCAGTCTCTACCCCTATTCTGTGGACATTGCAAAGAAAATTAAGAAGATCTTGTGTTATTTCTTATTGGAAGAATATGTGGAGGGGAAGATGGTAGGGTGAGTTGGGTTGTTGTTTGTCAGCTTGGGAAGGGAATGGGGTTTGGGTATTGTTGTGTTGGGAACCTTGTTTCAGAGAGTATTTCTCACAGTGATTACAGTGATTCTCTTTAGAACAACATTCTCTCGAGCATTAAACGACAAAGGGCAAGTTCGACAATGGGGTGGAAAAGACTTTTAGAAGGCTGTTTTCAGGGATTTAATTACTGAAGCAAGAGGGTTAATGTTTTGGGTTTGTCATACAAAAGTTACAGGAGCACTTGGGCACTGAGAACAGTAACTGAAAACAGTAATTATACAGAAAGTGGCAGATTTGGGTGTTAAAAACTACTTGGATTGGTTTTGCTTGGTAATTTTGCTCTGTCATGTGAAACCTTGTGTATAGGAACACTCCCCTTGTATGTAAGTGGCTGAGGCATTTTCCTTAGAATTACAAACTATTTGGCATAAAGTGATAAAGAGCAAATGTAGTATGCACCATAACTGTGGATGCTAGCTTCATGTTGCAGTTCCATAGAGAATTCTGGAGTTCATTCATCAGTGCCATCGTTTGTTTCTCCCTTTAACCCTTCTTATGGGTGGGGATAGGGCCCGGATTCGTTTTCAGGAATATGTGTGAGTGGGAGATACCCTGCTTACGATTTTCTTTCCCGCATATATTTCGCCTCTTGATCGTTCATATGTCTCTTATTTTGGAGTTTTGTACGTGGAGTGGGTTGGTGGTCTTTCCTGGAATTTCCATTTCTTTTGCCACCTAAACTTTTCATTCAGATAGTTTTTGATGTTTACAAATTAGTGTTATTTTGTTAACTTTCAAGAGAAGTAATTTACTGAACGCTTGAGCTTTCCAGAAAGGGACTTCCAATTAGACTGAAGTATATAACTTGGTGCGGTCATAATGTGCATAAGACCTGTCAAAGCAATTCTATGTCAGATTTGAGTTGTTTCATGTGTTTGATTGTAGCATATAGAGTAAGAAGTGTGTAACTCATGGCTGAAGTTTCTTCCTAATGGCTGCTTAATGCTTTTTGAAGAGCTCAGTGGCAGAATAGTTGTTATGAACCAGGAATTGAAAATTTGAAACACCAGCAACATACTAATTAACAACAGGAATGAGGGATTGCTGAGGATGCATATGACTGACTATAGCAGCCCAACTACTATCTTTTAATTCTTCTGCCTTTTGAGCATTTGAATACCTCAATGCTATTCCAGAGGTCATCATTCCACACATAAAATTCGAAGTTCCGTTCTGTGGCTACCCTAGATAATCCAATTATGAATAATGTCTGCTTTGACATATCTCACTGGAGCGCTTGTATAGGATACTCAATTAAGATTCTCCATTGCTAGTTACTATGTTATTATAATCTCTAGTTTCACTTTGTGGTTGGAACTTTACATCCCTCATTTGAATGTCATTGCACTTCATCATTTTCATCGTAGGTTTACTCTAGTCGATGAAGCTACCTCTGTTTCTGTGATATTCTGATTAAGTTTTTAGCCATCGTAAATATGTGGATTACAACATGTTTAATTAGGCTTACAGCCAAGTGTCAGAACCTCCTGAATATGATCAGTTATCTAAACTACTTTAAGCATGGGTCTTGTGGTTACAAACATTCTCCAATTGCTTTCTCTGTAGACTTCAGACTTCTCTTTGAACTGTGAAACTTGACAAAACCACATTAAATGAATAAAATTGAAGCTACATGTTCAATAAAAATTAGTATGGTTCAGTAACTTGATAGAATTCTTTATTTTTTAGCTAACTTTCAATGGAATTTCTTGCTTCCATTGAATATGACCAAAGATCAGTGTAATGACAATGCTTCTCTTTTCTTTCTTCATAGCCATTAATCTTACCTTTCGTCAAATTCGAGTCAATGGTTGTTTGCTCAATTAAGAGCTTTCTTATGCTACTACTTCAGATTGTACGGGAGGAACTTGTAATGGCTTTCTTAATACTAATTGTTGCGGATCAATTTCAGCAGAATAATTTGTACGCATTAGGGAAGCATGCAAACCAAACAGAACAAATTTTTCATTCATGTTAGTTGATGTTCAATAATTCTCATTGTTCTCCAGTTTCTCATGATGATCACAGTGACAGGAATGGACGAAACGTTTAAAAACAGGTGGATTCATTTATCAAATGTAGTGGTTTAATCCTCTTTTTAGCTGTTCATGTTCGATTATTGACATACTTTCTTGATGATTTCGGTGTTAATAGGAGTTTTGGTGGGAATTACATTGGCAATTATTGCATTGTGGATCTTGTTCAAACTATCAATTAAAGCAAAACTACATATAAGACAAAAAGGTATGCATTTTGCTCAACATTTGTCAACTATAAACAATATGAATTATGGGTGGTGAAAATTCGTTTTGTTACTTGTTTTACTTGACGATTACCATTGTTATTTGTAAATAATTATGTGAAAAACATGATTGTCTTTGGAATTAAATTAAAATAGTTTTGGCACAACTGGCAATAATCATGTATTGAAATCATAATTTATTGGTCTTCCTCTTTCTTATTGTATGATGCTTTTACAGCGATAACTAATGTTTGCAAACTTAGCCCATTTATAAACTCTCATGATGCCCTATCACTTAATTAACGTGGTTATAACTTGTAATTCATATATAGTCTCTCATGATGCCCTTAGCTTCTATCACTTTGTTTAATCTAAATTACTTTTACATTTTATTCGTTACGTTTACATTTTAATTTTACTTTTGGTACCCAAAGTTTACTTGCCTTTTGCTTTTGATGAGATAGACTGTCTTTTACAGCCATTGGAAGTTGGAACTAAATTCATAGACTTTTATAGTCCAATTTGTCTTAAGATTATTCCAGTAGGTATTTTTTCCAGATACCTGGCTAACTATAGAAATAATAATTATACGAATATCAGTAGCATAGAAGTTTCAAACTAAACATATAACTCAAGCCTGTGCCAAGCCCTATTAATCAGAATAAAGTGCTATCTGAACTCTGAACTTGTATGCATCCATGATCATTGTCAGCTACTGTTTCTAGCAAGAAAATTGAATTCAGAGAACTTGATCACAACTTTTGCTTGTTTCTTTTTTTGGGTTCTTTGCCACATTGAAAATGCAGAAAGTGAGGTTGAGAATATGTATAACAACAATCATCATTAGTATTCTTGCTTCTTCTTTTTTTTCAATGGAAAATTCTTGATTAAGAAGCATAAAACTAAGGTTAATAATATGTATAACAATGTGCACAAGAGAAGTGGGAATGAGGTTATGACTAGAAATACCATTGAATAATATTTGTGGTAACTCTGTGCTGAAGGTATAGAATCCTATGTCTAAAAACTGTTTGGAAGGCTTTAGATTCTGCAATGGTATGGTTCCCTGCTCCATAAAATGTCAAGAAAATTAATAATACCTCCCCTTAGAGCCCTGTATTTCTTCCATGTTAGACATATGATTACTTTTTGTTCCCAATGAATAGTTTAGAAAATAGTGCTTGCATGGAAAAATGAATGAGTTGCTAACCATGCTAAGCTGTACCTAATATCACTTTAATTACCACTATATGTACATTAGATGTTTAAAGTCGGTGGGATTAAATTCAAAGGATACCAGAATAGCATATCAGGAACTGACAAGTTGAAGAAAGTGATACAAACATATAGTCATTAGTCCCATTACATGTCAATTTTGAAGAGTGTTGACTGCATTCATAATTTGTGAAGGAATTATAGTGGGTTTGCTCAGTTTGTAGATTACTTAAGCTGTTAAATAAAGCTTGGGTTTAGTTTCTGTTTGTCTCATGACTAGCTTCACAAGTTGCGAGCAATTCATATGTTTCTGGTTTAGAGATTGTGGATTTAATTTCTACATGTGTGTTGACTGTCTGAAATATTCAAGCATACTTTCTTAGTTTGTGCACCTTTCATTAAATAACAAGCTAGTTTCTTACATGATTGAAGGAGCTTGAATGAGCTTTTGTGACTTGTCCATGAGGTTGCATTCAGCAAGTTATAGATTTGATTCCTAAAACTTTCTGCAAAGTTCTTTTCACAGACAGTTGTTAGAAAGAACAAGTTGACAATCTCAGGAGAAAGAACAAGAATTCAATTTTTTTTTCCTTTTGCCTTCTTTTTTTCCCAATAAAATCACCTTCTCCTTTCACAATAAAATCACGAAAGGAGGGTGCTGGACTTCATATATATATATATATTGGAAATGGAACTCCTAATCCAAAAAAAAAATTAAAAGCATCACAGTATGTTATTCAACTCAACTAGATTCAAGGAGTTTTTATCTCAACTATAGGTGGGGCTGGTGATAAGGATCAGGACGGGATTAGAATAAGAACTTAGAACAAGAAGTTAGAACAAGAAAGAAGTAGTGAACCTACCCTCGTGAGGGATCATAGAAACACACACAAAGCTCACAAGCTTGTTCTGAACCAACATTGAATTCTATTTAAATTTGAGAGTTTTTATCTTTATTTATCTTTGTTACAACTCACATAATACGACTAGGATTAGGGCTATGACTACCAACTATGAAATAACTTTAATAGTCTCAACTACTCCCTACAGAAACAACTCTATTAATAAAAACAATAACTATGTTAATAACCTAACTCTTTGCTGGATAATTCATTTGTAGTAATGCTGATGCATCTGTAATGAAACAATTGGAATAATAATATTATTGATATGTTTCTCTTCTCTGTGACTCTTCCTTCCTTCTTTGTCATAGTAAGATGATCTAATTTCCTTTCAGGTTGGTAGTTCCGCCGTAGGATGATGGTGTCAAGTTTCCTTGTGTCGCTACTGGAATTAGGAATGCAATTCAAGGGAAATTTGTTGTGGGTGATGTAGACACCCCAATTTCGTACCTCTGATGTGTAACTCTGGCATGTGATATCAAGAACTGTTTAAACTTAACAAAATGTCAAGTTACAGGGTTGAAAGTGCAAAAGGAAAAGGTAGGTTGCATGAATAATGAACTGCAAGGGAGGAAAGTGTCAAAAATGAGCTGAAAATAGGCCTTTCGCGCCGCGCCACCTGTCCTTGGCTCCGCGCCCAATTTTTTTCTGTTTGGCCGCGCCAAGGTCCCCAAACAGTGCACAATTGTTAACGCATTGTACAAAATGTCAAGCGCGCGGTACAAGCCGATGAAGCACGAATCCAACTATAAATAGAGGTGCCCGGCTACGCTTTGAGGGATAGTTTTTTGACGAAAGCTTGAAGCCCAGAGTTACGCTGCGTATTTTTTATGCAGTGTGCGATCAGTGAGCGAGTGATCCCTCCCCTCTCATAAAGCTTCCAAACCCTGTCCAAACTCCGCCAAAACACAAATCCAAGCGGTTAAAGTGATCCCTAGCCCTTTAGTTAGGTATCCACCTTGTTTCCCCGGCCCAAAAACCATAAAGTAAGCCATTACTCTACCCGAGTAAATAGGCTGAAATCACCCTAAATAAGCTGTTATTCCGCCCAACCAAATAGGCCAAAACCACCAAGACTAAGTCGTCATTCTGTCCGAGTAAGTAAGCCAAAACTACCATATATAAGCCGTCACTCTGCCCAAATCACATCAGCAACAGCAATAAAAGTCTCCCTCTCCCGAAAAGGACAGAGCGAGCACATCCCGCTCTAAAAAGGTAATAGCCTTTAAGGGCGTTTTATTTATTTACTTATCTATTTATTTATTTATTATTTATAAAAGTTGTATTTAAAATCCGGCCCAATGTAGTCAATATAATTCGTTGTGCTGCCCGGATTAGAATAGGAAATATTATGTAAAAGAGCCGTTATAATGGCCAAATATTTTTAAATACATTTATAATTATTGTAAGGAAATGGCTGCTAGTCCGTAAATAATGTAGCCACGGATGTATTTGTTTTACTTTCCTGTCTTTTAATGCTTAATTTATTTGCTAAATAAATATAACAATAAGCATACTTCAGCCAAAAACTATTTTGAGACCGAAAGGGCGAGTTGGGTGCCTAGCACCTTCTCAACTCGTAACTTAGCCTCCGAACCCGTTTCTTTTCTCTGGTTTATTTTCCTTTTTTCTGGTTTTGCTTTATTTTTTCCTTAAAATAAAGATGGCGACTCTAAACTTTTTGGATCCAATGGGGCCTCGCAACACTCCCTTCTTTGCACTTTTCCGTTTTCCCCTAAAAAAGGGGGAATGAGAATGGAAGGATGATGTATTCCCATATCCTGGTATCCCCTAAACAAGGGATAACTTGATGCGGGAAACTCAAAGCTCCCATAGTGATCCGAAACGGGCCATAAGGCTATTTTTAATAAAATCTATAGTGGGGGCGTCGCAATATCCTTTTTTGAACTTTTCCGTTTTCCCCTAAAAAAGGGAAAATGAGAATAAAAGGGTAATGCATTCCCATATCCTGGTATCCCCTAAAAAAGGGATAACTTGATGCGGGAAACCACAAGTTCCCATATTGGATCAAAAATCCACTAAAGGCAACCGAGGCGCATTCCAACACGCTATCATAGACAGCACTCCTCTCGCACTTTTGATTTCGTCTTCCCCTAAACAAGAGAGGGTGGAACGAGAGCAGTGGTGTCCCGCATCCGCACGTACGCACATCCCTATCCAAGGGCGCGCGGGGCACGGGCGCACTGTCCCGGGAGCCCACAGTGGCGACTCTGCTGGTAAGTTGTTTTATTTTAAATAAAATGGAGGGCTAGACTCATAAAATAAATATTTTTTTGTTTTTATTTGTTTCTGGCTAAAGTATGCTTGTTATATTAATTTATGCATTTCAATATTGTGTTCCTATACATCCATGCCTATATTTGTGGATATGATCCTCCATCTTGCAGCATTTTCGTTCCGATGACTGTTACAGGTATATTTAAAAATATTCTAAAAAAAAGAGCAAAAAAATAAAAATAAAAATCCGAAAATAAAAAAAAATTCGAAAAATCAAAAAAAAAATCATATATATGTTGACAATAAAAATTCCGGGTAGCACAATAAAAGGGTCGTAGCTTTATTTTAAATATTGCTTTATTCTCGGCTTTGTACTATTATTTCTTTATGTTCATTTTTCCTTTTTTATTATTCTGTACATTTGTACATATTTGCATTTATTCTGTCATTTTATTTTGGGGACATAGGACCAAATTTGTAATTAATAGGAATAGATAGTTTCCCCACTTTTCTTTCTATTTCTTAAATGTGGTGTGCTTGCTTGCTTGCGCTCAAACTAAAAAGCCGAGAAAATCCACACGTAACAGCAAGACATGCCATATCTGTTTTATTTTTTCTGTTTATATATCTATAAATGAATAAAGATTTTACTGCTTTTTAGATACCGCACACACGCACACGCATATAGGTATATTCCGAACTGTTACCCTATATCATGGCCATCCTACCCCCTGCATAAGCCAACGCTAGAATCCATATAGCTTCTCAGGACACTTCGTAGACCGACCGGTTTTTGCATCTCTGAATTGTGAGTCAGCCCCTGTCAAAAAAAATGATATATGAAAATGATGAAAAAAAGAAAGTCGAAAAAAAATAAATATAATTAAAAAAAATGCGCAAGTTTTTAAAAAAATATATGATGAAAATAAATTGCGCAACAAAAAATAATAATAAATAAACAGGGGCTGATTTATTATTCTTTGATGTTTGACCTAGACCATTTCGAATGGTGGATCCTGGAAAGAGTATAGGCCATTCGCCTGAGATCAGTCCGATCTTGGGGAGTCGAAAGGAAGGTGGAATACGTTGGTCCTATACTCTGGAGAAAGAATCCACTGTTCCAGGGAAAGTCCTGAGACCGTCAAAATAAAGCAGGTGCTTATCCGGTCAACTGTAGGGAACAATTAAATAATAATAAAATATACTAATAAAGGCACGCTGTACTCCAAACCCATTTTCCTCAGAAACCTGGCCCAAATTTGGAAAGACAGAGATAGTACTGGCCGGTTGATACGGGAAAGTAGCGCAGAAATCAGACCAGATGGTATCAGTATCAGATCAGATAAGGGTAGAATCAATTCAGAGGGAACAGATCCGAACAGTATGGCAACAGATGAGCAGTCCGATATGGGTACAGATATAGGGGCTCCAGGGTATGCTCCGACTCTGGCAATGCAGCAGTGGCTAGACCAGAATCTGGATGCACGACATGATCGCTTGCTAAGCCAAATAACAAGTCTTATACAAGGTCCGAAGCCCAGTGGTGAGGTGAACTCTTCCCCTGCAGTCCCCCAGGAAGCATCAACATCTCATGTGCCTCCAAACCCAACTCCCCAGCCAAACACTAACCCACCAAATATGGCCACTACCCCAAATCTCAATCCTCCACCAAGTCCCTACTACCCAAATATCAGCCCTTACCCGTCCTATCCTTCATATCCTTCCCCAAGCACCAAAATTCCCCAAAGCCCAAATGACCTCCCTTTTCCCATAACCAACCCACTCCAGAACAGCCCACATATGGACCCACAAAGTTATAACCCGCCAGGCCAAGTTACCACTTATTTACCTTATAATGATCCTGGCCGCCCAGCCGAAACCATCCAAAATCCATATCCTACCCAAGTTCCACCAACCTAAAATCCGTATCCAGCCCAAAATCCATATTCAGCCCAAAATCCTTACCAGATACCGCAGCCAGAAATTAACCCAGCCTTCCCTAATCCAACCGGTATATACCAAAAACCACCTCCCCCAGCTACCAAAATAGAGGCCGACGTGGAAAATATAAAGGCCATGGTACTCAAACTTCTCAACAAAGGAGAATTTTCTACGCGGGCACTGACATTACAACCTGCGGTAGTATTGCCTTTCAAATTCAAAATGCCCGACATAGAAAAATCTAATGGGACTGGATGCCCTATATCCCACTTAAAATCTTATTCCACTGGCATGCAGTCAAGGGGAGCTAGCTTTGATGCTATGGCTTCCAATTTTCACCTCACCCTAATAGGGGCTGCCAAACAATGGCTAATGTTGTCTGATAGCAGCACCATGAATACGTGGGACCAGATAGCTGAAGCGTTCCTGGAAAGTACAAAGACAACACCAGTCCTGAAAATAGAAGAGACCTTGAGTCGTGCACCCAACGGGAAAAAGAAACATGTGTTGAGTTCGCAGTCAGGTGGAAGAGAAAGTTGGCTCAGACCTTTGACAGACCTGATCCGGCCGAGTCATGCAGAATGTTCATCAAAAACCTCCAGCCCATTTACCTGGAACACATGCGGTATCTCCCCTACACCAATTTTAAAGAAATAGTGGGGATAGGAGCCCGTATTGATGAAGATATATGGACGGAGCAATTACAAGTCAATACGCCTCCTAGCTCTTTCCGTTACTCTAAAGGGAAGACAGCCGCAGCCACACCCACACCAACTGTCAATGTGGTAGGAAATGCATCAGCCACTTTTCCTACCCAAAGTTATGGCACTGTTCCATGGTCCTATGGAGCGGACAGGTTTGTCAACACAGTCGGAGGGAATAATGGCCCGAACAGAAATTTCAGAAATCAAAACCGACATTATGATGAATTGCAAGCCTCCCAGTCTGTGATCCTGCAGGGGCTAATGGCACAAGGAGTGTTAAAACCCATGGAAAATTATAAGCCACCAAACCCCCTGCCCAGGACCTGGAATCATGCCCAGTACTGTGAATATCATCGCTGCAGTGGTCACCTCACCGATAAATGTTATATACTCAGAGATGCTATCCAGGATCTTATAGATGATAAGGTTATTGAAAAGCCTCCTCCCATACCAAATATAGTCAATAACCCTCTACCTCAAATCAACATGATTGAGGTTGATGAAAATTTTTGGGTGCCTGAGTTCGAAACAAATAAACACCCATTACCATATATCCTTGTTCCTTTCTTTCCATCCCCATCCATAAAAGAGCCTAGCTACGATATGTTCTCTTGGGACACTATCCTGGGTAGCCAAAGGTACTTGTAATATTGAAAAAGCCACTTGGGTCGGTAGAGATATTAGCCATCTTACCCGATCTGGCCGAGCCTACCAACCAAACCGGAAAAGAGGTGATCACTCTGAAAAGGACCAAGCGACAGCTTCCTGGGCATGATAGACAAAGGCACTGATTATGGAAAGCTCCTTGCTGAGTTTGAGTTTATTTCTAATAAGCCTCTATAGAACTAGTATACTACGACTGGCCCACTTTTGACGCCCGCAGATCTGGTGGACCGCTTTGGATATATTACCCCTATTCCTTTTCCTAGCTTTACGGATTGGTCATCTACCGATCCGCTCCCTAAAGGTGAGGATCTCAAACCCCAGGTCCTCAATAATGTAATAAACCCTGTACGGTTTGCTATTAATAATAATCTAAATGTCTTTACTTATTTATTAGTTGCACCTACATTAAAAGACGCATTAAATAATTATAATGATGAGTCATTTAATAGGACCCAAAAGATAAAAAATTATTTGCTTGAGCTTGTAAAGTCAGTAGAGCACCAGGGACAACATCATTCATCAACAGCAACTGAAGACTGATCCACTATCAATCTGGGGATGGACAATGAAATCAAAGGAATCAAAATCGGCAAATACCTGCAAGGCTTTGAAAAGGTAGCACTCATTGATATCCCTAAAGAGTTCATAGATATCTTCGCCCTGTCCTATGAAGATATGTCGGGGCTAGATCCAGTCATAGTCAAACACCTGATCCCCACATGTCCGGATGTTCGGCAAATCAAGCAATAGCTCCGCCGGATTAAGCCAGAATGGTCACTACAAGTTAAAAAAGGGAAATCATGAAACAGCTGCACGTCAACCTCATTCGGGTAGTAAAAAAAAAGGAGTAAAAGAAAAACAAAAGAATTAAAAAAAGAGAGTAAAAAAAAAAAAGAGAGAAAAATATCTGATCTAGCTGTCCAATATAGTGACCGTTCCCAAGCCCAACAGGAAGGTCCGGATCTGCGTAGACTTTCTCGACCTCAACAAGGCGTCGCCCAAAGATGACTTCCCTCTACACAATATCAATATTGTGGTAGACGCCATTGCTGCTCATGAAATCAGATCCTTCGTCGACGGCATGCTGGGCTATAATCAAATCAAAGGCAGCAGGAGACCAAGAAAAGACCTCATTTACCACCCCTTGGGGTTCCTACTGCTATCATGTCATGCCATCTGGGCTAAAAGAAAAATGTTGGGGCCACTTATCAAAAGGCTGCTACCACTCTCTTCCACGATGTGCCGTATATTGTCAAAGAGATCCCGTCAAGAGATGTCGTACTCCTCACAAGCCAGAAAAGAAAAGACCTTGTTCAGCCCTTCAATCTTAATGAGCTCAAAAGGTATTATGTCTGAACCACCCTATCCGGCAAGTGCTTCCCTCTCCAGCTCGCTAGGCTGAAAACCCGAAAGGGCGGCCTAGGCAAAAATTAGAGCAAATAAAAAAAATATAAATAATATATATAAAAGAAAAAAAAGGAGAAATAAGGGCTCGTTAGGTTGAAAACCCGAAAAGGGTAGCCTAGGCAAAAGTTAGAGCAAAGTAAAATATATATATCGGGAGAAAAAGGGGAGGGAAAGCACTCTTTGAAACCTCGGCTTACCTCCAGTCTTCAGCAGGCAAGGGGGCTCGACTGACAGAAGAAAAAGAAAAACCACGACAGAGGCTCACATTAAAACACTAAAATATAATGTTACAGGTCCTAAGGTGCAATTTAGGAATAATTGCTAAAGAAATTTAGGTTATGCATTAATTGCATGTACATATCTATTATTGCCTTTACCCCCATTTTGTTTCCCCCAAAACTATCCTTCATTTGCAGCTTAAGCCCCGGAACAGTCCATCAATGTCTGCAGCGTCCGCCCGGCCAGGCCCATATACTTCTTCTGCAAGGCACAGAAAAGGCTCAGTATCATCAGAATGAGAAGCACCAGAAGTGCCCTCGTCCTATTCATCATCTGCGTTGCCATTGTCCTGAAACAGCCAGACGACTTGGATTCCGACCATTCACTGCTGCCCTATCTGATTTCGAAGAAAAATGCAGGGGCTAGGAGAAGAGTCTTATGCCAAGTATAGCCCTGCAACAATTATATGGCCAACAATTATCATTAAAAAAAAAGCCCGCTCGAGCCCGATGGTATATTCCTTTAAAATTCGTTTCGGAGATACAGCGTGCCATTACCTATTAGATATCGGTATAGCCTTGCTTTGTGCGTGCGTCTTGAGTCTGCATGTTTTTTTATTTATTTTGCATCATATAAAATTATATTGCATTGTAAATGTTTGTACATGTTTTCAAAAAAAAAAACAAAAACAAAAACAAAAACAAAGAAAAACAAAAAAATTTAAAAAAAAACAAAAAATTTTATGTATTGTTTTGCATCTAAATTTTATATGTACTAGATTTTGCATTATTGCATGCATGATAGAATAAAGAATGCCCATGCATCATGTTAGTAAGCATCCTATAATTTTTATACATTGCATTTGCATCAAATAAAGTAGTACATGCATCCAGCATTTGCATTTATTATCCAATAAGCTGCATTATGGGTGGGCTAAAAAGAAAATAAAATGCCACCAATCAGGAAAATAAATATTCTTATGGCATTTACTATGTCCCTGCAGCATAAGCATGCATGAAAAATAAATTTTAGGGCATAAAATATATCTGTTTTGTCCCATATTCATCTGAAAAATGTGCCTGAAAATGTGTTCAGAAAAAAAATGAATTGTATTCCGAAAAGTCTATTTCGTGAACACATAGAATGCAAAAATATGTTTTAGCCTAGAACATGTATCATATAGCTCCAACTGCATTTATAGTATAAATCATGCATAGTAGGGTCAAATAGTGACCAGTAGTTCAATCATGCATCGCAAGAATAAATTACATAAATTTCATGCATCATTACCTAGTTGCATCATTTAGGCATAAATAGGACATGCATAAGCATTATTAATAAAGTCGGGAATGCTTCAAAAGTACCAAACGGTGCCAAAATCTAGCAGATCTAAAGTATATCCAGGCAGATTTAAAAAAAAAAAGAAAAGAGGAATATTGAAAAACAAAAAAAAGAGAAACATTGAAAAACTAAAAAAAGAGGAATATGAAAAAACAAAGAAAAAAGAGAGAATAAACAAATAATAAGCATGCAAATAAAGAAAAATGGCGAGCATGCAGAATAAAGAAAAAAAAAACAAAAACAATCGGGAGAGGGGAAAATGCATGTACAAGAAAGGAAAAATTTTAAGTGCATGCAACAAAAGGAAAATGCGGCGGCAGAAGAAGAAATTTTCGGCTGAGGCTAGAAAATGGAGCGAAAAGGAAAAAAACAGCAGTAAGAAAAAGATGATTTCAGCTGGTACCAAAAGATGCGGCAGCAAGGAAAGGAAGTTTCTAACCAAGGTTAGAGGGAGCAGTAAAGAAAAATGCAGCAGCATCAAGAAAATTTTTCCAGCTAAACCCGAAAACATAGCGGGACAGGGGAAAAGATTTTCCAGCGAAGGCTGGAACAGTGACAAAAGAAAAATCCCGACAAAGTGCAAAGAAGAGAAGAACGAAAGCAACAAGAAGCGAAGCAACAGAAGAACAATTTCTTTGCATGGACACGAGGTAAGAAAAGGAAGGTATTTTCCTTTTTTGCAAGTGCATTTGTATGATGTTTGGAAACTTTCCTTTAAGGGGCATGCAACCCCGGATTCATAGGGAAAGGTCTTGTTCTCCGGTGAAGGTTGAGTTCCTAAGGAGGCAATACATTACATGCATTTTTCGCTGTGTTGGAAAACTTTCTTTTAAGGGCCACGCAACCCCGGATTCATAGGGAAAGGTCTTGTCCTCCGACGAAGGCTGAGTTCCTGAGGAGACAATTCATTCCGCCCAGCCGCATGGCGAACTACGATTGGTCTGATTCTTTGGCTAAGGATACGTAGGCAGTCTATCTCGGTAGACGCGACCATCATAGCACGTTATTTACCCTTGCCGCACTCATTTGATAAAGCTTTGCATGCACTTGCTCATTTAGTATTGCCGCACTTGCACCGCCGCATTTGATCCCCGGCTGAGTGAACTACGTCTCGGTCTGATTCCTTGTTTAAGGATACGTAGGCAGCCTATTTCTATAGGCGCGACCGTTGCACGAATGATAGTTTAGGTTTTGGCCTGAACTACGTCTGGTCTGATTTCCTTTATTAAGGGATACGTAGGCAACCTACACTAGTAGGTCCGACCATTAGAGCACTTCATTTCATATCTACTTAAAAACTACGATAACTTGCTATAACCGACGAAATATGTCTAGGTTATAGAGTTAGGATAGCATGATAAACTGTTGCATTATAACTACTACCTGTTGCACCTCTTCCCCGTTTTTATAATTGAACGAAATTGGAGAGTCTATTGTTTATCAACGATGTTCGTCTACTCAGTAAGCCTTGGGTTATCCGTAGACTCCATCGTTGAGGGGCTCTGTAGACACCCCAATTTCGTACCTCTGATGTGTAACTCTGGCATGTAATATCAAGAACTGTTTAAACTTAACAAAATGTCAAGTTACAGGTTTGAAAGTGCAAAAGGAAAAGGTAGGATGCATGAATAGTGAATTGCAGGGGAGGAAAGTGTCAAAAATTAGCTGAAAATAGGCCCTTGGCGCCGCGCCACCTGTCCTTGGCGCCGCGCCCAATTTCCTGTTTGGCCGCGCCAAGGTCCCCAAACAGTGCACAATCGTTGACGCATTGTACAAAATGTCAAGCGCGCGGTACAAGCCGATGAAGCACGAATCCAACTATAAATAGAGGTGCCCGGCTACGCTTTGAGGGACAGTTTTTTGATGAAGGCTTGAAGCCCAGAGTTACGATGCGTATTTTTTACGCAGTGAGCGAGTGATCCCTCCCCTCTCATAAAGCTTCCAAATCCTGTCCAAACTCCGCCAAAACACAAATCCAACCGGTTAAAGTGATCCCTAGCCCTTTAGTTAGGTATCCACCTTGTTTCCCCGGCCCAAAAACCATAAAGTAAGCCGTTACTCTGCTCGAGTAAATAGGCTGAAATCACCCTAAATAAGCCTTTATTCCGCCCAACCAAATAGGCCAAAACCACCAAGACTAAGCCGTCATTCTGCCCGAGTAAGTAAGCCAAAACTACCATATATAAGCCGTCACTCTGCCCAAATCACATCAGCAACAGCAATAAAAGTCTCCCTCTCCCGAGAAGGACAGAGCGAACACACCCCGCTCTAAAAGGTAATAGCCTTTAAGGGCGTTTTATTTATTTACTTATCTATTTATTTATTTATTATTTATAAAAGTTGTATTTAAAATCCGGCCCAATATAGTCAATATAAGTCGTTGTGCTGCCCGGATTAGAATAGGAAATATTATGTAAAAGAGCCGTTATAATAGCCAAATATTTTTAAATACATTTATAATTATTGTAAGGAAATGGCTGCAAGTCCGCAAATAATGTAGCCACGGATGTATTTGTTTTACTTTCCTGTCTTTTAATGCTTTATTTATTTGCTAAATAAATATAACAATAAGCATACTTCAGCCAAAAACTATTTTGAGACCGAAAGGGCGAGTTGAGTGCCTAGCACCTTCCCAACTCGTAACTTAGCCTCCGAACCCGTTTCTTTTCTCTGGTTTATTTTCCTTTTTTTCTGGTTTTGCTTTATTTTTGCCTTAAAATAAAGATGACGACTCTAAACTTTTTGGATCCAGTGGGGTCTCGCAATACTCCTTCTTTGCACTTTTCCGTTTTCCCCTAAAAAAGGGAGAATGGGAATGGAAGGGTGATGTATTCCCATATCCTGGTATCCCCTAAACAAGGGATAACTTGATGTGGGAAACTCAAAGCTCCCATAGTGATCTGAAACGGGCCATAAGGCTATTTTTAATAAAATCTATAGTGGGGGCGTCATAATATCATTTTTTGCACTTTTTCGTTTTCCCCTAAATAAGGGAAAATGAGAATGAAAGGGTAATGCATTCCCATATCCTGGTGTCCCCTAAAAAAGGGATAACTTGATGCGGGAAACCACAAGTTCCCATATTGGATCAAAAATCTACTAAAGGCAACCGAGACGCATTCCAACGCGCTATCATAAACAGCACTCCTCTCGCACTTTTGATTTCGTCTTCCCCTAAACAAGGGAGGGTGGAACGAGCGGTGGTGTCCCGTCCGCACGCACGCCACACCCATCCAAGGCGCGCGGGCGCGGGCGGGTGCGGGCGCTTCCTGAGCCCACAGGTGATGATGGCCCCACATGGAAGAAAGTGTCTAATAATGCTGCAGAAATGGAGCAAATCAAAGCTGATTTCAAGCTAATGCAAGAGGAAATTCGGTCACTTAGAGCCCAACAACCTCCACCAACGTCTATGTAGTTTAACAGTTAGACAATGCCTTTTGTTAGTCACTTGGAGGCTCTCAACATTCTCCACAGTTTCGTGTAATCCGACACTTCGACAATGACTTTTGAATGAAATGCTTAAACTTGAGTTGTTTTAAATGTTTGATTTTAGATTTATTTTTTTTGTAAAATGTGAAATATGAAATGTTCAATCAGGTACGATTATATATATATATATATATATATATATATATATATATATATATATATATATATATATATATATATATATATATATATCCATTATTTGTAAAAATAAATATTTTATGATATAAATTTTGCAACGGTATCTTCTGTTGCAATAATAATTTTTTAAAAAATTTCAATTATGAACTTGCAACAAAAATATATAAACATTGTAATGGAAAAGTCTGTTGCAAAAATGTAACGAAAAAGTCTGTTGCAAGAATGTAACAAAAATGCAACGAAAAAGTCTGTTGCAAGAATGCAACGAAAAATTTGTTGCACGAATGCAACAAAAAATGTCTGTTCCAAGAATGCAATGGAAAAAGTTTGTTGCAAGAATGCAACAGAAAAAATTAGTTGTTATTTGCAACGGATGTCAACTACCCTTGGAAGCACATTTGCAACCGAAAACTTCGAAATTGCAACGATTGGTTTTCGTTGCAATATCATGCAACGGAATGCATACGATTGCACAAAATTTGCAACGAGTGTTTTCCAAACCGAATTTGCAACCAACTTTTTTTGTTTCACTCGTCTAATTGTAACGGATTTTCATTTTTTGCAACAGAATATTCCGTTTCAATTTCTCTGTTTTCTTGTAGTGATTGGTCAGGCTTTCTCTCCCATCATTTATACCTCTTTTGCTGCTTCTAGGTTCAATATGGACAAGAACATTGTGGAAGAACGTCGTATTTCTGTTGATGTCTTGGTTAAGCATGGCTTGGATGTTTTTCTTTAAAAACGTCATCTCTTGGGCACTATGACTTCTGCCTCTCCGTATGTCAAAGAAATTGAAATGGAATTTTATGCAAACTTAGAAGAGGATATGACTAAGTTAGGAACTCCTATGTATGGTCAAGTTTTCGTCAGAAACAAAATTTTGGATTTTTCTCCTTCTTCAATTAATATTTTTTATGGTTCTCCGGATGTTCGTGAAGAAGGTGTGTTTGATGAATGGGATGTTATGGCTCGAGAAATTACCAAAGGGACTTTGTCTTCTTGGCTAGTCAAAAAATCTAGGGACAATGTCAAGCGTGTCCTATTTTGGACTTCCTCTTTGTCTTCTCTGTACGTTGTGCTGGACAAATTCTGTTATGTAAATTGGGATCCTTCTTTGAATCAAAATGTGGTCACAGACTCGCATGCTCTGATTTTATACAATATTGGAATGAAATATCATTTTAATCTTGGGGAATTGGTGTTTCACAAAGTGTCTACTTTTGCCAAATCTGAATCAACTTCTCGTGCCATTCCTTATCCTCATCTGGTTACAGCTTGTGTGTGTTTCAAGGGGTTTTGGCTCTAGACAACGAACGTTTAACTCATCGATCTCTGCCCCTCTCCATAAGTTCAAAAATTCTAAAAGGAAATCGGGTTGTGGATCTGTTCCTTGTTTTTCAGCCTCCTCCTGCTTCAGCTCAGGTTCCCGGCCCATCTCCTTCTGCTCAGCCCTCTCCAGTTATGATTCATGCTAATGATTCTCCTAATGTTCCTCTGAGCTTTGCATCATCCAGTGGTTCATCATTTCCCATGGCTTCAGCAGGAATCATAGCTTCTATGTCTGTTTCGTTCATCCAGTCTCTCATGCCTCTCATTACTCAACAGATCAGTTTCTTTAGACTCATCTTGATCAGTGGTTGACTTCTCCTTATGTCCTTTCTTCTCAAAGAGGGGGAGTAGTGGACCTTTTTGCTGATGCCGATGACTCAGCCAATGTTGCAACCAATGTTAGCTCATCTACTGGCACAACCTCGGGGGGAGATTCAAAGAACTTAAATAAATAATGATTTGTATTTAAACTTTTCTGTTGATTTTTATTAACTGCTTTGCGTTTGTCCTTTGATTGGATATGATGGATTAGTTTGACTTATTTTATCCTAGATTTATTTCTTTGATATCTTAAGTTATTAATTTCAGGGGTACGATACTTTGGTTAGAAAGGTAATAACAAAGGGGGAGATTGTTGGAGTATATTTTTTCCCCGGCTTCTTTTCTCAAAATCTCCTTTGTCGTGTCCTACATTTTAGGGTGTGGTCTATCTTATTGAAATATAGATTGTTATTACATTTCCTTTTCTTTGGTAGGATGTCTAGTTATTAACTTATATAAGGACTCTCTAAAAGGAATTTTCTTGATTGAAGGAATTAAAGATCTAGTCTATATATGTCTCTTCCTAATCCTCTCAATGGCATGTGATTGTGCTTTTCGTGGCTGAGAGGGTCTCTATGTTCTCTATATAAGAAGAGACCAACCTTGGTAGAAGATTGATCAAGCAGAGTATTCAGTAGATAAGTAATTCACACTTGATGATGTCAAGAAAACCAGTGAGCCATTGATTGATCGATCATCAGAAGGCTCATCTGTTTTCGCTACTTTACATCATCAGTCTACATTCGTTGTTTAATCATGAATGACTGGTGTATTCATGAATGTTAATAATAGATTAGATCTATCTACTCGTGTAGGAGTTTTTCGTATTGATTTCCACTTTTTCTAGAGTTGTTTTTTCTTTATTGTAATCTTGTTTACAACTCCTTTCTAGTGGAAGTTTCGCCCTAAGGCATCGTCTACAAGTTTTCACTTGTAGACATTTTTTACTTCTTGTTTCTCTTTGCTTGCTTCCTGTATTATTCTGTATCATTTTTTCGCTGCTGTTTCTGGTTGATGATTCATGAGATGTTGTATCACTGGATACAACATCACTGATTGTTTCAGATAAAATTTTTTGTTTCCTAGTTGAATCCTAGCTGTTCAATTAATTCATATACCTGTCAGTTATCCGAAAGACATGCAAGCTTCTTCGTCTTCAGAATACTATTTTGGAAGAGTTGTCTTGATAGAATTAACTCACATCACAGGAAGAATTCAAGTGAGCGCTCGCCTTTCGGGAGCTAGACTGACGATTCGTGTTTTTTCAGTTTCATTCATGTTCATGGAGGATTCTTAGTCTATTCGATTTGCATCTTTATGTCACTCACATCAGCATTCTTGGAGGGCCGGAGAAAATGTTTTTCCAGCATTTCCGACCCATCCCCCTAATTAGGAATGCCTTCGGCAGTGTGGGTAAAGACTAGTCAAAGGGGACACCTGCAGACAGGGTGGACTCAAATGTTGGAGCAATTGTTCCGACGAGGATAGATGTAATGAGCAAACGGTGACAACATATACACCATGCGTAAGAAGACCAATTTGGCTGCAATTGGAATCTGAATTGGAGTAGCAGACTAGCAGTGAGTTTCAGAGTTTGAAGATCAATGAAAAATATCTCCTATAAAAATGACTAATGTACCCTCTTAAAAACTCACGTGATATGTGATATGTACATGCTCACTTAACAAAAAAAAAAACTAATGTCATCCTATGGAGGGACCACTAACAGACAAAAAAAAGTCTACTTTGACCAATTTTTTTACTTTTGAAAAATAGGGACTAATGCTAAAAAGTCGAAACATATATAAACAAATTGTGACACTAAACCCTTTCAAAAAAACAAAAATTAGAAGTGAAACAATGAAAGCTAAGTTTTTTTTTTAAAAAAAAAGAGCATATATATATATATTTTTTCATAAGAAGATTGTATTTAATAGAATAGTTACAAAAGCAGAAGAGAGGTACGTAATAAGAAAACAATGTCATGGTAGAAAATGTGAAATGAGAAGTGTATTATTTGTAAATGAATATATATAGTTTGTTATCACAAGAGAAATCTATGATATATGTATATTAAAGTCGACGAAAGAAAACTTTCAAAATCACACATCATTCTATTTTGATTGAATTTAAATTTTCAAGTCTCCAACTCAATGTGAATTTTGGTTTTCATCTTCATATCATTAGTTAAAATCTATCATCAACAATTCTTAATATGATATGATGTATTAATTAATTACACTATAATCACTAAGAAACTATGATATAAGGTGTTTAATATGGTAATAGTAATTTAATATCCTCTATTGACAATACACATAAACTATATATAATATGGAAGTAAAACCAACATCACTTTCAAACCAATATATAATATAATTTTTAAGCTTGAATTCTTAATTCGATTAATTTAAATTCTTAGCTCAATTCAATTAGTTGAGAAGATGGTGCTCTCCTCTGGCTTGAATTCTTGGGGTTGGTAAAAAGATACGAAACGCCACATTCTTTTGAACTCTTTTTACTATAATAAAAGAGATGAAATAGAAGAGACGTATCTTATATTATTTAAAATAATGGTTGTTAAAGTCTTTAGATAAAAGACATGTACTATTATTTGCAATATTAGAGTTGTATTTCACATTTGTTTGAAAGTGATGTTGATTTTAAAAATATTTATATAAAAGGACTTATACTATTATTATAAATAAAAAAGATATATCTCACATTGGTTAGATAAATCTATATTACAATAAGATAGATAGATAAAAGACTACTACAATTATTATCAATAATAAAGATATATCCTTGATTTTATAAGTCTTTTGATAAAATATTTTAACGATTATTATCAATAAAAAAAGATGTATCTCATAATGGATAGAGTTTAATTTTTTTTAAGATAAAAGGATTATTGTTATAAAGAAACCACAAACTTAGGATAAAGAGTGTATTAGAGAAAGAGAGAGAGCTTTATTCAGAGCTGAAGGATCGATGTCGAAATAACCTTGCATTGCTCAGCATTTATAGTTGAGCAATGGATGGAAGAGTCTGCCAATCTTGACAATTACCAACCTACACTACAATGCTAGCCTACCTAAGTCTACGTCCTAAGGTTAATGTTCAATAATTCATAATACTCCCCCTTGAACATAGCATTATAAATTGAATAATTGTATTTCGTTAAAAACCTTTAAGCCGATAAACTCAGTAGGGAAAAAATAGGACATAAGGAAAATAGTACACAACTTAAATTCGAATCATGTGCATGGGCTATCTCGTTAAAAAACATTTTCATGGAAAATCCAATGGGCCAAAAACCATGATAAAGGGAAAAAGAGTACAATCATATATGCTTCCCTTTGAACCAACAAGGGTCAAGAGAAATCACCTTTGTAAATCTCGTAGATTTCGCATCCCAATATTGTGAACATGTTTTTTGAAGGTTGTAGTAGGAAATACCTTCGTGAATAAATCTGCAGCATTATCACTTGATCGAACATATTTGATGTTGACCTCTTTCTTCTTTTTTCAAGTTCTTGAGTGTATAAAATGAGCTTCGAAGGGGATATGTTTGGAGCTGTCACTTTTGATGTATCCCTCTTTACTTTGGGCGACGCATGCGGCATTGTCTTCAAATAATACTGTCGGGTCTTTGTTAACAGGTAGTCCACTGGCATTTTGAATATGCTGAGACATAGATCGAAGCTGTATACACTCTCGACTGGCTTCATGAAGTGTGATTATCTCAGCATGATTTGACGATGTAGGAACTAGTGTTTGCTTTTTAGAACGCCAGGAAATTGCGACACCCATCGTGAAGATATAGCCAGTCTATGATTTGGCCTTATGAGGATCAGACAAATAACCCGCATCTGCAAAGCCAACTATTTCATCCTTTGATTTTCTGGGATAAAATAATCACAAATTGATCGTCCCTTGAAGATAACGAAATATGTGCTCGATACCATTCCAGTGTCTTCGTGATGGAGCTAAACTATGTCTTACCAATAGATTTGTAGCAAATATTATATCCGGTCTAGTACAATTAGCAAGGTACATGAAGGCTCCAATAGCACTTAAGCCTAGTACTTCAGGACCAAGTATCTCTTCATTCTCTTCACAAGGACAGAATGGATCCTTTTCAACATTCAGTGATCTATTAACCATGGGTCTAGTGAGGGGGTTTGCCTTATCCATATAAAAGTGCTTCAAAACCCTTTTCGTGTAATTTGATTGGTGTACAAATTTTCCACTATGCAAGTGTTTTATTTGCAAACCAAAATAGTATTTGGTCTGTCCAAGATCTTTCATTTCAAATTCTCCCTTTAGGTAGTCAACTACTTCTTGGATTTCCTTGGGAGTTCCAATGATATTCAGATCATCTACATAGACAACAATAATTGCAAATCCGATTGTCGTATTCTTTATAAAGACACACAGACATAATTGATCATTCACATATCTGTCTTTCAACAAATGCTCACTTAAGCAATTATATCACATGCGTCCGGATTGCTTTAATCCATACAGTGATCGATGTAGTTTAATTGCACATAATTCTTTGGGCTTTGAGCTCATTGCTTTAGGCTCCTTGATTCCATCAGGAATTCTCATATAAATATCAGCATCTAAGGACCTGTATAAATAAGCCGTTACAACATCCATGAGATGCATATCTAGATTTTTCGAAACCAATAAGCTGATTAAGTATCTAAACGTAATAGCATCCATTACAGGAGAATACGTTTATTTATAATCAATCCCATGCCTTTGGAAAAAGCCTTGTGCAACAAGGCGAGCTTTGTATCTCACAATCTCATTTTTCTCATTTCGCTTTCGAACAAAAATCCATTTGTATCCAATAGGTTTTACAGCTTCAGGTATGACAACAATAGATCCAAATACTTTTTCGTTTATTCAGCGAACTTAATTCATCCTTCATGGCATCTATCCATTTGACCATGTCATGCATCTATTGACATTCAGATAATAATTTTGGTTCGGGATCATCAGTCCCGTCATTAATTTCTTGTGATACCAAATAAGAGAATATATCATCAATATTCTCAAATTCATCTCGGTTCCATATTTTTCCATTACACATATAATTTATGTAAATCTCATGGTTATTGTTGCCTGCAGGGCATACCAGATTTGCATGATCGTGTGTTTCTTCTGGAACAATTTCACGGTTGTGTGTTTCTTCTGGAACACTTTCATGTGATTGGGGATTTTCAATCACCTTCTTTTTATGAGAATTTTTATCCTTTGAACCAATGGATCGTCCACGCTTCAGGCGTGTCTTAGATTCATTTATCATATTATCATTTAGTAGCCCTTTTGGTCTTTCAATTCGGGCATGAGCATTTATAGCAGCCACATGTGACTTTGTCACTCTCTTTGTGTCTATAAATGCATCTGGCAATTGATTTGCTACATTTTGTAAATGTATGATCTTTTGAACTTCCAATTCAAGTTACTTTGTGGGAGGGTCAAGGGGTAATAATGATGATGTGCACCATTTGATCTCTCTTCCCACTTGTTTCCCCTCTTTACCTAAAGCTGGAAACTTGTCTTCGTTAAAATGACAATCGGCAAAGCGAGCCATCAAAAACGTCACCCATTTTTGGTTCAAGATATTTTATTATAGAAGGAGATTCATACGCAACATATACTCCCAATCTCCTTTGTGGTCTCATCTTTGTGCGTTATGGTGGAGCAATTGGTACATATACCGCACAACCAAAAACACTTAGATGAAATAGATTCGGCTCTCGCTCGAATGCCAGTTGTATTGGGGAGTACTTGTAATATGTACTTGTCTTGAGGTGAATCAGTGCGGCTACATGTAAAAAGCATGACCCTATACAGAAGTAGGGAGCTTTGTTCTCATCATTAATGGTCTGGCAATGAGTTGAATACGTTTAATCAACGATTCAGCCAAACCATTTTGTGTATGAACATGAGTTATTGGGTGTTCAACATCAATTCCTATTTCCATACAATAATTATTGAATGCTTGAGATGTAAATTCACCAGCATTTTTAACTTTCTTGATCATATAATCTGGGAATTGTGCTTTCAGTTTGATTATTTGTGCAAGGAACTTGGCAAATGTCGTATTACGAGTTGATAATAGACATACGTGCGACCATTTGCTAGAAGCATCAATTAATAGCATAAAGTATTAGAATGGTCCACTTGGTGGATGGATAGGTACACATATATCACCCTGAATCCATTCCAAAAAACGATGGTGATTCATTTCCAACTCTAGTTGGTGATGATCTAATTATCAACTTTCCTTGAGAACACGAATCACAATGGAGTTCATTAGATTGAAAAATCTTCTGGTTTTCAATGGACGACCACTAGAATTCTCAATAATTCTCTGCATCATTATTGATCCTAGATGCCCCAATAGATCATGCCAAGCTTTAAATGTTTCAGTAAACTTCAGGTGTACCATAGAATATGATTCAAATATTCTTATGATTGTACTGCATAATCCAGAAGATAAAGCTGACAGTTTTTTCTAATATACACTTGCTTCCAGAAGTGTTTGAGGTAATACAAAGATATTCATCATTCCCCTTGTTCAAAGTTTCAATATGATATCCATTCAGATGAATGTCTTTGAAACTTAACGAGTTTCTTTGAGACTTAGGACAGAACAATGTATTACTTATCATGAATTCCGTGCCTCCATGCATTAGGAAAATTATTTTTCCAAATCCTTCAATTATTTTGGCATTACCAGATATAGTGTTGACATTAGCCTGTGTCAACTTTGAGATAAGAAAAATATTTCTTATCTTTAAGTATGGTATGCGTAGTAGTGCTGTCTGCAAAACATAAATCTCCTCCTTGGATTTTGGATTGAAACATATTTGTAATCTATTTCAAAATGAGAGAAAGAAAAATAAGATGAATAAATATGATAAGTACGTTAAATACAAAATACATATATAAACTTTATTGTTAATATGATAGTATACATAGGAAAAACAGATAATACTCCTACATAACATGTTACTTTTTCCACAGCATCTACCTCGAACTCAAACCATAGCTTCATTCCTATGTTAAATTATTGTTCATGACCAATATTTTCATTAATGGTATTGGTTATATCGACGTTGGCCATATCACCAAAACCAAAATTAAGATCTTCAGGATCATTTTCAAGGAAATTTGTCTCAACAGCTGATAGTAATATCAGCATATAGCATCTGCTGAATGTGACAACTGTTTAGGTAGCAGCTGCTGAATTGTAAAATGGTTTGGTTTGGTTTTCTTTTGATCACTTAAGTCTAGGGACTGAATTGAAGTACAATATGTATAAGATCAACTAAGTAAATAGTTCAGGAATGTAATTGTTAAACACTTAAGTAGATAGAAATTTCTTAAGTATATGAACAGTGAAAAACATCAGGATGGAGTATTTGAAGTGGTTCACAGTGTTAAAACTACTACGTCCATTAGGGGTTAATCCGATTCGGTCAAATTTTTTGGAAAAAAAAAAAAAGAGAAAACCAGAACCAGACCAACAGTCTTGTTCTCAAAAAATTTAGAACCGGAACCAACCCAATATGTATGAGAACCAAAACATTGGTCCGGTCCAGAACCAATCAAAGATGTATGAGAACTAAGACCGGACCAATACTATGATTTTTTACTTTTTAATTATTTAATACAAATACATAATAAAAATTTTAAGACTGAAACTTCATAAATAAATTAAAAAACCTTTGATAAAAGTACATTTAACAATTAAAAATGTCGAACTCATAAACTCATAGCATAACAAACTAGTGGAAAGAAAATAATAAAAGAGTACCAACTAAAAAGTAGAATAAATAAAGTATAAGGAATTAATATATATAATATATATATAGTTATATAATAATATAATATATATAATAAAATAAATAAATAAATAAATAACATATTGGGTCGGTTCGGTCCTGTTCTGTATTTTTTTTAGTTTGAGAACCGGGACCAACCCAAATGTCTGATTTTATGAAAATTCAGATCCAAGACCAAACCAAAGTATTGGTCCGGTTGGTTCGGTCCAGTTCTATTGGTTCGGTCCGGTTTTGAAAAAAAAAAACTTACACACCCCTAATGTCCACTACCAAGTTGGTCAAACTTGGATTTTGAAGTGCACAACTATGGGTCGCCCGGCGTGTGCGCCCGCACCCTGCACGCCCTTGGATAGGGGTGCGCGTACGTGTGGATGCGGGACACCACTGCTCTCATTCCATCCTCCCTTGTTTATGGGAGAACGAAATTAAAAGTGCGAGAGGTGTGCTGTCTAAAATAGCGCATTGGAATGCGCCTCGGTTGACTTTAGTGGATTTTTGATCTAATATGGGAACTTTGGGTTTCCCGCATCAAGTTATCCCTTGTTTAGGGGATACCAGGATATGGGAATACATCACCCTTTCATTCTCATTTTCCCTTTTTTAGGGAAAAACGAAAAAGTGCAAAAAAGGATGTTGCAACGCCCCCACTATGGATTTTATAAAAATAGCTTTATGGCCTATTTCGGATCACTATGGGAGCTTTGGGTTTCCCGCATCAAGTTATCCCTTATTTAGGGGATACCAGGATATGAGAATACATCACCCTTTCATTCCTATTATCCCTTTTTTAGGGGAAAACAGAAAAGTGCAAGAAAGGAGTGTTGCGAGGCCCCTACTGGATCCAAAATGTTTAATAGAGTCGCCATCTTTATTTTAAGGCAAAAATAAAGCAAAACCAAAAAAAGAAAAACCAGAGATTATAAAACGGGTTCGGAGGCTAAGTTACGAGTTGGGAAGGTGCTAGGCACCCAACTCGCCCTTTCGGTCTCAAAAGTGATTTTTGGCTAAAATATGCTTTTTGTTATATTTATCTAGCAAATAAATAAAGCATTTAAAGACAGGAAAATAAAAGCAAATACATCCGCGGCTACATTATTTACGAACTTGCAGCCATCTCCTTACAATAATTACATATATATTTAAAAATATTTGGCCATTATAACGGCTTTTTTACATAGTATTTTCTAACTAAATCCGGGCAGCACAACGGCTTATATTTTCTACATTGGGCCGGATTTAAAGAATAATTTTATAAAAAATAACGCCCTTAAAGGTTATTACCTTTTAGAGCGGAGTGTGCTCGCTCTGTCCTTCAGGGAGAGAGAGTCTTTTTGTTGTTGTTGTTGTTGTTGTGATTTAGGCAGAGTGACTGCTTACTTTTGGTGGTTGTGGCTCGCTCACTCGAGCAGAATGACGCCTTATTTGTGGTGGTTTTGGCCTTTTTGGTTGGGCGGAATAACGACTTATTTTTTGTGTTTTCGGTCTACTTACTCGGGCAGAGTAACGGCTTACTTTATGATTTTTTGGCCGAGGAAATAAGGTGGATACCTAACTAAAAGGCTAGGGATCATTTTTAACCGGTGTATATTTGATTTGGCGGAGTTTGGGCGGTGTTTCAAAGCTTTATAAGAGATGGGGGATCACTCTCGCTCACTGTGTTAAAAATACGCAGAGTTTCTTCGGCCTTCAAGCCTTCGTCAAATATCTCTCAAAAGCGTAGCCAGGCACCTGTATTTATAGTTGGATTTGTGCTTCATCGGCTTGTACCGCGCGCTTGACAATTTGCACAATGTGTTAACTCTTTGGGCACTGTTTGGGAGCTTGGCGCGGATCCTACCTTTCCTTGGCGCGGCGCCAGATGATCATTTTGGCCGCGCCAAGTTAATATTTGGCTTTCAAATTTGTCACTTTTATCCCTCGCATTTTACTGTTTCGCGCATCATGTTTTGCCTTTCGCATTTCTGACTCCTATAACTTGACATTTGTTAAGTTCAAACAGTTCTTGATATCACATGCCAGAGTCACATATCAGGGGTACGAAATTGGGGTGTCTACAGAGCCCCTCAACGATGGAGTCTACGGGTAACCCAAGGCTTACTGAGGAGACGAACATCGTTGATAAACAATAGTCTCTCCAATTTCGTTCAATTAAAATAGGAGAGGAATGCAATAGGTAACAGTTATAATGCAACAGTTTATCATGCTAACCAAACTCCATAGCCTAGACATATTCAGTCAGTTATAACAGGTTATCGTAGTTTTTAAGCAGATATGCAATGAAATGCTATAATGGTCAGACCTACTAGTGTAGGCTGCCTACGTATCCCTTAATAAAAGAGCTCAGACCAAAACGTAGTTCAGACCAAAAACAAGTCGAACAACCAACGAGGATGTCATGTCCTTCGGGTCAAAACCCGTCCAAGAACACAACCGGAAAAAGATTTTCATGTTTTTCGAAAAGCCGTATTCAACCGGTCAAAACCGGCTGTCAAATACGGTATGAAGATTTTTAAGTTTTTCGGAAACCATATTTCAACTGGTCAATACCTGTTATTGAAATATGTTAAGAGAAATTTTCAAAAATTATGCTCAACCGATCAATACCTTGTCGCCAAACACAAATAAGAAAATTTTCAAAATTTCTGAAACTGCACTCGACCGATCAAAATCTGTCGCCAAGCACGGCAAAAAAAGCTTTCTTCAAATTTTCCGAAATTTGTATCCAACCGATCAAAATCTGTCGCCAAATACAGCAAAAAAAAATTAAATTCTTTTTCCCTTCCTTTCTTCTCTCTCTCTCTCTCTCTCTCTCTTTTCAATATTCCTCTTTTTTTTGTTTTTTTTTCATATTCCTCTTTTTTTGTTTTTCCATATTCCTCTTTTTTGTTTTTCCATATTCCTCTTTTTTTGCTTTTTTTCAATAGCAAAACTTGAAAAAGGTTTTTCTTTTATTTATTTATTCATTTGAAGTTAGGATAAGAATACCTTACCTTTCTTACCTTTTCGTGCTTGGGTGGCTGCTGCCGATTCAACTGATTTTGATATTTCTGCCACTTTCGCTTCTTCAAGCTAGGGACTTCTTCTTTTTTCTTTTTTTTTTCTTTTTTCTTTTTCTTTTCTTTTTTTTTCTTTTCTTTCACAATTCTTACCTTGGTCACCTGAATTTCTTGGCTTTTCTGCTTATTTTGCGGCCGATCTGCTGGGGATATCGCTTTTCCTTTTGCCCTCGGATGGATGGCCGTCAAATTTGGTTAACAAAATTACTTTCGTTAACTCTTCGTTAAGCTCTGGGGCCATTTTGCAACTTTCGGAACCTGGAGACTTGAGTGTCGCAGCTTTAAACTTTGGAGGGGGAAAATGAAAATTTCCTTTTTCCTCCCATTATTATTGACGGGGGAGAAAGGAGGGGAGCTACTGCTCCTTCCTTCTTCATCTTCTTTTCTTCAGCGCAGCTCCGCCGACGCCATTGCTGCTTGTTTTCATTTTCTTTCCATTTTTGCTCCTTTTCTCAATTTTCTTTCGCTAACTCAAGTGTTTTTTCTAGCAAATGGCTTCTTCCTCACGATCCAGGAAGGGGAAGGCTCCTATGCACCCAGAATCTAATGGAAGGAGGAAAGAATTTCCTCCTTTGATCCGGAATAAGATCAGGTACCAATATTCCACAGACGACTGGGGCAATATTCTTCATGATCGGAACACTCATGTGTCCAATCTTCCACCCACTTCTGTAAGTTTCTTCTTTTTTTTAGATCTGTCTGGATATATTTCAGATCTGCTAGATTTTAGTACTGTTTAACACTTTTGGAGCATTCCTGACTCTGTTAATAATGCTTATGCATGTCCTATTTATGCCTAAATGATGCAATTAGGTAATGATGCATGAAATTTACGTAATTTATTCTTGCGATGCATAATTGAACTAGTGGTCACTATTTGACCATACTATACATGATTTATACTATAAATGCAATTGGAGCTATATGATGCATGTTTTAGACTAAAACATATTTTTGCATGCTATATGTTCACGAAACGGACTTTTCGGAATACAATTCAAATTTTTCTGAACACATTTTTGGGCACATTTTTCAAATGAATATAGGACAAAACAGATATATTTTATACCCTAAAATTTATTTTTTTCATGCATGCTTATGCTGCAGGGACGTAGTAAATGCCATAGGAATATTTATTTTCATGATTGGTAGCATTTTATTCTCTTTTTAGTGCACCCTTAATGCAGCTTATTGGACAATAAATGCAAATGATGGATGCATGTATTACTCTATTTGATGCAAATGCAATGTAGAAAAATTATAGGATGCTTACTAACATGATGCATTGGTATTCTTTTATTCTATTATGCATACGATAATGCAAAAATGCAGTACGTATTTTTAAAATGCAAAATACATTTTTATGATATCTAGAATGCAAAAATGACTATTTAGATGCAAAACAATACATATAATCTTTTTTTCGTTTTTATTTTATGCTTAAAATACATGTTTAGATGCACAAAAATGCATTTTTATTTATCATGCGAGAATGTAAAAGGAATACAACATACATTTTTTTTCTTTTTGTTTTTGTTTGTTTTAAATTTTATTATATTATTATTATTATTATTATTATTATTATTATTATTATTATTATTATTATTATTTTAAATGTATTATGATTCATGAAATATAATGCATGCAACATGTTCATTATTTATCCTTACTTATTCATTATTATTATTTATTCTTATTCATTCATTTTTCCTTTCTATTTATGAGGAAAATAAAGATAGTATACTTACCTCTCCCCTTTTTTTTTCTTCTAGTTTCGCAGGCCATTCCAGAGGGTTCGGGCTTCCTGTACCAATGTAATGGACATTTACCGCATGTTGCCCGAGGAGGCGCAGGTCCTGGTGGAGGGTTCTGGCTTCAGCGCCTTCCTTCATGCTTTCCGTCCCTTCACGAGCTACGTGCCGATCTTTGATGTGCTACGGGACTACTGGTGGGACACCACCCATACCTTTCACTTTAGCTGGGAGGGAGGCGACCATGACCCTTTGTGACTTTGCCGCCATTACTGGCCTTCCTACCAATATCGGGGAGACTCTGACTCCTGACTATACTCTCTGTCGGCATCTAGAGGAGGTGGTGGACCTCTTGGGCTTCGAGCTAGAATTTAAATCGACGGACGAGATTTTCATTGGCAGCGTGCGACATTGGCTCCTTGACAACGTTGGGCGGGTGCCGGCAAATGATATGGCCGCTGTGACTCGCGCAGCTAGGGCATTTTTATTTTTCTTTCTCGGCACGTCGCTTTTCGCCAATTCTTCTACCACCCTGTGGGTTTCCATCCTGGCCTGTTTGGCTGATTTTGAGCAGATCCCTTCCTATGATTGGGGGCAGGCGGCCCTGGCCGAATTATATGCTTCCATAGACAGGGCTTGCCGGAATGACACGCCGACCCTGAATGGATTCGCTCCGGTGTGAGAGGTATATGCCTTTTCACTACTAGAAAACGTGCATTCAGCGACGAAATTTTCAGCGACGGAAATTGAGCATCAGTGACGGAATTGAGCATCAGCGACGGAATTTTCCGTCACTAAAGGTCACCTTTAGCGACAGAATTTTCCGTCGCTGAATATTTCAGAATTTAATTTATAATTTATTTTCAGCGACGGAATTTTCCGTCGCTAAAAATAAATTGAAATTAAATTCTAATGAATGATAAAATATCAATAATATTTGAAATTAAATTGAAATTAAATTGAAATTAAATTAAATTAATATTTGAAATGTTAATTTAATGAATGATAAAATATCAATAATATTTGAAATTAAATTAAAATAATATTTGAAATAATAATTTAATAATATAATATCAATAATTAAAATGATTAGCATCAATATAATTGCAAAAATTAAAACATTCACATTACAACTTAACTTAACTTAATTTAATTTAACTTAACGTAACGTAACGTAACTTAAATATCAATAATATTAAATTTAACATTTCAATAATTTAACATTTCAAATATTAAATTAAATTAATATTTGAAATGTTAATTTAATGAATGATAAAATATCAATAATATTTGAAATTAAATTAATATTTGAAATGTTAATTTAATAATATAATATCAATAATTAAAATGATTAGCATCAATATAATTACAAAAATTAAAACATTCACATTACAACTTAACTTAACTTAACTTAATGTAATGTAACGTAACTTAAATATCAGTAATATTAAATTTAACATTTCAATAATTTAACATTTCAAATATTATATTAAATTAATATTTGAAATGTTAATTTAATGAATGATAAAATATCAATAATATTTGAAATTAAATTGAAATTAAATTAAATTAATATTAGAAATGTTAATTTAATAATATAATATCAATAATTAAAATGATTAGCATCAATATAATTGCAAAAATTAAAACATTCACATTACAACTTAACTTAACTTAACTTAATTTAACTTAACGTAACTTAACTTAACTTAACGTAACGTAACGTAACGTAACGTAACGTAACGTAACTTAACGTAATGTAACGTAACATAACTTAACGTAACGTAACGTAACTTAATGTAATGTAACATAATGTAACTTAACTTAACTTAACTTAACTTAACGTAACTTAACATAACTTAACTTAACATAACTTAACTTAACTTAACTTAACTTAACGTAACTTAACATGAAAACACGCTACGCTTATTGCCGAAATAGTATAATGGACTACAATGGACCATTATAACATGAAAACACGCTAAGCCTATTGGCGAAATGGTATAATGGACTACGATGGACTATTATAACATGAAAACACGCTACGCCTATTGACGAAATGGTATAATGGAGTACGATGGACCATTATAACATGAAAAAACGCTACGCCTATTGACGAAATGTTATAATGGACTACGATGGACCATTATAACATGAAAACACGCTACGCCTATTGGCGAAATCTTATAATGGACTACGATGGACCATTATAACATGAAAACACGTTACGCCTATTGACGAAATGTTATATTGGAATACGATGGACCATTATAACATGAACACACGATACACATATTGGCGAAATGGTATAATGGAGTACGATAGACCATTATAACATGAAAACACGCTACGCCTATTGGCAAAATGTTATAATGGAGTACAATGGACCATTATAACATGAAAACACGTTACGCCTATTGACGAAATGTTATATTGGAATACGATGGACCATTATAACATGAAACACGATACACCTATTGGCGAAATGGTATAATGGAGTACGATAGACCATTATAACATGAAAACACGTTACGCCTATTGGCGAAATGTTATAATGGAGTATAATGGACCATTATAACATGAAAACACGCTACGCCTATTGACGAAATGGTATAATGGAGTACGACGGATGGACCATTATAATATGAAAACACGCTACGCCTATTGACGAAATGGTATAATGGAGTACGATGGACCATTATAACATGAAAACACGCTACGCCTATTGACGAAATGGTATAATAGAGTACGATGGACCATTATAACATGAAAACACGCTACGCCTATTGGCGAAATCTTATAATGGACTACGATGGACCATTATAACATGAAAACGCGCTATGCCTATTAGCAAAATGTTATAACTTAATGTAACGTAACGTAACTTACATAACTTAACGTAACTTAACTTAACTTAACTTAACGTAACGTAACTTAACCTACCTTAACGTAACATAACTTAACTTAACATAACTTAACTTAACTTAGCTTAACTTAACTTAACTTAACTTAACTTAACTTAACTTAACTTAGCTTAACGTAACGTAACTTAACTTAACTTAACGTAACTTAACGTAACTTAACTTAACTTAACTTAACTTAACTTAATTTAGCTTAACGTAACTTAACTTAACTTAACATAACTTAACTTAGCTTAACTTAACTTAACTTAGCTTAACGTAACTTAACTTACGTAACTTAACGTAACTTAACTCAACTTAACGTAACATAACATAACTTACCTTAACGTAACATAACTTAACTTAACGTAACCTAACTTAACTTAACTTAACTTAACGTAACTTAACCCTAAACCTAACCCCAACCCCACCCCCACCCCCAACCCTAACCCTAAAACCTAAAACCTAAACCTAAACCTAAACCTAAACCTAAACCTATAACCTAAACCTAAACCTAAACGTAAACCATACACCATAACACTAACCCTAAACTTTACCCTAAACCTAACCCCAACCCCACCCCACCCCCACCCCCAACCCCAACCCCACCCCACCCCACCCCCAACCCCAACCCCAACCCCAACCCCAACCCCAACCCCAACCCCATCCCCATCCCCAACCCCACCCCACCCCCAACCCTAACCCTAAAACCTAAACCTTAAACCTAAAACCTAAACCTTAAACCTGAACCTAAACCTAAACCTAAACGTAAACCATACACCATAACACTAACCCTAAACTTAACCCTAAACCTAACCCCAAACCCACCCCCAACCCCAACCCCAACCCCAACCCCAACCCCATCCCCATCCCCAACCCTACCCCCACCCCCACCCCCAACCCTAA
>CM028377.1:31470582-31560582 GCA_013146195.2 Codonopsis lanceolata | reverse complement strand
AAATATTCATATTACCGCCAAAAACAATCTTAGTGAAATCCCTAAATCAAACCCATTCCGGCTTTACTTCCCTCCACACAGGTTTTTGCCAAATTCCCAAAAATTCCCTCTGCATAGGTTTTCCCCAAATTAACTTAGACATCAATAGAGAGCAGAGACTTTGCACAAGCAATTCGAGGATCCAAACCTCCCATGATCCTTCCTCCTCTTGATATTGAATGGGTTTGGTTTTGTCACTCTCTAAATCCCACAGCCGCCGTCTTCGCCCATCCACATCCAGCCGGCCAAGCTTCATCTCCATCTCTCTCCTCCACCCCGTTCGCCTAAAGCCTCCACCAAACCTCCAAATCAAATAACCCCAAATCTGGCCACCATCCTCAATCGCCAGTCTCCATCTCTGGTTCCAGCTCCACCGTTATTCGCAGTGACCAGCTCCCCTTCTTCGTTTGTGGGTCTATTTTAGTAGGTTTGTATTTTTCTTTTTGGATTATTTGATTGGTTTATGGAATTTCTTGGGTTTACTTTGATAGATATATTGATTTGATTTGAATGTTGATTTGTGGGTCTGAATGTTGATTTTCAACATATTATGTTGATGAGGAAAGAAGTACTAATGCTAATAATACTTTTAATGGTTGAGAAGCTAAAAAATTATATGATCAGTTTTGAGCATAAAATCATCTCTCCATGATGTTCCTCGTTACTTGGAGGATTTTGGGACAGAAAACTAGTTTTAGTAAAGGATTGTAGTCTCTTAACTGATGACTTGTGGAAATCGTCTGCGAGTCACTTTCATTGCAATAAAACCTTTAGGGAAAATGAAACTTGGATGTATAACAAAGGTCAGGTAGCATATATTGTCTACTATTATAGGACACTTTTGGAGCAGGTCAAAGGCATGCTGCATCTTATTTGCACTTTTTTAAACTTAAAAACTAGATTATTAGTCAATGTTCTTTCATTTTTCTGGAAATATTGTCTATAATCTATTTGGAGTATCATGGCTACTCTCGTTTTAGTATTTACAAGTGTTTCTTTTTCATGATTCGAAGAACATAAGTTTTTCCCTTTTTCCTTATTTGATGCAGTTTCTAGGCCCAATATGTGTCTGAACAGTTTGTAGTATTGGGATAGTTATTGTTGATGCCGGGTTTTGAGTCATGAGGGCTATTGAGTAATATTTTGGATAGAAAGTTGGGACAGAAAAATGGAATGAAAATGAATAAGAAATAAAGTCTCATCAACAGGAAAAAATGGGACAAGATAACTCTCGGTGTTGCCGCATGTATCACTATCTGCTAGTATTATCTACAAGGAACATATAGAAGCCAGAGCTATTTCTTTTAGACATGAATATGCCTACAATTCTTTACTGATAAATACGTACAGAATATAAAATAAACATTGTTGTCAATTAATTTCACAGTGAAGGCTTTTTGGGTATGAACAAATTAAAAAAATTGTAAGCCTCTACTAATTTGTTACATCGGATTAGTATGATATCGAGTGGGTTGAAGAGAAATTCCATTTCTTTTACGTTCAAGGGAACTTTGACAATCAGTCATGAGCATGAACCAAGTGTCTTTCTTATGATTAACCGAATAGTGTAAAGTGTGAGAACCCAAACCCATTACTTGCATTACTTGTCTTATGCCTTAATAACATGCTTGTTTCATGCCTTAACATGTTAGATAATTCTAATTGTTCATGTCATACTCACATGAGAGTATTATGTGCCTAGTTGCTTGAATGCCTTCATTTCCTTGCTTGCCTTGCCTTGTGCCTTGAGTGTTTGCCTTAGCGTGTTAGCACACGACCGAGACTTGTTATAGTTCTATTGTCCATCATAGATGACCTAGAACGTTCACCTTGATCATAGTAGGTTTGATTGGAAGTTTGGAAACCTTCCTGCTTTGTTTTGGCCTTAGCGATTTCCCTCGTCTCCCGTATTACTTGTAGTTCGTCGTGCGATATGTTCGTTGAGTTCCCGGCCTTGTATTGAACTCTTAACCATGGTTAAACAAGCCTTTTCCATGCCCAAGTTACCCTAGTTGTATTAACGTTTGATCCGGGTTTGATTCGTCAACCAATCGTCGCATGATTCGAGCCTTGTCCTACCTTGTTCCGGGTGTTGTTCGGGTGTGTTTCGGACTTGTTTTGAGTGGTGTTAGACCCTAGAATGGTTGCCCACAAGTTTAGGACCCTTTAGGACATGTTTAAGTCAAGTTTTGGAGCCCCAGTAGTTCAGGCGCCCGCATGGATCGAGTGAGGCGCGCGCCCCAGAAGCTGAGAGCAAATGAAAATCAGGAAACCTAACTCAGAATGAGGCGGCGCATGGAGGCGCCCGCCTCGGCCTTCTTCCATTACGGAAATTTTCTCCCTTTTCTGCCTTGTCCGACCTTTGACCCCTTAAACCCCTTCCTAATTGGCCCTAATCCTACCTATTAGACACTAATCAAGTTAGATTAGCCCTAACCTCAAACTACCTCCACTTGACATGTGGATTCCACCACCCTTCTCCTCTTGCCATGTGGAATTCCACCCAAACCATGCAAGGTATATAAGCCTTCCTCTTTGCTAATTCAGCCATTAAGCTCCATTTCCAGATTTCTCTTCTCTCTCTCTTGCCATATTAGTGTGTGTAGAGAAAAGGTGAGACTAGTGTGTGTCTACTCCATGGATTGAGCTCCCGACCTCCGTTTGCCAAACCGAGACCACCGGAGTGAAGCTACCGACAAGGAGATCATTTCCATCCGATTACTTTGTGTCCATTCCATCTCTTTCTTGGGTGTAAGGTAAGCTATCGATTCCCCTTAGGATGTATGCTAGATATGCCATGTCCCCCTCTTCTTGTAATTCCCATGCTCCTACCATGCCCATGCCATGATTGTTGATGAATTGGTCTTTTGAGATTTTGATTAATATGATCATCTTGTTAATTTAGTCCTATGCCTAGAATTAAATATGTTCTATGCTCTCTTAGGAACAACTAATGTTCTTGGACTATTGGATTTTGATGACTTTTGGAAACTAGGAATTCTAGGGTTCCATATGCCATGATTTGCTCATCTTATTGAATTGGGTCCTATGTTGAGAATTAAATGTGTTCTATATCCTCCTATGAATAATTAATGTTCTTGGACCATTGCAATTTATCAACCTTCGAAATAATAATTCTAAGGTCCCTTGAAATTGGATTGTGGACAATTCTTGACTACGGTTGTTAAATGGATTAACGACCTAACCGATCATATACGCGAACTTAGAAAAGGGTTTGTGATGCATTTAGCGTCCTAACTCTATTGGATGAATTGTTAGAGACGACTCAACGGAGTCAAGTTTAGCGAGCTATTGAACAATACCGGCTCACCGATCAATCCCTACGACGTTCTAAAACACGTTTCCCTTAGAATAATAATTCTTGACCTTGAACTTGAATTGATTGCCTTGCTTGATCTTGAATGTCATTTCATAGAATACTTGATTGACATGTGGGTTCGCTCTTGTCGAACTCAACCCTACTTGGTTATTGATGAGAATAATTTACTTGTCATGAACGAGATCGCTCTTGTCGACCTCGTTCTCTACTTGAGAATTTTGTTAAGTATACATTACTTGGCATTGCATGAGTCCGGTGGCATCATCCCTTGTTCACACACGCCTCCACTGTGGCCACAGTGGGGAAGTAGCTCCCTTGTTGCATCAATACGAGTACCATTGGTTCTATCCCGAGCTTTCCCTCGGAAGGTCGATGTACTTACACGCATCTGACACATGCACGCTCAAGATAACGCTTGTATGCAGGAACTACGTAGCGGCCCGGCTCTCCATATATCCTTATCCTATGTGATTTAATTATGCGCACTTATGTGAAACAATGTGCATCTTGGATATATGATCTCTATACTTATGTGACTATAACTTGCCTTGTATGTTGCATATTGCCATGACATGCATGATTGATAGCTTACGAGTCTTTATGACTTACCCTTTCCCCTTTATTGCTTTAGATCCTAGCAAGGCGAGGTCACCGCTCGTTGAGATTCTTTGTGTTCGTGCCTTGTTACCTTTTGTTCCGCCGTCGATCTCGAAGAGGTGGTTTAGATGTCTCCTTCCTCTTGCTTTGTATTTTGTAAGGACGACGGGTTAAAGCAAGTCAATTAGACTATGCTTGGGTATTTGTATAAAACTTGCTTGTGTAACTCTTGTTAGCTACTAGTAGTTATCTCACTTGTAGTACTTGTATCCCTTTCGTGCCGGCATTGTGTAAGCCGAGCTTTGGTTAACTTGTTATTATCCCACATGTATAAGTCTTCCGCTGAGCATCCTATTAGCTCTTATTTAATTCTTGTCCATAAAATGTTAGCTTGGGTTCCGGCTTGTAGTGTCGCCGATGACTTGGTTTAAATTGTTTAACTGTTATATCAGGTTTGAAAAGTTTTAAAAATACCGGCCCTTTGGGGCCGAGGCGTGTTACGTCTCTAATGTTGCGTCACGTCGTTTTTAAAAAATTAAGTCCTTGCATGTTTTATTGCCTACTTGTTTTCCCTCCTTATTTGGGCGGTCCGACCCGCGGTTCCACCTCGGGCCCGGGCTGGGTCGCCACATAAAGCGATTATTTGCTTACTATTGAATCGAGTTAAAACTGGGTTTCATCATTATACTTGTGTGTGTTAAGCGAATTTTTGAATTCTGTCGATTCAAGTTACAATGGCCTTTAATCACAATACTTTATGTGTATGTGGCGTGAGTGAACATTTTTTTTGATTCATCTGGGAGATTTGTCATTTTGATCACTTGAAAAACTTTTTTTTTTTTGATAGATAAATATGGCCCCTTGGTATGATCACTTGAAAAACTAAGTCTGCGGCCAAATTAGTTTGATGTGTAGGTCTTAATATGATGAAGTTCCAAAAAATGTCAATATGCTTCTTTTTGGTTTTTGCTGAAACAAGGTAATTATCATGCTTTTCTTTAGGTCTGATATGGTCTGAGTGTTTTTTCAGGCTTGGAACCAACGCCAATCTTTTAATGCCACACAAGGTATCAGTGTTGTAGCCATTTCCTTGGGCAACCTAAAGTTTGATCCACACATTCATTTCAAGTTCTCTGGTATGTTTAGTGAATCCTGTTTTCTCTTAGCTTTCTACACAGTTGCTGATTGGTGTGATTGGGTTTTTGCTGCTGATTGTTGGGTTCCATGTAATGATCTGAATCTTAGTAGGCAGGTGCATTTTGTTTTAGTGAATCCTGTTTTTCATTTATTGCCAACATTGGTAATTTTGTTTTACCCCTATTCCATTCATTGAGTTTTTTGTTTAGTTTTTTTTTCATGTATTGCCAACATTTCAATATGCTGAATATTGTTGAACAATTACTTATAAAAAAATGATGAATGTTGAACAATTAAGTTTGTCTTGTAAAAAAGATATGTTGAATGCTGAATGTTGAACATAAGTGACCAATTTCCCAAAAACAACAACTATTTTTGACTGGAACATTGAATCTTAAACATGATTCATGTACTAGGTTACCTTAAGAACCCCAAAAAAAAACTCATAGAAAAAAGATAACTAGGACACAACTGGTGAAATATGCCGAGTTGTATTTTCTGTTGTGTTTGTTTCATATTTTTCTGTTGTGTTCTGGTATTTTGAAATTTCAGTTTTTTCTCAATTTTTAAGTCTCTTGATTCCATCTATTTTGCTCTCAGTTTTGTATCAAGTTTTTTCTCAATTTTTTAGTTTGTTGTGTTCAGTTTTTAGCTGAAAATATTGCGTTATCAGTTGTTTATTTCGATTTGAAGTATGGTTTGTTTTGAATTTGAGCTTGTTAAACTCAAATGCAACCAAGTCTCTGTTTTAGAATGTTTGTATCTGATTCAAATTATTCATATTTCCATGATCCTCTGGTACAATGTGATTAATTTACACGTTCATAAGTTTCCTATTCAAAATTGACTGCTATTTCCATTTTGAATTACTGTTTACTTTGAATTTCTTCACTTGAATGCAACAAAGTCTCTGCTTGAAATTATCTTCTGATGAAAGCTCAATCCACTAGTTAAATATGTTAACTTAAGAATCCAGGCGATTGTGCTTGTTTTGGATGCAGTGCTCTGTTCGGTTTGTGTTCGTTAGACTGATAATTCTGAATCTCTCTCTCATATATATATATATATATATATATATATATATATATATATATATATATATATATATATATATATATATATTGTAGTATAGGGCCTACTATTCAGAACTCGCCTTTACTTGAGACTAAGCTGGGATTGTACTGTTAATTTTTTTTTTTGATATATACTTGTTGCAAATTTTCTACCAGTTTAAATTTATTACTATTTATGCTCTTTTGTCAATGTTTGATGTATGCTTTCCCTGCTAGAGGCTGGTTCTATGACATTAACCGAGATGTTAATTTGTTTTTGTTTCTCGCCTGCTGGTAGATTAATCAATTTCTAAATCTCTTTTTCTAATGATGAGATAGATTCCTCGGGCGTCAGCGAGTGCTGTTGCATTTGGGATGGGGTTGTTTAGTGAAAGAGGAAAGCTTGGATCGGGAAGGCATCGAGCTTTGCAGTTACCAGCGAAAGTCGTGCTAGTGATATACACACATAACGACTGCAGTCTGCACAGACTTGGAAATCATAGTTTTTGTCACCTTTAGTTTTTTTTTACTTGGTGTTCGTTTGGCAATTGGCACGCAAGACAAACTTTTCTGATCATACCATTTTATTTTAATGTAAACCTTTTGTTCTTAAGTAGCAGTTCAAATGGCATTGGATATGAAATAACCATTCTTGAGTGCCAAGTAAGTACTTAGTGGTTTAGTACTCCATCCATCCCAATTGAATGGGAATTAGCTTTGACTTTTATGTGGTCAATTTACTAGTTTTTAGATGGATAGTTAATACATTTTTATATAGTTAAAAACCATAAAAATATAACCTTTGGAAACTATCCTAAACCAGTACTATAATCCACCAGTTTTATAATTTTGGAAATTTAATACATTTTTTTTAAAATTTTCCATTATTAGCGATGGAAATTTTCGTCATTGAAATTAAAATTTAATTATTTAAAAAAAGCCTTTAGTGACGGAAATATCTGTCGCTGAAATTAAAATTTAATTATTTTTTAAAAGCCTTTAGTGACGGAAATTTCCGTCGCTGAAATTAAAATTTAATTATTTTTTAAAGGCCTTTAGCGATGGAAATTTTCGTCGTTAAAATTAAAATTTAATTATTTTTTAAAAGCCTTTAGCGATGGAAATTTCCGTCGCTGAAAAATTTTCATCGCTGAAATTAAAATTTAATTATTTTTTAAAAGCCTTTAGCGACGAAAATTTCCGTCGTTGAAATAAAAATTTAATTGTTTTTTAAAAGCATTTATCGACGGAAATTTCTGTCGTTAAAGGTTGAATTTCAACGACGGAAAATTTCGTCGTTGAAAATCAACCTTTAGCGACGGAAATTTCCATCGTTGATATTAACCTTTAGCGACGGAAATTGGTCCGTCGCACATCTGCGACGCGTGATAACCAACGGGCCAGCGACGGAAAAATTTCGTCGCTAAGGATCCATTAGCGACGAAAAATTCCGTCACTAAAGGTCATTTTTCTAGTAGTGTTTCCTGTTGCTTGTCTCTTATATATATATATATATATATATATATATATATATATATATATATATATATATATATATATATATATATATATATATATATATATATATATATATATATATATATATATATATATATATATATATATATATATATATATATATATATATATATATATATATATATGTTAGTTTTACTTTTTTTACAGCATACATTTCTTTTTTTTATTGCTGATAAAATGTATTCTCTCTTTTTTCTTATTTTTCTTTGCAGGTCTGGGCTTTTTCATTTTTTTATTTCTCGTCGGGTCGTCTCCATCAACGTGTCCACCAGCCACCGTATCTGCTTCAGTACATTGATGAGAACAGGATTCGGCCTAAACAGGATGCCGGTTGTAAAAAGAAGGAATGAGTGCAGGAGCGGATCACTAGCTCGAGTTCGGGAACGGTGCACTTCCTTCCTTGGGAGGGCCTGGAGGGGCATTATGTTGTTGCCTTGGGATTGAGCCGCTGCCGGATACTGATGGTATCAATTATGGTGGATTCGTTATATATGGGCGAGCGGGTTAATCGCCAGCATAAGTCGATTTTAGTACCTCCGGTGGTGCCTCCTCGGCCTCCTTTCTGGGTGATAGAGCCTGACCAGCTGCCGAACAGGTATCAATACCTGTCAAAATTCCTCATGCCAGCGACAGATTTTCTGATTATGGCATACGAGGATTTCTTGAGGACAGTGCTGTATCCTCCTTTCCCTGCTCCTGCCGCGCCCAGACGGCATTCTGATGTCTTTGCAAGACCAGGGCCTTCTACTTTATCTCTTGACGAGAATCTGGAGTTCACTGAGCCTGATGACGTCTTCTCTACCTTCCAGTATCAGTGGGGTGGTCATATGGTAGAGGAGGTTCTTCCAGATGTCGAAATCCCTAAGAAGCGTCGGGTCCCGGAGCAGGCCCGTTCGGTAGACACATTACCTTTACATTTATTTATATTTTCTCTTTTCTTTTTTTTATATCATGCATATATATTTACATTTTTTTTATCCATCATTTTTTTATATGCATGTTTATTTTTTGGAGACGAATATATTCTTTTTGTTGTCTCACTTTCTTTCTTTAGGTGAACGTGTCTACCTACAAGAAGCTGCTGCGGGGTTTCTTCAGTATTAGCAAGCTTTATCAAAAGCTAGCTGACAAATTTTCCTGCAGGGGAAGCGACACAGTGCGACAGACCAGGCGTCGGGATGGTGATGATGATGACGCAGATGTCGGGTTGAGCCGCGCTCGGGGCAGAGGTCGAGTATATAGAGCCGATGGCACAGGGGGTCCTTGGGTCATAGGTGGTGGTCTTGACAGGAGCCAGTCGTCCCGAGCACATTAGTCTTGGATGCCTGCGATTATTAGTTTCTTTTTCCTTTTCTTTTTATATACAAAAGAAACCTATACAAACATTTATTATACAATGGCAATATAATTTATGTGATGCAAAAATATTACAAATACAGACTCAAACACATGCACAAAATAAAGCTATACCAATATCTAGGGGTAATGGCACGTTGTTTTAAAAAAAAGAGTTTATAAAAATACACCTTCAGGCTTGAACGGGCTTTTCTGGTGATACGCAGAGAGGGAGAGGCAGCCGCCTTCTCCTGTTTCCTGGGCATATAATGGCCGTTGCTAGTGTTTGTAGCCCTTCTTTCTAGATTCTTCAATTTTCTTGTGATCAGACACAGCAGCAGTCGATGGTCGGGGCAGACAAAACCAGGATACCGGGCAGTTTCGAGGGAGCAGTGGAAGGAAGCTAGCGCGGCCAAATGGGGTTCTTGGCTCGGCGCCAGAAGGGGCTTATGGTGGCGCCATAGGCCTTTTCTGTGCAATCCATGTTCAGCACTGTTCACTTACTGTGCTCAGAAATGTCCGTTTCTTGAATCTTCGGTATAAAAGCGGACGGGGAATGGCCTGCCTCTTCACAAGTTCATTAGCCCTTCCTTCTCACGATCTTTTAAGCTCTCTTCTGCTCAGTCATTGCCTCTTTTGCCTTATAATCCTTTGCATCTCTTTTTACCAATGGTCGCCCGAATTCATACAGCACTAGAGATAGAAATTTACGAAACTGCTTTGGATTTTTTGATCCTCTCTCTGCGGTCAGACGAGCGTGATTGGTTCGATCACATTTTTGGATTCAGGTGCCTGTTATCCTGGAGGAATGTCATCATAAATTGGGACATGTTGAGGGGAGCCTCCAGGTTTTGGTCTCCTCAGGACCATCTTTTTAACTTTGGTATGAATGAAATGTGCCCCACTTACGAAGAATTCTGCGCAATGTTGGGGGTAGCACCTTCTCGTCTGATAACCGTGCCTTCTCATAGGAGGCGTCCGTACATGGCCATCCGGGAGCTATTTCGCACTACTCGCCAGGCCACTCCAGGTTTTTTTGATGGAGTAATTTTTATTTGACCTTCTTCCCGGAGCCTTCACCGTGGAGGATGACATAGATTACTTGCGGCGTCGGCTGTCTGCGCTCTTCCTTTGCCTGGTAGGGAGGTATTTGTTGGTGGGCCAACCCGGATTTATTGATGTGCGGGTCGTTGACATAGCATTGCAGGCACGAGATCGTCGGTTAAATATTGTTCCGATGATTCTAGCGGAGACTCTAGCGGGCCTGAATTCTTTTGCAGGCGGCGATGAATTATTCCCTATTGGCAGCCCCATTTTGCTCCATATGTGGCTGGAGGAGCATTTTCTCTGGGTGATGGCCCCTGTACCGCATAGAGCACTGTATGACCCAGGGCTTTATGGCTTTCGTGCCCATTTTCCTCAGACCAATTATTCAGAGTTTGATTGGGCTGAGGACTTTTTCCGTAGGGGCTCCATGGATATAGTCTGGGTGATCCATCATTGGCGTATCCTTTCTTAGATTCCGCCGAGTATAATCAAGTGGTCATGCTGGGCATTGAGTGGACCTCTTTTTATAGACCTGACCGGATCTTGCGCAAATTCGGGAGAGAGCAGCTGATCCCTGACCCAACTCATCCTGTGTATCTAGAGGCGGATAATAATGACGAGGGCTTGGGTACCACTATCCAGAGAATGTGGGAACGGGACTTTGATAGGCTGGAGGTAGCCTATTAATTTTCTGATTACATGCTTCTTTCCCATGAATATCTAGCATGGATAATGGCGGCCGCCGAGGGGACGTCCCGCGTGATCAGGCGCGGATTGAGGAATTTACTGGGCCGTCATATTTTTAACGGTATTGATGCTCACCTGATGGAGATAGGCGAGGATATAGACAGTTCGGGGCTAGTTGTCCCTCAGGCCCTGCAGGAGGAGTTCAGGCGGGTACACAATCTTGGTGCCCAGACAGCTCCTGGATTGAACATGCACCCCGCAATGCTAGTAGGCACCCCGCTAGCAATGCTAGAGGGGCATAGCTGCTCCCCCCTCGAGGATGGGGCACGACAGGCAATGAGCCCGTGGGAGCCAGAGGAGGCTGTCCCTCCTCCTCCGCCTGGATAGGGCACTGCTTTCAGAAATGATGGAGCCGGTCCAAGCAATGCAGCTACCCAGGAGAACGGGGATGCTGATGATGAAGAGGAAGATACTTCTGGAGGCTCACATGCGGGTGAGACTAGAGCTTCTTCTGCGTCTCGCAGGAGGAGTATATGGGCCCGGCTGGGCGGACGCCGCAGACATTGATGGACCACCCTGGGGCTTAAGCTGCAAAAGAAGGGATATTTTCTGGGGAAAAGGGGGAATATAGGCAATAAATAGATATGTACAGGCAATTAATGTATAATCTAAACTTCTTTAGCAATTATTCCTAAGTTGTACCTTAAGACCTGAAAATTTTATATTTTAGTGTTTTATTGCGAGCTTTCTGTCGTGGTTTTTCTTTTTCCTGTCAGTAGAGCCCCTTGTACGCTGAAGACTGGAGGTATAATGTCGATGATTCAAATAGTGCCTTCCCAATCCTTTTTCTCCTGATTTTTTTAAATATATATATGCTCTAATTTTTGCCTAGGCCGCCCTTTCGGGTTTTCAGCGTAGCGAGCTGGAGAGGGAAGGAACTACTGGATAAATTAGCTCAAGCATAATACCTTTTGAGCTTGTCGAGATTGAAGGGCTGAACAAAGTCTTCTCCTTCTTGGTTTGTGAGAAGTACGGCACCTCCTGACCGGATCTCCTTGACAATATATGGTCCCATCCATGGAGATTTCCATTTTCCCCTAGTATCAACATAACTAGGGGGTTTTTCTCGGAGCACGAGATCTCCGACTTGGATGTCGCGGGCTTTAACTTTTTTATTGAAAGCCCGGGCTATGCGCCTTTGATACGCTCGGGTATGCTCCAGGGCTAGTAAGCGTCGTTCGTCAATTAGGGGTAATTCTTCGAATCGCCCTTTGACCCAGTTAATTTCTGCTACGTTAGATTCCATCATCACTCTCAGTGATGGAATTTCAACTTCTATTGGTAGTACCGCCTCCATGCCATATGCTAGAGAATAGGGGGTAGCCCTAGTGGGTGTGCGAACTGAGGTGCGATAGCCCGAGAGGGCTAAGGACAATATTTCTGGCCAGTCTCTTCCTATGTCAGCCATCTTTCTGATGATATTTTCGAGCGTTTTGTTGGCTGCTTCAACGGCACCATTGGCTTGCAGTCGGTAGGGGGAGGATTTATGCCTTTGGATCTTGAATTCGTCGAGAAGACGATTCACGTCCCCTTCAAAATGCGAGCCGTTGTCTGAGATTATCTCGAAAGGCACCCTATAGCTATATATAATATTGGCCCGGATGAACTCGGACACCTTTCAGGCATTTAAAATTTTATAGGAAGAGGCTTCCACCCACTTTGTAAAGTAATCGACGGCTACTAAGACATATTCGTGGCCATTGGATCCCTTCGGGTGAATTTGACCTATGACGTCGATTCCCCATGTTGAGAAGGGCCAGGGGGCTATGGAGTTATATAAAACGTGCGGGGGCACATGCTGCAGATTGGCAAACCGTTGGCATTTGTCGCAATGTCGCACCCACCGAATACAATCGGTTTCAAGCGTACTCCAATAGTATCCTTGTCGGATAATCTTTTTGGACAGCATATGACCATTCATGTGGGGCCCACAGGTACCACTATGCAGTTGATCCATAATTTGCTCAGCTTTGGCCTGATCGACGCATAATAAATTGAGGCCTTGATAGTGCCTCTTATACAGGCTGCCACCACTTAGTACAAATTGTGAGGCCCACCTTTGCAGGGAGACTCCCTCTTTTTTCTAGGGCGGGAGGATAGATACCTTTCTGAAGCAGATTTAGAATATCAGCGTACCAGGGCTCATGATCTGCTTTAGGGGCTGCACTAATTTTGAAGCAATATGCCGGAGTAACCTTCTTCCCGACTACGAAAGGCTGAACATTAGTTTCTGTGAGAATTTGGACTAGCGATGCCAGAGTGGCTAGAGCATCAGCGAATTGATTTCTATCTCGTGGCAGATAGTGGAACGAGATAGAGTCAAATCGGGCGACAAGTGCTGTTAGTTTGGCATGATAGAGCTGCAGCCGAGGATTTTGGGTTTTCCATCTCCTTTCGACTTGATTTATAATTAGGGCAGAGTCTCCATAGACTTCGAGATCTTTGGCTCCCCTTTGGAGAGGTTCTTCTAGGCCAGCAATACATGCTTCATATTCCGCCGTGTTATTTGAGCATTCGAATTCTAGCCTTATGGCCAGCGGAGTATGAGAATCGGCTGGGTCGATGAGCAAGATTCCTATGCCAAAGCCTCTTTTATTCACGGCTCCGTCAAAGAACATCTTCCAGCTGGTGTCATGGTCAGTGATTTCTAAGACACCTTCGTCTGGGAAGCCAGGCTCAGTCGCATCTTCGGCCTTCAAGGGTAGATCGGCTAAGTGGTCTGCAATCATGTTCCCTTTGATAGATTTCAGTGTGACATAAGTTATGTCAAACTCGTTGAGAAGAAAGGACCACTTGGCCAGTCGGCTGGACAGTGATGGCTTGCCAAAGATGTACTTGATAGGATCCATTCTGGATATGAGTTTGATGGACCGTCCTTGCAGATAGGTCTTGAGCCTTTGCGTGGCCCAGACTAAGCCGGTGCAGCTTTTCTCTAGCGCTGAATAATTTAGATCGCTTCCTTGTAGCTTCCTACTTATGAAGTATATGGCATTTTCAATGTAGGAATTTTCTTTTTCTTGGGCGAGCATAGCCCCTACTGACGTGTCTATGACGGTTAAATATATGAGGAGAGGTTTATGCGTATGAGGTGGAGCTAGCACAAGGGGATTGGTAATATAGGATTTTATTTTTTCGAAGGCTATCTGGCATTTCTCATCCTAGAATTGGTCAGTATTCTTTTTTAGGAGTTTGAAGAGGGGCTCACATGTGGTTGTCAGCTGCCGGATGAAGCGGCTGATATACTGCAATCGGCCTAGGAAGCCTTTGACTTCGGTTGGAGTTTTTGGCTGTGGCATCTCTAGGATGGCTTTTATTTTTGCTGGCTCGATCTCGATGCCCTGCTCGGTCACTAAGAATCCCAGGACCTTGCCTTTGGTAACCCCAAATGTTCGTTTGGTGGGGTTAAGCTTCATTTGGTGCTTCCTTAACCGTTCGAAAAAATTTCGAAGGTCTTTGATATGGGCACCATTGGCGTCGCTAGAGTGAACGATCATATCGTCAACAAAGACCTTCATTTCTTTGTGGATCATGTCGTGGAAGAGGGTGGTGGCAGCCCTCTGATAAGTAGCCCCGACATTTTTCAGCCCAAATGGCATGACATTATAGCAATAAGTACCCCAAGGAGTAGTAAATGAGGTCTTCTCCTGGTCCTCTGCTGCCATTTTGATTTGATTGTAGCCCAGCATGCCGTCGACGAAGGATCTGACTTTATGGGCAGCGACGGTGTCTACCACAATATCAATATTGGGTAGAGGGAAGTCATCTTTGGGCGACGCCTTGTTGAGGTCGCGGAAATCTACACAGATCCGGACTTTCCCGTTGGGCTTGGGAATGGTCACTATATTGGACAGCCAGATCGGGTATTCTACTACCCGAATGAAATTGATGCGCAGCTGCTTTATGATTTCTTCTTTAACTTGTAGTGACCATTCCGGCTTGATGCGGCGGAGCTTCTGCTTGACTGGCCGAGCATCCGGATGTATGGGAATCCAGTGTTCGACTATGGTTGGGTCTAGCCCTGGCATATCTTCATAGGACCAGGAAAATATGTCCACGAACTCTTTGAGGAAATCAATGAGTGTTACCCTTTCGAAGCCTTGCAGGTAGCTGCCGATTTTGATTTCTTTTATTTCATTGTCCAACCCCAGATTGATAGTGGACAAGTCTTCAGTTGCTGCTGATGAGTGGTGCTGCTCCTGGTGCTCAACTGACTTTACAAGCTCAAGCAAATATTTTTTATCTTTTGGGTTCATTTCATTAAATGACTCACTATTATAATTATTATTTAATGCGTCTTTTAATGTAGGTGCAACTAAGGAATAAACAAAGACAATCAGATTATCATTAAAAGCAAACTGTACAGGGTTTATTACATTATTGAGGACCTGGGGTTTGAGATCCTCAACTTTAGGGAGCGGATCGGTAGATGATCAATCTGTAAAGCTAGGGGAAGGACTAGGGATAGTACCCTTGCTGATTTCTGCTGAGACCCAGACCAGGCATATAATTCATTTTTCGAAACATGTTTAAAGGGACCATGTTTCCTAGGGAAGTGGTTTTCTTTCCAATGATGTCAGTTTCTCGGCCATATTCAATGGCGTTGACCACAGCTTGGGGGATAACCTCAAAGCCACTGAGGAAAATACCACTGTCCTCGTGCTCTATATCGAGGATTGGGATATCCTCGTTTTCCTTATTTTCCACGATCTTATCAGCCAAAATAATCACTATATGATCTTCGTGGAAGAATTTGACACGTTGATGTAATGAAGAGGCTACCCCCTTTACCCCATGGATCCAAGGGCGTCCCAGCAATAAGCTAAAAGTGGCTGGCATATCCAGGACTTGGAATTCAACTGGCATGTTTAACGGCCCAATAGTTAGCATTAAAGTGACCACCCCTAGGACATATCGACTAGTGTTGTCGTATGCCTTTACTATCTTCAAGAAAGGATTGAGTTCTGATATTTTTGTTCCCAGTTTGGCTAATGTTCTGGCGGGACATACATTCAATGAGGACTCATTATCTATCAGAACTCGGGGAACCCGTTTCTCCAAAATTCCCACAGTGATATGGAGGGCATCAATGTGGTTGGTTCCTTCCTTTGGCAGATCTAAATCAGTGAACATTATCACGTTCCCAAAGTGAATGTTCCCGATCATCTGAGTAAGCTCATTTGGGGAGGTTTCAATAGGAATGACTGCCTGACTTAAAGATTTAGCCAGCGTATCACGGTGGGTCTTGGAAGCACAAAGTAAGCCCTAGATGGAAATGTTGGCCTGAGTTTTCTTCATCTGAGCTAGTAAGGTATCTTCCACCATTTTAGCCCCAGTATCTGTTGCTTGATCTTTGCCAAAGTGGTCACCTCTTTCTAGGTTTGGCTGGTAGGCTCGGCCAGATCGGGTAAGGTGGCTAACATCTCCACCAACCCAAGTGGCTTTTTCAATATTACAGGTATTTTGGCTACCCAGGATAGTGTCCCAAGAGAGCATATTGCAGCTAGGCTCTTTTATGGATAAGGATAGAGAAAAAGGAACAAGGATATATAGTAATGGATGTTTATTTATTTCAAACTTGGGTACGCAAATTTTTTCATCAACCTCAATCATATTGATTTGAGGTAGGGGTTATTGATTATATTTGGTCTGGGTGGAGGCTTTTCAATAACCTTATCATCTATCAGGTCCTGGATAGCATTTTTGAGAGTGTAGCATTTATCGGTGAGGTGACCACTACATGCAGCAATGGTATTCACAGTACTTGGCATGGTTCCAAGTCCTGGGCAGGGGGTTTGGCGGCTTATAATTCTCCAAAGGTTTTAGCACTCCCTGTGCCATTAGCCCCTGCAGTATTACAGACTGGGGAGCTTGCAGTTCATCATAGTACATGTTCACCCTGTTCTGATTTCTGAAATTTCTGCCAGGGCCATCATTTCCTCCCACTATATTGACAGACATGTCTGTCCCGTAGTACCATGGAACAGTGCTATAATTTTGGGTAGAAAATAGGGCTGAGGCATTTCCTACCATATTGACGGCTGGTGCTGGTGCGGCTGTCTTTCCTTTAGAATAACGGAAAGAACTAGGAGGCGTATTGGCTTTTAATTGTCCAGTCCGTATGTTTTCATCAATACGGGCTCCTATCTCCACTATTTCTTCAAAATTGGTGTAGGGGAGATACTGCATATGTTCCAGGTAAATGGGCTGGAGGTTTTTAATGAACATTCTGCATGACTTAGCCGGATCAGGTCTGTCAAAAGTCTGGGCCAACTTTCTTTTCCACCTGACTGCAAACTCAGCGCAGGTTTCTTTTTCCCTTTGGGTGCACGACTCGAGGTCCCTTTTATTTTCAGGACTGGTGTTGTCTTTGTATCTTTCAAGGAACCCTTCAGCTATCTGGTCCCAAGTATTCATAGTGCTGCTATCAGATAACATTAGCCATTGTTTGGCAGCCCCTATTAGGGTGAGGTGAAAATTGGAAGCCATAGCCTCAAAGCTAGCTCCCCTTGACTTCATGCTGGTGGAATAAGATTTCAAATGGGATATAGGGCATCCAGTCCCATCAAATTTTTCTATGTCGGGCATTTTGAACTTTGAGGGTAGTATTGCTGAAGGTTGCAATGTTAGTGCCCGCGTAGAAAATTCCCCTTTATTGAGAAGTTTAAGCATCATGGTTTTCATATTTTCCATGTCAGCCTCCATTTTGGTGGCTGGGGGAGTTGGCTTTTGGTATATACTGGCTGGATTAGGGAAGGTTGGGTTAATTTCTAGCTGTGGTATCTGGTAAGGATTTTGGGCGGGGTAAGGATTCTTAGATGGATATGGATATTGGGCTGGATAAGGATTCTGGGCTGGTGGATTTTGGGTAGCTTAAGGATTCTGGGTTGGTGGATTTTGGGTAGTATAAGGATTCTGGGCTGGTGGATTATTGACGGTTTCGGCTGGGCAGCCATGATCATTGAAAGGTAAGTAGGTAGTAACTTGGCCTGGCGGGTTATAGATTTTTGGGTCCATATGTGGGCTATTTTGGAGTGGGTTGGTTATGGGAAAAGGGAGGTCATTTGGGTTCTGGGGAATATTGGTGCTTGGGAGAGGATATGGAGGATAAGACGGGTAAGGGCTGATATTTGGGTAGTAGGGACTTGGTAGGGGATTGGGATTGGGATTTGGGGTAGTGGCAATATTTGGTGGGTTAGTGTTTGGCTGGGAAGTTGGGTTTTGAGGCACATGAGATGTTGATGCTTCCTGGGGGACTGCAGGGGAAGAGTTCACCTCACCACTGGATTTTAAACTTTGCACCAAACTAGCCATTTGGTTCATCACTGCACCCAATTTTTGGTCTAACCATTCTGTATTCTTTGGAGTCGGAGCGCACTCGGAGCCCCTGCACTCCATAGCGAATCTCACTTCTCGCCGCCATACTTGTCGGACTGCACCCTCTCGATCGATTCTCGTCCTTGTCGTCGATCGATACCCTACGTCTCGATTTCGCGCTTATTTCCCGTATCAACCGGCCAAGATATATCTCGCCTTTCCAAATTCGGTCGTTTCGAGGAAAATGGGTTTGGAGGTATCAGAAGGCTGGCTGAAGGCTTTCTGGGCTTGGAGTACAGCGTGCCTTTATTAGTATATTTTATTATTATTTATTTTTCCTACAATTGACCGGATAAGCACCTGCTTTATTTTGACGGTCTCAGGACTTTTCCTGGAACAGTTGATTCTTTCTCCAGAGTATAATACCAACGTATTTCACCTGCCTTTCGACTCCCCAAGATCTGACTGATCCCAGGAGAAGGGCATATACTCTTTCCAGGATCCACCATTCGAAATGGTCTAGGTCGAGCATCAGAGAATAATAAATCAGCCCCTATGTATTTATTCATTTTTTTATTTATGCGCATTTATTTTTTCATCATCATTTTTTTTTTGACTTGCGCATTTTTTTATTTTTTTTATCTCATATTTTTTTTATTACAGAGGCTGACGCACGATTCAAAGATGCAAAAACCGATCGGTCATTGAAGTGTCCTGAGAATCTATATGCATTCTAATGTTGGCTTATGCAGGGGGTAGGCTGGCCATGGTGTAGGGTAGCAGTTCGGAATATACCTATATGCGTGCACGTGTGTGAGGTATCTAAAAAAAGCAGTAAAATCCTAATTTTTTTTTCGGATATATAAATAGAAAATAAAACAGATATGGCATGTCTTGCTGTTACGCGTGGATTTTCTCGGCTTTTTAGTTTGAACGCGAGCAAGCAAGCACATCATATTAAGAAATAGAAAGAAAAGCGGGGAATATATCTATTCCTATTATTTACAAATTTGGTCCTATGACCCCAAAATAAAATGGCAGAATGAATGCAAATAAGTACAAATTGAGCGGAATAAAAATAATAAACAGAACAAAATAAATATATAGGGCCGAAAATAAAGCAATATTAAAAATAAAGCACCGGCCCTTTTATTGTGCTGCCCGGAATTTTATTGCAAACATATATATATATATATATATATATATATATATATATATATATATATATATATATATATATATATATATATATATATAAATCTTTTTTTTTGGAATTTGTTTTTTGTTTTTTCTTTTTTTTTTATAAAAAAGAATATTTTTAAATATACCTGTAACAACTATCGGAACGAAATTGCTGCAAGATGGAGGATCATATCCACAAATATAGACACATATGTATAGGAACGCAATATTCAAATGCATAAATTAATATAACAAGCATACTTTAGCCAGAAACAAAGAAAAACAAAAAAGTTTTTTTTTATGAGTCTAGCCCTCCATTTTATTTAAAATAAAACGATCTCTCCAGCAGAGTCGCCACTGAGGGTCGCCCAGCGTGTGCGCCCGTGGATAGGGGTGCGCGTACGTGCGGATGCGGGACACCACTGCCCTCATTCCATCCTCCTTTGTTTAGGGGAGAACGAAATTAAAAGTGCGAGAGGAGTGCTGTCAAAAATAGCACGTTGGAATGCGCCTCAATTGACTTTAGTGGATTTTTGATCCAATATGGGAACTTTGGGTTTCCCGCATCAAGTTATCCCTTGTTTAGGGGATACCAGGATATGGGAATGCATCACCCTTTTATTCTCATTTTTCCTTTTTTAGGGGAAAACGGAAAAGTGCAAAAAAGGATGTTGCGACGCCCCCACTATGGATTTTATAAAAATAGCCTTATGGCATATTTCGGATCACTATGGGAGCTTTGGGTTTCCCGCATCAAGTTATCCCTTGTTTAAGGGATACCGAGATATGAGAATACATCACCCTTTCATTCACATTCTCCTTTTTTTAGGGGAAAACAGAAAAGTGCAAGAAAAGAGTGTTGCGAGGTCCCACTGGATCCAAAATGTTTTATAGAGTCGTCATTTTTATTTTTAAGTAAAAATAAAACAAAACCAAAAAAAGAAAAACCAGCGATTATAAAACGGGTTCGGAGGCTAAGTTACGAGTTGGGAAGGTGCTAGGCACCCAACTCGTCCTTTCGGTCTCAAAACTGGTTTTTGGCTAAAGTATGTTTTTTGTTATATTTATATAGCAAATAAATAAAGTATTTAAAGACAGGAAAATAAAAGCAAATACATCCGCGACTACATTATTTACGGACTTGCAGTCATCTCCTTACAATATTTACAGATATATTTAAAAATATTTGGCAATTACAACGGCTCTTTTACATAGTATTTTCTAACTAAATCCGGGCAGCACAACAGCTTATATTTTCTACATTGGGCCGGATTTAAAGAATAACTTTATAAAAAATAACGCCCTTAAAGGCTATTACCTTTTAGAGCGGAGTGTGCTTGCTCTGTCCTTCAGGGAGAGGGGGTCTTTTTGTTGTTGTTGTTGTTGTGATTTATGCAAAGTGACTGCTTACTTTTGGTGGTTGTGGCTCGCTCACTCGGGCAGAATGACAGCTTATTTGTGGTGGTTTTGGCCTTTTTGGTTGGGCGGAATAACAGCTTATTTTTTGTGTTTTCGGCCTACTTACTCAGCAGAGTAACGGCTTACTTTATGGTTTTTGGACCGGGGAAATAAGGTGGATACCTAACTAAAAGGCTAGGGATCACTTTTAACCGGTGGATTTTTGGTTTGGCGGAGTTTGGGTAGGGTTTCAAAGCTTTATAAGAGAGGGGGGATCACTCTCGCTCACTGCGTTAAAAATACGCAGAGTTTCTTCGGGCTTCAAGCCTTCGTCAAATATCTCTCAAAAAAGTTGCCGGGCACCTGTATTTATAGTTGGATTTGTGCTTCATCGGCTTGTACCGCGCGCTTGACAATTTGCACAATGCGTTAACTCTTTGGGCACTGTTTAGGAGCTTGGCACGGATCCTACCTCTCCTTGGCGCGGCGCCAGATGATCCTTTTGGCCGCGCCAAGTTACTATTTGGCTTTCAAATTTGTCACTTTTATCCCTCGCATTTTACTGTTTCACACATCCTGCTTCGCCTTTCGCATTTCTGACTCATGTAACTTGACATTTGTTAAGTTCAAACAGTTCTTGATATCACATGCCAGAGTCACATATCAGGGGTACGAAATTGGGGTGTCTACAACTACATATATTGAAATTTTAAGTGATTACTAACGAATATGTTTACAACAAAAACTAGTGTTTGAGGAGTATGATTGAGCAACAATCATACTCGTGAAACAATCAAGTATTCATTTAAGATTATGAAGAAGTAATGAAGAATACAATGATTGTCTAAATAAGAACTAGAAAGGATTGAAAGGTGAAAGAACATCTAGTAATTTTTTGAGGACTAGAACACATCAAGGGAAGAATTGCTTAAAGGAATCTAATGTGTGTCTAACCCTGGATTGAAGCAAATCAAAGAAAGAATATTATTTGAGTAAGGAATGGTTTCTTCAATCTTTCTATCATTTATTATTTTATGTCTACAATCATGAGAACTGGAACATTTCAAGAAAGGAGTAGCTTGAAGGGATAAGTGAAATGTTTGTACCCAGTTCTCTGTGTTCTCTCTCTATTTGAATCCTTCCTCCAAACTGCTTTATATAGAGATGTTTGAAAGTAGTCGTTTGAAAGAAGTAGAGATAATCTTTGAAGAGTGATGATGAAGTCTATCTTTCAAAGCTCAGAGATCTTGAAGAGGATTTCTGAAATAGAAGATATCACCTATTAATTATAAGATCATAAATTTAAGGATAGAGTGGTTAGATATCTTCTTCCTTAAAATGAAGAGAGTAGATATTTTTTAGCATGATATATTTAAAGAGAGTGATTGGCTAGAAGATATGCTATATTGGACTATTTAATGCAATGATAAATTGTTGAACAATTTAATGATTTTATAAAAAGCCTCATTTTGAATAGTTTAACGTATGAATTTAGATATGGCCATGAATTAAATGCGTTAGAGTGACCAACAATGTTTTTTTTTTCCAAAGAACGTTTGTTTAAAATATTGTTTGAAGGAATATATATATATATATATATATATATATATATATATATATATATAAATCTTTTAGGTACTTTAATCAAAAGACTGTAAGTAGATAGAGTATCTTTTAGCGAGGTGTCTTACACTGTTTATCAGCAGATGTCATCTGTTGATTACTTTAGCTTCAGTAGATGGATTTATCTTTTAATGAACGACTGATTTTTAGCTAAGGAGTAAAGTCCACGCGTTTTCGAATATATTGTTTTTTGGAAATCTTGAAAGCATAGGTTCCAAAATTAGATGGACGCGCATTGATTCAAGAAAATATTGTTTTTCATCAGATAGGGATTTTAGGTAGGAAAGAATAGCGGTTGAAAACTGAGTTTGTTAACAACAGGTGTAAGAAACTATTTAGAAAACTATAGCTGTTAAGTAAGTAGATCAGCAGCTAGCTAGTTACTGATGACTAAGTTACGACAGATAAATTAAGACTTTGTGAGAGGTGCCTACCTTAGTTTAAGTTTATTTTATCTTGCATTAGTGGCAAAACATTAGTTTTAGGTCTACCTACTGAATCATCAGCAGGAAAAACTTTAAACTTGCTAAAATCAAATCAATTTGATTTTAGTTAACAACTAACTAATGTTCTTAATCACGCAAGACTATAATTATCTCAACCTATTGAACTTCACTTAGATATATCTATTAGAGTGATCGTAATTCAGTAGATGAGTTTCTGTGAGTCATAACTAATTCATAAAGTCTTTTTAATAGGTTTAAGTAATTCTGAATATATTATGTTCCAACACCGACTATGTCTTTCAATTGGCTAGATTTTAAGAGCTCACCAAGCTTGTCTACCACGAAGGCAGCGGTAGAACCAGTACCGAGACTGAGGACCATGTTGTTGCTAACGTACTCGATGGCTTTGTTGGCGGCAAGTTTATTGAAGGTGTGAAAATTGGGAGAGGTTGTGTGAAGGTTGAGGGATGGGGATGTTAGGATGAGGCGGGTGGTAATGGCAGTGGCGCCATGGCAAGGGTGGTGGAAGGAAGAAGAAGGAGGAGAGAGGATGGATAGGGTGGCCATGGATAAAAGAGAATGGGGAGGGGTTGACTTACTTGCCTTCAAAGACTTTATATTTTAAGATTGTTCTTTATACTTTTAAGAGACAATGACTATTTTACCCTTCCACAAATGCGCGTGCGTGTCATGTGAGCGTACTTAGTGGTCAAAAGGTGACAAAAGGACCAACAGTGTAAAAACAATTAGTTTAGGGACCATTTGCGAGGTATAGAGACGAAAAGCCAAAAACCCATAAACTACAGGGACTAATTGTGTAGTCTGACCTATTAATAAAGAAAATGTATCCTTATATTGGTTAAAAAATGATGTTAGCTTAAAATTTTTTAAATAAAAGACTTTTACTATCATTTCCAATAGAAGAGATGTATATCCCACATTGATTCATAAAATGTACTCCATCCGTCCCAAAATATATGATGTTTTAAACAAAAAAAAATGTCACAAAATAAATGATGTTATATGATTTGAAGAAACAATTGTTCATATTTGCTAAAAAAAATTACTCCCTCCGTCCCTAAATAATCGTCTGGGTTGACCCGGCGCACAGTTTAAGAAAAAGTAATTGACTTGATTATTTATATTGGTTTAATGTGTAGTTTCCTTTAATGTCCATGTATATGTGGCCCATAATTAAAGTAGAGTGAAAAAAGTAAGAGTAAAATAGTAAAAGTGATGTTCTAAAAAGGTAAGTTTCAAAGTGGAGAATTATTTTGGGACGGACGAGAAAGAAAAGGAGGATGATAATTTAGGGACGGAGGGAGTATGTATTAATTACTCTATAATTAAATGTGTTGTTCAAATTTTAAGAAAAAGTAGGATGATTTAAAGATGGATGGTAAAGGGAAAAACAAAAATAATCATTCAACTTATCATAATTACACTTAAATAACTGTAAATTAGTTTTTTATAAGTTTTCTTAATCCGTGTGTAATTTTTTTTTAAAAATCATTTATTTTGGAACGGATATAATATTAATAAATCTCAAAGTTGAATTATATACTCCCTCTGTCCTAAAATTATTGTCATGTTTGACTCAGCATACGTATTAAGAAAATGGTAAAATTCGGGCCGGTCCACTTTTCTAAGTTTTTGATCGCTAAAGTACACACACTTTTTTAAAAAAACAAGGGGGAAAAATCAATTTTGGATGCGAAAGACCGCGATACCCTTAATAAGCAATATGCGCGCTACGTTAAATTTATATATCGCGGTGTAAAGTTTCTTTCATCAATTAATTTTACATATTTTTGCATCGTGATTCAAAAATTCATTTTTAAATATTTTTTTACAGAAAGTTTATATATCGCGGTGCAAAGTTTATAAAGTGTAAACTTATTTATGGCGGTGCAAAGTTTCCTTAATCAATTAATTTTACATATTTTTGCACCGCGATTCTCAAATATATTCACCGCGATTCAAAGATTTTGAAAGATATACCGCGGTGCACATATTTTCTCAACCAGTGTTAATAGCAATTAATATTTATTAGTTTTTACATTATTTAAGTTTTAATATAAAAATTGAAGTAAATAGATATTTGTATCGCTATACAGCTTTTTGTAAATTGCAGTTTATAGTTTTTTTGTATATATCGTGGTGTAAAAAAAGTTTCTTCATCAATTAAGCCTACATAATTTTGCACCGCGATTCCCTTTTTGACATATCGCGTTGAACATATTTTGTGAATCCTACATATATCGCGATGCAAAAAAGGTTCTTTCTTCAAATAATCATATAAGATAATAAAATGCTTTAAATGGTAAATAAGGTTTTGAACCGCGGTATATAAAACTATGCACTGCGATTCAACCAGCTAGTGATTAAGCGTAATTAAGGGTAATGTAGTCATTTCGATCCTAAAAATCATTTTTGAACTTCGGTTCACGCGGCTAGTCATGTCTTAAGCGTTCATTAAGAGTAACTTAGTAATTTTCCGGCAAAAAGTGACTGTTTCCGATTGAAAATAAAAAGAAATGACTGTGGCGATTAAATTAACGGGAAAAGGGATCGGCCCGCATTTTTTTCTTAAGAAATAACAATTGACTTGATTATTAATATTGGAATAGTATGTAGTTTTTTTTAAAGCCAATGGATATGTGGCTCAATATTAAAGTAAAAAGAAAAAGTAAGTGTAAAGTGATAAAAGTGATAACCTAAAAAGGAAACTTTCAAAGAAGACAATTATTTTGGGAGAGAAAAAAAAGAAAGCAAGACAATAATTTTGGGACGTATGGAGTATATCGGAAGCACGAACTCTATAACTAGTATTCTTCGTCCCAAAATTATCTTATGGGTTAACTTGGCGTACAGTTTAAGAAAATATATTTGATTGGAGTATTAGTATTAGTTTGATGTGTAGTTTACTTTAAAACTCATGTGTATGTGACTTATAATTAAATAAGATGAAAAAGCAAAGATAAAGTATTATTTTAAAAAAGAAAGTTTCACACAAAACAATTATTTTGATATAGATGAAAAAAGAAAATAAGACAATAATTTTGAGATGGGCTGAGGCAGCGGAAATAACAACAAGAGCTCTTACTACAAGAAACCCTTTAAAATAAGGTTGAAATACATCAAACCTTAACCAACCTAGAATCCACTAAGAGGAGATAACTAGAATCCACCAGATAAAAGAGAAAACTCTAATTTTATTTAAAATATCAACTAAATTCGGAATTACAACGAAGCCTATTTTTATAGGACTAGTAATGCTTGGAAAACAAGTTAAAATCTCTTAAAAAATAGTCTACCCTATATAGTAACCTAATAAGACTTAAATTCATCATTTATATACCTAAATCTATTTCTAAACATAAAAATATTACCCTATTAAAATTAAATACGAAAATTACAATAAAATAAAAATACTCAAACTTAAAATTAAAACTAATCCAATCTTGTCCTACATCAGTCACCCACTCTTAAAAAGAACTCGTCCTCGAGTTCATACCCGAAACTTGAAATTGCCCATGCCAAACAAAGAGATATTTTGAGTAATATAGCTTTTTCACACAACCTTGAATCTTCAAAATCCTTAAACAAATCTGAAATTGAAAATGACTCAAAAACTCGAAAGAAATTAGGAGAACTAAACAGAAACTCGCTTGGCATAACGCGTGATCGTGTGCATGCCTTAGTAGTCACAGACAGTCCCAAATCATCCGCATCAAATAAATTTGCAATTCCAAAATTTCCTATATCCCCAAAATTATATTTCTCATAACTCTTTCGCTCGGAAAATAATTGCTCTACATCATCATGCATGTTTCCAAATGCAAGTTCAAGAAAATTTAAATCCTCCAGATTCAAGTCGCTTGTGAAAAACGGTAAATTAGCCTTAATTTTCGGAAAATTTTCTACGTCATTCCTTGCTATTGGCACATCCTCTCCTTCAGAATCAAAATCCACATCCTCCCTGGCCGGTGGATCACGGGGAGGGTTCACCCCGCGTTCTACAGGTTCTACACGAGCCCCTGCCCGTTGCCTAAGGTTTCCGCCACCGAACTGCAAATTGCATACCCCTTCAGCGATAATGTCCATCGTTGCTTGCATCCGTTCAAGGAGAGCCATCAGTACAACGTTGGTGTCGTTGTTGTTACCGTCGTTAGTCGCCATCTTACAGGATGTTAATCTGCTCTGATACCAACTGACGCAGTGAAACAATCACACATGAACTCTTTCAACGAGAAATTCTTTAGAACAAGCCTATGACGACTTAGGGTTCAAGCACAAAGCAAGAAAACTCAAATTTTATCCAAAACTGTCAAAATAATGTTTAAGAGGGTATTTATATGCCCTAACAATCCAAACCCTAAAAGGAAAAGACTTAAACAAAAAAAGACGAAAAAACCCGAAAACTTCAAAGGCCTGTAACAGTACTTAAACAGCATTTTTTGGGCTAAAAATAAACTGTTCACGGGGTAAACTTATTTGTCTTGTAGATCTCGTCGAGAGCTTCGATTTGATATGCAGTGGGTCCCACAATTCATCCGGACGCGAAAGTTACGCTCCGTTAAAGTTCTGCCGACCGTTAGGTGCTCTCTACTATTGCTTAACGGAAACTAACGAAAAAGCGCGGACCCAACTTTCGAAGCGCCACGGACCCCGAACTTGAACTCTTCCAAAATGTCTTGCTTAAGTACGTCTCGGCTACTTGTTCTATATCAGTCTCCCCCACTTGAAAAGGACTCGACCGCGAGTTATCAACAGGATAAAGAGGATCGTCGGGGGAAAAGTCAGTCAAATCAACCACATTAAAAGTAGGGGAGATGTTCCACCCGTCCGGCAGGTCAACGACATATGCGTTGTCATTGATCTTCTTCAGAATCTTGCATGGCCCAATCTTCTTCGGATGCAGCTTGCTATAAGTGCCAACTAGGAACCGCTTCTTGCGTAGATGGACCATAACCAAATCATCCACAGCAAATACCTTTGAACGACGTCGTTTGTCAGCAGCCTCTTTATACTTCGCGTTGGAAACCTCGATATTCTTCACCACTTCCGCTTACACAGCTTCGATCCTTTCAGCCATATGTTCAGCATCTACACTATAACCTGGCAGTTTGGGCAACGTGACCAGATCGAGAGTATGACGCGGAGGTCACTGATACACAATCTCAAATGGGGTCTTCTTGGTAGTACGGTTGAGCATATTATTGAAAGCGAACTCTGCCGGAGCTAAAACCAGATCCCACTGCTTTGGTCTGTCATTGCATAAACAACGCAAAATCGAGCCCAAAGTGCGATTGACCACCTCAGTTTGACCGTCGGTCTGTGGATGAAAAGAGCTACTAAACTGCAACTCCGTATGAAACATGCGCCACAAAGTCTTCCAAAAGTAACTCAAAAACTTTGTGTCACGATCAGAAGTGATGGACTGAGGAACCCCATGCAAACGCACCACTTCACGGAAGAACAAGGCTGCAATATAGGGTGCATTCGAGGTTTTTCAACATGGAATGAAGTGGGCCATCTTGCTAAACCGATCGACCACCACAAAAACAGAATCATTGGATCTTTGTGTGCGCTGTAACCCCAACACAAAATCCATAGAGATATCCTCCCACGGAGCTGCTGGAACTAGGATTGGTGTATACAAACCGGTATTCTGCAACTGCCCCTTGTTTATCTGACAAACGAGACACTTCTGCACAAACTTGTAAGTATCGCGCTTCAATTGAGGCCAATAATATCGCTGTGCCACCAATTCTGCAGTCATGTCTCTCCCACAATGTCCACCCTTATGCAACTCAGAGATCAAACTCTCACGCACAGAACCTCTCGGAATACAAAGGCGATCCTTGAAGAATAGGAACCCTTCCTGAATCATAAAAGGTCCACTGACACTTCCAGCACTGCACTCACCTCAAACTGCCGCAAAATCTGCATCGTCAACATACAACTCCTTCAAACAGTCAAACCCGATCACAACAGTCTGCATGGTCACCAATAAACTTGCCCAACGACTCAAGGCATCAGCCACCTTGTTGTGTTGCCCACTCTTATGCTTGATAACAAAAGTGAACTGCTGTAAGTAGGATACCCACCGCGCATGCATACGGTTAAGTGACTTCTGCCCATTCATGTATTTCAAGGCCTCATGGTCAGTATGTAAAATAAACTCCTTAAAAGCAGAATCGCTCCCGCTTAACAAACTCGCACCATCGTATAGAACTCGATCTCGTAAGTGGTCCATTACTGTCGCGCCTCGCTTAGCTTCTCACTCATAAAAGCTACAGGTCGCCGCTCCTGAATCAAAAATGTTCCAATTCCGATAATAGAAGCGTCTGTCTCGAGCTCAAATGGTTTGTTGCAATCTGGTAAAGCCAAAATCAATGCACTGGTCAGTTTATCTTTGATCACCGTGAAGCTTGCATCAGCTTCGTCCCCCCATAAAAATTTCCCTTTCTTCATGCACTCAGTGATAGGTGCTATGATACTACTGAAATCTCGTATGAATCGCCGGTAAAAAGTAGCAAGGCCATGGAAACTACGTACTTCACTCACAGTTTTATGTTGTGGCCACTCTCTAATTGCACGCACCTTCTCCTCATCTACTTGTATGTCATCTGCAGACACAATATATCCTAAAAACAGCAGTTTATCAAGCATGAAACTTCACTTTTTAAGATTAATGAACAACTGATTCTCCCTCAAGGCCTGTAACACAGCTCGTAGATGCCCAATATGCTCCTCTTCGTTGCGACTAAATATCAGGATGTCGTCAAAGTAAACAACCAGTAATTTGAACGGCTTCGGGACCTGATTCATAAGTCGCATGAAAGTGCTGGGAGTGTTGGATAACCCAAATGGCATGACCATGCACCAGCCATTCATAAAGCCCCTCCTTTGTCTTGAAAGTTGTCTTCCACTCATCGCCAGGTCTGATCCGAACCTGATGATACCCGCTCTTCAAATCAATCTTTGAAAATACCTTAGCACCATGTAGCGTATCCAGCATGTCATCTAGACGGGGAATGGGGAACCTATACTTCATAGTAATCTTATTGATGGCCCTGCTATCATACACATCCTCCAAGTTCCATCCTTTTTTGGCACAAGAAGGGCGGGAACTGCACATGGACTCATGCTCTCCTGAATGGATCCTCGTTTCAGCAATTCTTCAACCTGTTCTCTCAAGATATCATGCTCTGCTGGGCTCATCCTATAGTGGGGAATGTTAGGAAGCGTAGCACCAGGAACAAGGTCAATGTGATGTTGAATGTCATGTAATGGTGGTAACCCCGCATGAAGCTCTTCCGGCATAAGATCATGAAACTCCGCCAACAACGATGTTAGTTGCTCGGGAACAGAACCAGAATCTACTAACCCCAAAAACTCTTTATTCACCACCGCAAATATAACATCAGAGGCCTCCCTAACTAATTCTTTACCCGTACACAAAGAGATTAAAGCTAACCAACGGGCACAGAGTAAATTTCACATTATCTTTAGTAAACATAATCAGATTATCCCTACCCTTGTGCATGGCATCCATATCAAATTGCCACGGGCTACCCAACAATACTTGGCATGCAGTCATATCAACAACATCACATAATACTTCATCCTTATATCTACCAATAGAAAAAGGTATAATGCATTGTTGCGTTACCTTGACATTGCCAACTGAATTAATCCAACCAACCTGGTAAGGCGTAGGATGCTTCATCACCTCTAGCTTCAGTTTGTCCACAAGTGCACGAGCAACCAGATTCTCGCTGCTCCCACAGTCTATGATCAGCTCGATATTCAGATCGTTCACCTTACCACGAGTACAAAAAATGTTGTGTTGCTGAGGTTCATCATTGTTGACAGGTGTTATCAGCATTAATCTACGAACCACGAATGACTCATGTACATCATCTTCGTAACCCTCATTAGGGTCCTTCACATACTCCTCCATATCTGCCTCTAGATCATCCTCACCTTGATCATCCAGTTCTGCCATATTCACCTTACCGCGGTTAGGGCAATTATTAGAAATATGCCCAGGTTACCCACAACGAAAACACTTATCCCCATAGCTTTTGGCGTAAGGATTGTTGTTTGGCTTCCCCGTAGTGGCCTGATTATTGCGCCTTTGGAATTGATTGGCAGGAGTGTCCCGTTTTTCTTCCCCACCCTTTGGGGTTGATGTTGGAGCAGGCTGCTTGGAACTCGACGGTGCCACTGTCGCTGCCGGACCTAAAGATTTTCCCCAAACCTACGAAACGTCGACTGACCCCGAGACTGCGCACTATGCAACTGATGTGCCTCCACTATGGTCACGCGCATGACAGCTTCATCAACTGTATTGACTGAATAAATATGAACCTGGTTCTTAATCCCAACCCGTAGTCCTCCTACATACCTTGCAGTCTGATATCCCTCTGTCTCATTCAGGTTATTACGAGCCGATAGCCTATAAAACTCGTTCATGTATTGACTGACGGTCTTGTTATCCTACCGACAATCGTGATATTTCTGGAACAGAATCTGATCATAATCGACTGGTAAAAACCGAAGCCGCGGAGCCTCCTTCATACGCCTCCACGTTCGTATAGGTTGTTTACCCTGTCTCCTCCAATTATTCTGTAACTGTTCCCACCAAGCGGAAGCTCCACTCCTGAGCTTATATGCTACGTATTTCACCTGCTTGTCCTCAGTGATTCCCATCAGGTCAAAATATTTTTCGACCTCTGAAAGCCAGTCGAGAAAATCCTCCAAATCCAGATCACCAGTGAAGAACGGTAGGTCAGCCTTGATTTTCGGATACTGATCCACTGCTCCTACAATTAGTACCTCTTCCCCATCTGAATCAGAATCTACTACTGCCCTGGCCGGTGGATCACGAGGAGGGTTCACCCCGCGTCCTACAGTTTCTGCACGATCCCCTGCCCGTTGCCTAGGGTTTGCGCCACCGAACTACAAATTGCGTACCCCTTCAGCGATATTGTCCATCGTCGCATGCATCCGCTCAAGGAGAATCAACAATGCAGCGTTGGTGTCGTTGTTGTTGCCATCGTTAGCCGCCATCTTCACAAGATTTAACTTTGCTCTGATACCAACTGACGCAGCGGAAATAACTAAAAATGGCTCTTACCACGAGAAACCCTTCAAAATAAGGTTGAAACACTTCAAACCTTAACCAACCTAGAATCCATTAGGAAAAGATAACTGAAATCTACTAGATAAAGGAGAAAACTCTAATTTTATTCAAAATATCAATTAAATTCGGAATTACAATAAAGTCTATTTATATAGAACTAGTAATACTTGGAAAACAAGTTAAAATCTCCTAAAAAGTAGCCTAACCTATATAGTAACCTAATAAGACTTAAATTCATCACTTATATACCTAAATCTACTTTTAAACATAAAAATATTACCATATTAAAATTAAATACGAAAATTACAATAAAATAAAAATACTCAAACTTAAAATCAAAACTAATCCAATTTTATCCTATATCATGGGTAATATCCATTAATTTAAAGCCAAATCGTACAAATTATTAAATAATTATTGAATGATTCAGATCGGTCGTTTGTTTGAGAGTTTGAATATCAATTAATAATTATGGAGTATTACTGTATTAGTACATCTTCCATCATCCATGTGAACTCTCTTTCATATTGGCAGCGGCATGTGACCTGTCCCCCCTTCGTGTCTTATTTCTTGGAGTATTCAAAAGCAAGAAAGAGTATTAAACAGGTTAGGACAATCAATTAATTTCCACAGAGTGGGTCCCTTTCGCTGATGTTTTATACTCCTTCCGTCCCTAAATTATCGTCTTCCTTTCCTTTTTCGTTCGTTCCAAAATAATTGTCAAACTTTAAACTTTTAGAGCATCCTTACTTTTTCACCTTACTTTAATTATGGCACATACTTTTAAAGGAAACTTTAAAGCTACACATTAAACCAATATTAATAATCCAATCAAATAGGTTTTCTTAAACGGTGCGCCGGGTCAATCAGAACAATAAATTAGGGACGGAGGGAGTAATTTTGTGTAGCAGGTGGAGGACGTGGTTTGGTTATTTATAATTTTATATCACTATTCAAAAATTGATACATTAAAATTGATAAATTATGATTCAAAAATAAATTACTCCCTCCGTCCCTAAATAATCGTCTAGGTTGACCCGGCGCACAGTTTAAGAAAAAGTAATTGACTTGATTATTTATATTGGTTTAATGTGTAGTTTCCTTTAATGTCTATGTATATGTGGTCCATAATTAAAATAGAGTGAAAAAGTAAGGGTAAAGTGGTAAAAGTGATGTTCTAAAAAGGTAAGTTTCAAAGTGGACAATTATTTTGGGACGGACGAAAAAGGAAAGGAGGACGATAATTTAGGGACGAAGGGAGTAGTAATTATACTATTGAACCGCGATGTAAAAATTAATGCATTAAAATTAATGATTTGCGGTTCAAAAATAGACTAATAATTACACTATTAAACCGCGGTGTAAAAATTAATGCACTAAAATTGATGAAATCGTGTTTCAAAAATAGGCTAGCAAATACTATTAAACTGCGGTGCAAAAATTAATGCACTAAAATTGATGAATCGCAGTACAAAAATAGACTAGCAGTTACACTATTAAACTGCGGTACAAAATTAAATCAATAAAAATTGATGAATTGTGGTTCAAAAATAGAATAGTTGTTATATTATTGAACCGCAATATAAAAAATAATACGATAAAATTGATGAATCACGATGTAAAAATAATGACCTCTATATCGCACCAAAGATTTATTAAGGGTATCGTAATTATTTTGATACCAAAAATGATTTTTTTGATTAAAAATAAAAAATATATAATTTAGCAATTAAAAATTTTAAAAAATAGACCGATCAATAATTTTTCTAATATTTTGAGTATACCGATAAAATCTCCCATCGTGGTGCATGGGCCTCGTGTTTATAAAAACAATAATCATAAGTAAATCACTATACACGAGGTTTTTTTCTTGGCACCCCTTATCCATCCCCCAACTACCCCCACTCCCATAGGCCCATCTCAGTAATTACTTTTCACACTAATATCTGATTTTTATTCATAAATATATTATGTTATATGTTAATATAATTTTCTTAAAAAGTACGAAATGTCTAAAAAATACTTTTCAGTTATTATTTTCAGAAATATTTTCATTGAAACAAGGAGCTTTAGATTTGGGCATAGAGAAGCTCTAGATCTCGTTTGCTTTACTCCTTCATTCCCAAGCTACGATGGTTGAAATAGGATAATCATTCATAAAAGTTGATGTTTACAATATTCCGATCTCACACATTAGATCACATCTAGTTCTAGTGTAATTTTTTATTTTTTAATTGTATTTGTGACGCTCAGATTCAGCTTCGACTCATGTCTTAAACTCTTAGTTATTGGCGAGTAGTTCGATTCATTTGTATATGAATACACAAATTATGGATGAGAAATTTGAGTCACAAATTATATTGTGAAATACACATTTTATTATTTATTTACATATTCTATTGAAAATATTAATTACTCTTTCCATTTCATATAATTATTTGGAGATGTTTCACCTAAAATACTACTTTCATAAATTATGCTTTTAATCTCCATAACTTTAACTCAATTTACTATCCTTATTAGTTATAAACATTCCTACTATATATATTTGTTATTTTGATCAACTCTAGTATTACGTATCTATCCATTAATTTGTATAAACTCACAATAATTATGAATAACGATATAACATTTTCATTGATTGAATCACCTGTTTATATAGGGAGTTACAATTAAGGTTATACAAGAGTATGGTATAAGAAACCAATACAAGGAAGGAGTTATAATAAGAAAAAAAATTATACAAGGAAATGAATTATATACGATATTTACTATTAATAATAAATACAAATATTATTCTATAATATGCCCCCGCAAGATGGATGCCCGACATGAGAGACCAACCTTGTGAAATAAGAACTGGAAGCGCTGTTAGTCAAGCGGCTTGGTGAGAGCATCAACCAACTAATCCGGCGAGGAGACATGAGAAACCCGCAAGATCCTGTCTAACACCTGATGCTGAATGAAGTGAAAGTCTAGTGCCACTTGCTTCATGAGAGTATGGAAAGATCGAGTTTGAGCAAAGACTAGTGGTGCCCACATTATCAAAGTAGATGACGGGTTAAGTGGAGTAGGTGATGCCCAGCTTACCGAGGAAACAATCCAGCGGACCTCGGCAGCAATGGCAGCCATAGTTCGGCATTCAGCTTTAGTCGAGCAGTGAGCAACAGTGTGTTGTTTCTTGGAGCTCCAAAAGATTGGGTTGCTGCCAATGTAAACAATGTAGGTGCTGGTGGAAGTGTAATCATCTTTGTTGTCCGCTTAGTCGGCATTAGTGAATGTATGGAGAACGAAGGGAGACTGACAATGAATGAGAATTCCAGTATCAATGGTCCCGTATAGATAGAGAAGAACTCACTTGGCCATATTTCAGTGCTCGGTGGTCGGCCTATGTATGAACTGAGAGAGTTTGTTGTCTGCATATGTGACATCAGGATGAGTGAGAGACAGATACCAAAGGCTCCCAATCATAGCCCAAAACTCTGTAGGATCGGTGAGAGCAGTACCCGACTGAAGTGTTAAAGTTGGCGAAGTGGTAAGGGGAGTAGCAATCGGACGAACATCTGTCATGCCCGTGCGGGTGAGGAGATCTGCGATATAACCGTGTTGGGATTGCATGAGACCACTTGCTCGCTTAACAACTTCAACACCAAGGAAATAGTGAAGGTCACCAAGGTCCTTAAGTGAGAAGCGAGCAGGGAGATGAAGGTCTGAACAGCAGCGGGCTGGTTCCCAGTGATGATGATGTTATCCACATGGACAAGGAGATATATGGTGGTGCTCCCTCCATGAAGGATGAATAGAGATGTGTCAGTCACATAGTTTTTGAACCCGGAGGCAAGAAGAAACTGGCGCAGCTCATTATATCATGCTCGACGAGCCTATTTAAGACCATAGATAGCCTTGTGAAGCCGACATACATACTGAGGGTTTTCCTTGTCGATGAATCCCAACGATTGAGCCATGAACACCTCCTCAGAGAGAGTGCCTTGGAGAAATACAATGTTCATATCAAGCTAGCGAAGAGCCCATCCTCGACAGACGGCCAAGGAGAGAACAAGTTGTACTGTAGTGGGTTTAACCACTGGGCATAAGGTCTCATGATAGTAGACACTTGGTCGATGGTGAAACCCCTTGGCAACTAGGCGAGCTTTGTAGCGATCAATGGTGCCATCATCATGACGTTTGATACAGAAAATCCATTTGCAGTCAACAACATTGCGAGCACCTACCGAGGGAACCAGATCCCAAATACCATTGCGAGTCAGTGTATTATATTCGTCAAACATGGCCTGAAGCTAGCCACTTGACATCCTTGAGAGCCTGTGTGACACAAGTCAATTCGTTGTCCGCTGCTAGTTGAGGTGAGTGACTGAGTTTGGTGAGTGACTTGTAAATATTGCTCTTGGAGCGAATAACAATAGATGAGATACCAGCAACATTGGGCACTGGATTGTCCTTGGGTTCAACAGGCACTGGAGTAATGGGCATAGTGCTTTCCTGAGGCAGGGGACTTTGTGCCGAGGACAGGCCAGTAGCGGGCATAGAGTTGTCCTCGGGCAGGGTGCTAGATGCTGAGTAGGGTTGAGCAGTATACACGGGGCTGGTAAGGGGCATAGTACTGATTGAGTGAGATTGGTGTATGGGAGAGATGAGATCCACGGTCTGATTAGTGTTAGGAGCAACTAGTGTGGAGTCATTGGAGCGGGCAGTGGATGGTGTGTATGAAACTGATATAATATTATGATGAGGTAACCAGGTAGCTCGTGTGGAATCAGTGGGGCGAGGAACATGCAACTCAAGTTTGGACATAGGGAATTCAGACTCAACAAACCGAACATGACGGGAAGCAAACAGTTTGGTGTTGTTCGGATCATATCATAGGTAGGCACTTTTGGTGAGTGAGTAACCAAGGAAGACATACGAGGCAGAATGAGTACCGAGATTATGGGTGGAGTATGGGCGGAGCCAAGGGTAGCAAAGACAACCAAAGGCACGAAGTTTGGAGTAGTTGGGTAAAGACCCGAACAGTTTTTGGTAGAGAGATAGTTGGTCAAAGGTTGGTGTTGGTAGTCGATTTATGAGGTAAGTCGCTATTTGGAAGGCAAACGACCAGAAGGACAGCGAAAGAGATGCTTTGGAAAGAAGGGAGAGACCTGTTTCAATAATATGACGATGGAGACATTCCGAGAACCCATTGTATCCGGGAGTGTGAGGTGGTGAGGTGAGATGGGAGATGCAGTTAACGGACAGGTAGGTGGCTAAGCTAGTGTCCCGGGCAAGTCTAGTATACTCCCCACCATTGTCCGAGTAAAGAGTGACAATGTAATTGATGGTGGTGAGTTTGGTAATGTTGTGGTGAGAGATGTTAATGAGTTGGAAGGTTTGGTTTGGATCAACAGGGTTTTGGATGGTAAGGGTTTGGTTACTGGAAGCTGTGGAGGCGGAGGTATGGGCGGCGGCGGTGGCAAAGGGAGGGAGGGAGAGAGGGAGGTTTATAAGCAAAGTTATGATATTATGTAGAAATTCATAATAATTATGAATAACGACATAGCCTCTCCATTAATTGAATCACTTATTTATATAGGGAGTTACAATTAGGGTTACACAAGGAGTAGTGTACAAGAAACTTATACAAGGAATGAATTGTAATAAGAAAAGAACAATATAAGGAAAGGAACTATAAACGTTATTTACCACTAATAATAAATACAAATATTATTCTCTAATATAATCATTACACTTAGGCACCGTATGTTTTACGGAAAATGATTTTCATAAAATGCTCTCTGAAAAAAAGAAAATAATTCATTTTTAGGTGTTTGGTAAATCTTTTGAAAATATGACAGAAAATATTTTCGGGTGTATGACAACAAACGAAAAGCATTAGGAAAACTAATATATAAATAAATACAAAAATTATATTTCAATATTAATGTCCATATTGAATATAAGATAGTGTTGAAGTTTAAGTAATTTTTCTTAAGTTATCATCAATTTATCATTAGTCGTATCAAATCAATAATTAATGTTCGTCTTTTTTCAATGTTACAAATACAATAATTTTTTTTGATAATTGATATAAAGAAACGTTTTAAAAAAGAAAATGAACAATGTTTAATTGGAATGTTAATAAATAATATACTTGACATTAATTTTAGGACGTAGTGAGCAATTATTAAAATTATAAATAGTGTACACAACTACATTTATATTTCTAAATAATTTATTTATTGAGTAAAATATTGAGTGTGTATATAAATATATGCAATTGTGGAAGTGGTAGAGGGATGCTTGAATATTTGAAAAATAACTTACGGAAAATGAGTCTGTAAATTATTTTCAGAAAAGAAGGTTGAATTTAATTTTCCGTTTACTACATTTTAAAAAATTTGTAGTCCAAAGTGGGGGCCACTCCTTTACAGCACTCCTACGCACGAACGAACTACTCCCAAGTGGGACAAAAATATTGAAAAACTCATGCATTCCAATTTGTAGTCCCACGTTGGTTTTTTTTAGTGTATAAATATTGGTAGAATTGACGAAATGGAAGCAAAGCGAGAACCACTCTTTCAACTTTCAAGTCTTTTAACTCTTCTGTGTGTTGTTTGATAGATAGCTAGAAAGGGAGACTCGAGAGATGGCGACGTTAACTCCCATTACTCCGACGACGAACGGGCAAGACATTGACATTGTTGACAACTTTCCTTTGAAACCCGACCTTATCAAACCTATTTGTTCCCTTGCTCCAAACGATTTTCCTGATGACTTCATTTTTGGAGTAGGATCATCTGCTTTTCAGGTATGAATTTTTATGCGCAAAATGTTATAAATTCCAACTTCTTATATATGATCCCATCCATTATAAGACGGTGTGTTTGCGTGTGTGTGTGTGTGTGTATTTTTTTTAAAAAACTTTCAGGTTGAAGGTGCGCCCGATGAAGGCGGTAGAGGGAAAAGTATTTGGGATACTTTCTGCTACAAAAGAGCTTCGGAAACTGGCGATGAAGGTATAGTTTATATTTACATTCCATGCATCTGTCTCTCTATCCCTGATCTCTTCCATATATATATATATATATATATAATTAAGCAAACACTGCTTTCAAACTGGTATACTATGACAGTGGGGAAGCAAACACAGGGACCATTGAATTTTTCCAACATATTTGGGGGGTGTGACCAGGAGAACCAACGCTAATTTATATTAAATCCAAAATGAACCCTTCTTCCAAACTCACCTCATTTCGATAAGCGTATTTTTTTTAGTTTCGGATTCAAAATCTCTTTTATTTGTTTTGGTATCCGGTTAAGCCGTTAAGGAAAAAATATGGGTAAGACGGTCTTATAAATATTTTTTGTAAGACAGACCTTCTTTATCTGATCCATTGTGTGTTGGTGGGTTGAGCTGTGAAGAGTGGAGCTCCGTCTTACGAATAAAAATCCGTAAGACGGTCTTGCAAGAGACTCCCCTTCGGTTAATATATATACTCCCTCCATTCTGTGCAAATAGTCCACTATTCAATTTTAGGATATTTCACTTAAAGAGTCGTATTTCAAAAAATTAAGGCATGAAAGTGTCATTTTATTACTATTAGACTACTAAGAATATCACTTTCTTAAAAGAATTGACTTTCAAACGAAAACTCTTTGTCCGAAACGAATGGAGTATAAAGTTTGTGGGCCTGTAAGAGTATATAGTTCCACGTATTGCATCTTAAGATATTTGTTTGCTGAAATTTATAGGTTGGAAGAGTTTCAAAACGGCGAGTAACCATTATGAACAGTTTGAGGTACATACATGTAGTGGCTGGTCCACTTAGCTTCCTGGTATTAATAAAATTGCCAAAGTAGACAAGAAATTTCATTATTGATTGTATTTATATATTTACAGACGGATGTGAGAATTATGAAGCAACTTGGTATAAAGTCATATCGATTTTCAATCTCATGGCCACGAATATTACCAAGTAAGTAATAGCTTCGTCGTCCGCGCCAACAAGTTATCTTAATAACAGTAGATCAAATGGTTGATGTTTGAAATTATGAGCAGATGGGATAGTGGGGAAGGCAAATGAAGGAGTAAACAAGGAAGGGGTAGCCTTCTATAACAACCTCATAAACGCCCTCAAAGCTCGTGGTTGGTTTTTAATTACAGTATACATTATCGATTGATTTGAACGTAGAAATGTATATGTTTATTGTGTTTATTTGATACTTACATATGATGATGTATCCATATGACAGATATTGAGCCCTTTGTGACCCTCTTTCACTGGGAAGTTCCACAGGCCCTTGAAGATAAATACGGTGGCTTTTTAAGTGAAAAAATTTGGTATATATAGCTTTAATTAATTCATGACACTTCTGTTAATTGTTTTTTTTTTCCATTTCTTTTGACTTTTATTCATTCATTGTGATACTTTTATATATATAGCTCATTGTGTACATTTTTTTTTCCTACACTTATTTAGGGACGATTTTAAAAATTATGCCGACTTTTGCTTCAACGAATTTGGTGATCGGGTGAAAAATTGGTGCACTGTGAACGAACCATATATATTTACCTGGGGTGGATATGCACTGGGTCATTTGGCACCTGGACGTGGTTATCCTCAAACAAAAACCAAAACTGGAACGGATAAAGCCTCCAAAACTATACAACTTGCTCATCGCAATGCAATTGGCGTTTCGAACAGGTTCTTTTCTCAAATAGAAGCTTTACTCCAATTTGGAAACATCTCTCAGAGGTGGCCGATATCCGATCAAAATGAGGATGGTAAAGCAACTGTACCAAGCAAGGTGGTGGAAGGTCCAGCAACCGAGCCTTACACGGCAGGTCGCAACCTACTTCTCGCCCATGCGCATGCGTTCAAACTCTACAACACAAAATACAAGGTATGACCGTAATGTACAATTACCTTTTTAATTTCTTTTTCTGTACTTAATTACTTTTAAGTATACATTTATAGATGAAAGAAATCAATAGAAATTAAAAATTAGTGAAATGTTTGATTTGTGTAGGCAACACAAGGGGGCAAGATCGGGATTACGCTTAACTGCGATTGGTATGAAGCTCAGGATAAGACAAGCTCTGCTGACATAGAAGCTGCACAACGAAAACTGGATTTTATGCTCGGATGGTAAGCGTAGAGAAGCAATTTTCTCGCAAGAAATTTGATACTTATAAAGTTCAATGACAAGGATGAAGGATGTACTGCACATACTTCCATTTGATGTGTCTCTTATTTCATAAATTTGATTCAGGTTCATGGCCCCACTAACAACTGGAGTATATCCGAAGAACATGACAGACTTCTTGAAAGAACGACTACCCAGTTTTACTGAAGACGAGTCCAATCTGGTTAAGAATTCATTTGACTTCATCGGAATAAACTATTACACTGCTTATACAGCTAAAGATGCGTCGCTTATTGGTGGAGGTGAACCACCACACTTTACAACTGATCCACGTGCAAAGATTTATCCTCTTGGCGAAAAGGTAATTAAGATATTTTCTCTCTTCATATTCATTGAGACAGTGATTAATCCTGAAAGATCTTCTAGTGAGCCAAAAGATCTCTCAGGATTAATATGTGTACTGAAACCCCGCATGATTGATCACATTTGACTTTTACGCCCTCAACCCCGCCGGTCATGGGAAAGAAACACAACACATGGAGGAGACAGATCTATGGACAATCACCACAAAACCTTACCTTCATTCTTATTAAAACCTTTTTTTTTTTTTATGTGTTTTCCTTTCCTCCGGTTACATGAGATGAGAAAGCCCATGGTCAACGGCACAGTGACATGTTTGACTAACAAAACTCTTGTTACCTTTGAGAAGAGGTCACTAGTAACTACCTAATATTTACTTGTGCTGTGGCATATATTCAAAGGTTATTATCATTTATATGTACGTGTATTATTTTGCTATGTGTAGAGTACTTCGGCTTGGGTATATGTTTATGGAAAAGGCCTAGGGGAGCTCTTGAACTACAGCAAGAATCATTACGGTGCCCAAATTGAGTTCTACGTTACAGAAAATGGTGATCAAACAAAACTTCAATATTTCTGTCTTACTTTTTTTAACTATACATCCTATCAATACAATTTTTATCTATCTTATTTTTTTTTCCTTTTTCTTTTTCGGCTATAGGTATTGACAATAAAGGTGATGATCCGAATAAGACATTGCTCGAGTATCTTTCGGACGAGTTTAGGATAAAATACCACCAAGAGCATATTTTCTACATTCATGACGCCATCAACAGGTAGGAATTGAACTCGTCAAACTTGTTTTACATGTTGGAATCATCATTTTACATGACTAATGACTTGTATATAGTCTTGATGGGCTATTCTACATATCAATATGAATTCGTAATATGTATATATTTGATATAATTTTTCTGAAAATTGAGAAGAAACACTTATTCTGAAACATAGTAGTATGATTATATATGTTATTTAACTTGTGCAGGAATGACGTGAATGTGAAGGGCTACTTTACGTGGTCGTTTTTGGATAGTTTCGAATGGGGAAGTAGCAACAACCGTTTTGGACACTACTTTGTAGATTATGACAATGGCTTTAAACGCTATCCGAAAATTTCATCTACTTGGTACAAGTTCTTTCTGCAGAATTGGGTTCCTAAAGGGTCAGTCAATGGTGTTCAGTCCATAGAAAAATTGGGTTCCAAAAGGAAAAGCACTGATTCAGAAGTGGAAACCATCGCTGCCAAGAGGCCATACAATGGTGTTACTGTTGGGGCCAATAATGCTATCTCATTTTAGACGGTACAATCGAGATTTAAATAAGGTCGAGCTGCAGTAGCACGTATAGTCAGGTTGCCTGTTATTTTCTATCCTATATATAATATATGTAATGCACACTTGTTAATTTGTTATATGCAAGTGATGCTTTATTTGATAATTAATAATAAGAGTGGTTAGCTGATCTTTACTCACCAATAAATTGTGATAATGTAGTATAATGAAGTTATAGATTAATTAAAAATCCCTTGTTTCTCTCTCTAGGCTTCTTCTTGTCTTTCTCTCTATCTTTACTAGCTACAACGATAAAAACAAGAAGTCTCCAGCAAAAAATCTAGTACCAATAATAGTGTTACCTAAGTTTTGCTTAATAAACAAAAAGGCAAATCTGGAGCAAAATAAGAATATGCTCATTTTTTCTCGTTTTATTATAAAAATGTCCTTAAGTTCTTAACAAAAATATCATTTCAACGATGTAGAAATTCTAACATTTTTTCATATTTTACGATCTTTATCTCCATTAATTAATATTTTTATAGAAAAATTACTAGAAATTTAAAAAAATCATTTTTTTCCTCATATCCAATTAGAACAAATCAAGTCTCTATTTATAGGTAAAAATATATATTTTAATTCATAAAAAAATAAAAATAATTTTTATAGTTAAAAATTGGTCAAAAACATAAATTGGGGAAAAGAAATTAAAATGTTGTTCACATGATGACATGTGAAAAGTGAAAGGGGGCTGGAAATGCAGGAGGGCCAGAGGCTGTCGGCTCTTCCAGTTGAAATCTCAGCTGTTTCGTTTCTTTTTCATGTTGTGCACATCGTTTTCGTTGATTTTTTTTTTTTTTTGCTTAAATATCAATTTGTTAACCCTAATTTCCAGTTTTTTCCATTAACATTACTCAATTATTTTTTTCTTACTTTAATCACTGTACTTGACATTTATTTCATGTTCATCACTTCATTCAGTTTTTTGGATGAAAAATTTACAATATTTTAAAAAAGACAAAACCTTCCATTTGGCCACCCAATTTTTCAAAAACTTGCAATGCGGTCACCATAAGTTTAAAACTCGCAATAAGGCCACTATACATTAGTTATGATGCAAGCGAGCCCATTTTTTGAACGGCCATTAAATTTAGCCGTTAAATTATGCCATTACCTATTTTATCCTTCTAAATACAATTTCTTATCTGATATTAGAAATTTAAGGGGTCTAACTGAAAAACAAAATTACATTTGCTATTTGTATAACGAGAATATGTCAAATTATAATTAAAAAGAAAATTAAACATCACTTGATTTCTAAAAGGCTACAGCCACCGCCGCCTCCCCCACCCATCTTCATCGTCAATTCCAACATTACTTCAAGCCTATTCATCCCTCTCCAACTCCATTCAACTTCTCCATTGTGAGGCAAAGCTCCATGTTCTCCTGCTGCATCTCCGCTCTCCGCCATCTTCCATCCCCGTTGGTACTTCAGCCGGCTCCTGCTACATCGCCACCCAACCCTTTCTCATCGCACGACAGCTCCGTCATCACCCCTCTCTTCATTCTCCACTTCCAGCAAGATCTGGTAAAGTAACCTTGTTTATTAAACGATCACTTCAGGAATCCAAGAAAAACGGCAGAAAAGAGACATTTCCATACAAATGGTTTGTCATTCACCGGTTTATCCTTTTTCTACTGTCACAGTTGATAAACACATTGGACCTCCATGGTACCTATACTCTATTCGCATCACTAGAAGACCAATTTTTTGTGATTTTTTTGCGTTTTTTGGTCATCTATCAAACCCAAAAATCAAACCAGGTCTGAATCTCTCTTGAGGTATCGATTTCTTCATCCTCAGCTTCCACGGTGGTCGGCGAGAAGACGGAGAGTTCAAAGAATCGACTTTAATCTGAGTGAAAATTTGAGGAAGAAAGAAGACAGAGAGAGTACGAGGGGCTTCAGATCTTCGAATTGAGGTAATTCAATTCGATCTGGAGAGCAAAAACATCGGGTTTGGAGTTGGTGTCGGAGTCGTTGATCTGATAACTTCCTCAACGGTGGAGGCGGAGGAGGCATCATCAGAATCGTCTGAGATTGGAAGTGAATCCTTCACCGCCGGATTATATATATTCTTCGGCATCACTTCTTAATTATATAGACCAAATAACCCAGATCTGGGTTTTACAAAGCTTCCCAGATCTTGTCCATCTGGTTCGATCAAACCCATCTCGAGCTTAATACTCATGTGAGACCAATGACGAGAAGAATCACCTACCTCCCTTGTAATTGTCTACCTCCATTATTTATGATGAAAGTAGAAGAATGCCCCAGTTTTTGCAATTCTATGAAGAAGATGTGAACTTGTTTGATGAGCATGGGACGAAATTGTGATGGAGAAGAAACATTTTGACCCCTTAGGGTTTCTAAAATCACATAAATTAAGTTTAGAGGGGTAAAATAGGGATTTGACCCAAAGTTAACGTCTAAGTCTAACATCCGTTAAAAAATGGGCACGCTTGTAACATAACTTTAGTTCAGTGGCAAAAATGAAAATTTTAAACTTTCGGTGGTCACATTGCAAGTTTTTGAAAAGTTTGGTGGCCAAATGATGGGTTTTGCCTTTAAAAAACCTAAAAATACCCCTACATATATCACGTTCATTACCACACCCACACCTCAAACTTCGTCTTCAACATTGAGATGTGCTCATCCCTTCCCCCACCAACACCCACCAATCCACCACCATTGAACTTGACAAGTAACCAACACCGAAAGTTTAATTTGGGCATCAATCAATTCCCAAAATAAATTTTTGAAATTTCAAATATACAATCAAACCAAATCAAAGAAAATAGAATGAGAAATCAACAAATTCTTCATTAATTTCAATTACACTAATTTATACATCACTACTCACTAACAAGGGCAAAAACGAAAACCCAAAATTGAAACCCTAAAACCCCAATTAACCTCTCCATCATCTACGAACACATCTAAGATCAACGAACTCCAAACCCCATCGTTTTTAAAATTCTCAGCTTTTAGAAGTCAAATCTTTTAAAGAGAGATGAGAGATCTCAAATGGAACAAGTTGACTTACCCATTTTTTCTCATAGTTGAATTATCCATTTTTTCTCTAACTTTTGGAACAAATATGGAAGTGGGTGTGAAGGGTTTGGGACGGATTTGGGAGCGGCGAATGTGGTGGGGGTGTTTTCGGTTCGGGAACGATGGTGGAGAGGAGGTGGATGCGAGAACGGGCCTCATAGATGGACTCCCACCATGAATGTAAACCGAAGACTGGAAGAATGAGAGAGGAGAGAGGAGGAAGACCGAAGACGGGAAGAAACAAGAGAGTAGATGTTGGTCCCGTGGTTCGTGGAGGCGTGCCGCGTGCGTGGAGGTGCTGAGGAGATCGGTGGCGATGGAGGCTAGAGGAGCAGGACTGTTGTTGCCTGTCTACTCTGTCTACTAGAGCGGCTAGGGCTGGGATGGGAGGGAGCGGGAGAGGATCGAAGCTGGGAATGAGAGAATTTTCTGTTTTTTTTACTCAAATGACCAAGTTGATTATTATTATTATTATTAAATATATATATTTTTAAGTCATGTGGCGACACTTGCCACAAAATTAAATATCGGGTTAAGCTTAAATAAATAAAAATATAAATTAAAGAAAAGAGATTTAAGATGGGTTATGTTTTACTAAATTAACGAAAATATAAATTAAATATTGGTAAATTGTTATTTTAGTTTGACCCCTTAACTATTAATATTTTAAACTAAAAACCTTTTAACATTAGTAAGGGCATTTTGGTCATTTCAAATATTTTCATCCATCTAACTAACTGAAATGATCTATAGTGACCTTATTGACTTGATTGGCCAAGTACAGTGATTAAAGTGAGAAAAAAAATAGTAGAGTGATCTTAATGAAAGAAACTGAAAAGTAGGTGACCAAATTACTATTTAAACCCTTTTTTTTTTAGGCTGAGAGCTTGTTTTGCTCCTGAATTGCCTTTTGCTTGAACAAGCAACCATCAGCCACCGTTGTTATTTTGAAGAATCCCACAGAATCCCACAAACACGGTTGTTAACACCCTTGTTGTTGATGCTCTAAGCTCCCCAACTTAGCAACCAAACAACTCAAAACTGAAAAATGATACTTCTCATGAGATACCCAAAATGAAAATAGGAGATACTTATTTTATATAATTTTATTAAATTTACGTTTGTTAAGTAAGTATCATGATTTTACTTATATTACAACGCCTTCAACCTGGACTCTTCAAAAAAAAAAAAACCAATAAAACCCATGGATGGTTTTTGCCCTATTTTCCAAGTGGGAGATAGACCATTATCAACTTTGTGTAGGAATTCACAATAATTATGAATAATGGTATAATCCTTCCATCAGGGGCGGATGCATGTGTACAACTTAGGGGGCAGGTCCATTGGCCAAAGTTTTTTTTTTTTTTTTACTTTTTACCCTGTAAAACGACGTCGTTTTGCAGAAGTGACACCGCCCAGTTTTTTTTTCCCAAACTCTACTCTGCATCAAAGGACATGGCAAACAGAAAGCGAAAAAAAAAATTATTTGTGTCTGCAAATTGCGATAGTTTGCATCTAGCGTCTCTGCGAGGCTGCGAGCTATGAAGAGTGAAGGCTAAAGCCTAAAGGTGAAGGCCGATTGGGGAGCACAGTCGGTAGGACCACCAATGGTGGTGAGTCAGTGATGGGCAACGAAAGATACGAGAGGAGCGCATGAGAGAGGTAATTCACTTTCCCTTCAATTCTTCATACTTCTAAGCACTGATTCTTCATACTTCTGAGTTTTGATTCTATGATCTATCTATTTATATTAGACTTGGTGCTTTTGATTTTTGAATTTGGATTTATATAGTTGATTAACTGATTTGATTGATGAATTTGTTGGAATTATTTCAATTTATTCGAAATTAGCGGTTCTGATTTTTGTATTTGGAGTTAAATTATATGATGAATTTGTTGGAATTTGTTTCTTGGTTGAGTTATAGTTGCATTTTTGGGAATTGAGATTTTTGAAAATACAAAATTTGAAATTCTTGAGCTTAATTATTTTAATTAGTACTAATTTGTGACACCGCCAAAGTTTATCTCTGGATCCGCCACTGCTTTCCATTGATTGAATCGCACACACACACACACACACATATATACAATTGGGGTTACAATTGAAGTAAGATTACTAAAATCTTTTATGAGAAAAGAATCATAAATAATTAGGAAGGAATCGTAAAAAGATAATTACAACTAAATATTAATCACAAGTAAATATTATTTTCCAATACTTTGATGCTTTTCTCCACTTTTAAAATGGAAAGCGTCTCGGTCTCGGTCCCTCTGAACCATGAAAACAAACCCAATTTGTTTATTTATAATTCATTTCCATTTATTTATCTATTTAAATAAGTTTACAAAATCCGATATATGTATATTTATAACTAGGTTATTATCCGTGCGATATACGGTTGACTTAGTGTTTGTTTGGTGGAGCTTTTAGTCAAAATGTTAGTAAAAAACGCAGTATTTTCTTTTTAAAAATGTTTCAATGGAGCGTTTTAAAACGCAGAGTTTTAAAAATGTGGAGCATTTTAAAACACTCCAATTTATAGCGTTTTAAAAATATGTTATGCTTACAACTACTCTATTTATGAAAAATAGTGTTTTGAAATAGTTTTCCAAACGTGTTTACAAAAATAAAACTACGTTTTGAAAATGCTGCATTTTAAAAACACTGTGTTTTGAAAAAAACATCATTTTCAAAACACTGCACCAAACAAGGCTTTAGTGTTGTTTCTGAAACTTAATAGAATTTGCAAACATTTGAATGAACCAACAATAGCAAGATGTCCACATAATTAATAAATTAAAAAAAACGTGAGATCACACTGAATCATCAAACCGAAAATTCATGCGAATTTTATAGATAGAATTTGCAAGCTATTTCGTAGTGGTTAATTGTTTGTGGTATTGGAGGAACTTATTTAACTAAATTGGATAAAATCTATTTTAAATTGATCGAGATTGGTAAAATAATAAAAATTAAAAAACATCTACCATAAGAATTGAGGAGTCCTAATCAAATTAAACTTGTTTAAATAAAATCTATAGGTTACAAATTGATTTTGTAAACAAAAAATGGTAAATAAAAAAAAAACTTTTACCATGAGAATTGATGAGTTTAATCAATTGAAACACGTCTAAATCAAATGTGATAAAATCTATCCGCAAATAAAAAACTTTTACCATGAAAATTTGGAGTACTAATCAAGTGAAACACGTTAAAATTAAATGTAGTAAAATCTATCTAATATTAACTGATTTTGACAACAAAAAATGATTAAAAAAAACCTTTTACCATGCATAAAGGAGATACGAGTTTTAAAATCTACTAGATTTTAATTTTTGGCAGGAAAAAAAAAGAATTATATAGATATATTTAGTACCATATGCATGGTTTTAATAGGTTTTGTTTTATTTGCAAAAATTGTTTATAATATGATGATTTTCTAAACTTGTAATAAATAATTAACTTTTTAATTAGAATAATTTGAAAAAAAACAAAAAATAAGGTAAATATTTAAAATTGATCATATAGTCATGCAATTGAAAGATTAAAATCTATCAGAATTGATAAAATATATCCGCAAAAAAATATTAACATAAAAATTGGAGTTCTAATCAAATGAAACACGTTTAAATCAAATGTTATAAAATATATCAGGTATTAACAAATTTTGGTAATAAAAATGGTAAAAAAACAAAAAAAAACTTTTACCATATATAAAGGAGACACCGATTTTAAAATCTATCTGGTTTTAATTTTTGGTAGGAAAAAAATTATAAACTTGTATAGAAGGTGACACGTGGAAACACATAATTCTTTTTAAAACTTTAAGCGTACAACAGAAAGTTGTCATTTAACAACAATAGTTTCTATTTTAATAATAGTTAATAGATAATTAATAGATTAATAATTAACGATTAATAAATATAGATTAGTAGAAGAGCAAATAATATAGAATTATCCCGTGGATAATTTGTATAAATTAAAATTTATGAAAATAAAAAGAGATGGAAATAGAAGAGTTTTAGTCAAATTAAACGTGGATAAATTATACTCCATCCGTCCCTAAATTATCGTCTTCCTTTCCTTTTTCGTCCGTCCAAAATAATTGTCCACTTTGAAACTTATCTTTTTAGAACATCACTTTTACCACTTTATCCTTACTTTTTCACCCTACTTTAATTATGGGCCACATACACATGGGATTTAAAGGAAACTACACATTAAACCAATATTAATAATCCAGTCAAATAGGTTTTCTTAAACGGTGCGTCGGGTCAACCAGAACAATAAATTAGGGACGGAGGGAGTATATGATAAAATCTAGTTTAATTAAGCGATATTTGAAAAAAAAACCAAAATCCTAAATCCTAAATCTCTCTATCATAAATTTGCTCGTAAAACTATGTCGTAAATCTGTTTTATCTTATCAAATTAGTTTTAGGAAGTTTATCATATCTAATTAGATTTATAATTTTTATCTTAAACTGATCAATTTTGAAAAAAAAAATTTTTTTACCATTTCAAAGATGACACGTGGTAACACAAAATTTCTTTAAAACTTTTAGTTTTTTACATAAAGCCGCCACGTGGTAGTTACGGCTTTTGTTTTAGTAATAGTTATAGATAGATATTTTAGTTATAGTTAATAGATTATCCTAAACTAAATTAAAAGAGAAAGGAGAGAGTACATATAAAAAAAAAAAGAGAGAAAAATGGGTTAACTACTTGATAATGTGATTAAAATTTATCCTAAATTAATTGTTCGCTTTTATCAGTAACTTTTTATATTGTAAACTAATTTATCATAAACTAAATTAGAAGTAAAGAGAGAGAGAGAGAGAGAGAGTATGTATAAAAAAAGAAGAGAGAAAAAATTGTTAACTACTTGATAATGTGATAAAATTAATCTACTTGATAACTTCAAATGTGATTAAATTTATCATAAACTAATCAATTTTGGTAGAAAAAAAAAGAATTTTTTTTACAATTCATAGAAAGTGACATGTGGAAGTATAAAATTCCTTTAAAAAATTAAGCATTTAACAGAAATCCGCCAAATGGCAGCATCGGCTTCTCTTTTAGTTATAGTTAATAGATTTGTAAGAGGTTTATTTTGAGATATTTTAATTAAAAAGTTCGCTTTAAAAAATTATGCTTCGGTCTCCATAATTTTTTTTAACTTTAACCTTCATATTTGTTGTAAACATCTCTGATATATTTTATTTTTGTAATTTTGATTAAATACGATATTACTTATACATCCATTAATTATTAGACTCGTCAAATGTAACTTTTGAGTGAAAACGGAAGGAGTATAAGGATTTGTTTGTTTCACGAAAAATGATTTACAGAAAATGAAAAGATTTAATTTTTAGTTGTTTGGTAAATTTTTTGAAAATATGCTGAAAAACATTTCAGGTGTTTGGCAAACACATGAAAAATGCTACGGAAAACAATATATGAATAAATACAAAAAATATATTATAATATTAATGCTCATTTTGAATATAAGATAATGTTGAGCTTTAAGTAATTTTTCATTAGTAACCTCAATTTATCATTACTAGTGTCAAATCAATAATGTTCATCTTTTTTCAATATCACAAATACAAATAAAAAAAATTGATAATTGATATGAAAAAATAGTTTTAAAAAAGAAAATGAACAATGTTTGGGACGTAGAAACATATAAAGTTGAGGAATAATGACATAAGTGTTCCATTGATTGAATCACTTATTTATAGGGAGATACAAATTAGGGTTATACAAAGAGTAGAGTACAAGAAACCTATACAAGGTATAAGTTCTAATAAGGAAAGAACTATACAGGGAAAATAACTATATACGGTAATAACCACTAAATAATAAATACAATTATTTATTCTCTAATATGCCTCCGCAAGATGGACGTCCGAGAGGAGAGACCAATCTTGTGAAGTAACTGATGGAACCGTTGGTGAGCAAGCGGTTTTGTAAGGGCATCGGCCAATTGATCAATCGAGGAGACATGAGAAACCCTTAAGATTCCGTCTTGAACTTGTTGTCGAATGACGTAAAAGTCAAGGCCACAAGTTTCATGCGAGTATGGAAGATCGGGTTCGAGTAAAGACTAGTGGCGCCCACAATGTCACAGTAAATAGCAGGCTCAATCGAGGATGTTACACCAAGCTCTCCGAGGAGAGACACAATCTATCGGACTTCAACAGCAGTGACAACCTTTGCCCGGTATTTAGATTCAGTCGAGGAACAAAAAACAGTGTGTTGTTTCTTGGAACTCCAAGAGATCGGGTTGCTGCCAAGATAGACAATGTAGGCACTAGTGGATGTGTAGTCATATTTGTTGCCTGCCCAGCTAGCATCAGTGAATACACGGAGAGCAGGAGGAGACTAACGATGAAAGAGAATGCCACCATCAATAGAACCGTAGAGATACCAAAGAACACATTTAACCGCATTCCAGTGTTCGGTAGTCGATCTATGCATGAACTGAGAGAGTTTGTTGACGGCATAAGCGACATCAGTGTGAGTAAGGGACAGATACTGAAGACTCCCGACCATTGCTCGAAACTATGTACGATCCGTGAGAGCAGTGCCCAAATGAAGTGTCAAAGAAGGTGAGGTGGCGAGGGGAGTAGCAACCAGGTGAGCATCTGTCATGCCCGTGGGAGCAAGTAGATCAGCAATGTATCCGCGCTAGGAGAGCAAGAGACCAGTTGGTCGCTTAACAACTTCAACACCAAGGAAACAATGAAGATCACCAAAGTCTTTGAGCGAGAAATGACTTGCGAGCAGGGAGATGAAGATTTGAACTGCAACGAGCTGATTTTTAGTGATGATGATGTCATCCACATAGACAAGGAGATAGATGATGGTGCCCCCTGTATAAACTATGAACATCAATGTGTTGGCCATAGAATTTTTAAGCCGGAGGCAAGAAGAAACTGTCGTAGTTCGTTGTACCATGCTTGGGGAGGTTGCTTGTGGCCATAGATGGCTTTGTGAAGTCGACATACATGTTGAGGGTTGTCCTTGTCGATGAATCCCGGAGGTTGAGCCATGTATACTTTCTCAGAAAGAGTACCTTGGAGAAAGATATTGTTTACATCGAGCTGCTGAAGAGCCCATCCTTGGCAGGCGGCTAAGGAAAGAACTAGTCGCACTGTAGTGGGTTTAACAACTGGGCTAAAGGTCTCATGATAGTTAACACCAGGCCGATCGTAAAATCCCTTAGCAATTAAGCGAGCTTTGTAGCGGTCAATGATGCCATCAGCGTGACGTTTGATATGGAAGATCCATTTGCAGCCAACAACATTACGAGCACTGACCAATGGAACGAGATCCCAAGTACTATTTCGAGTCAGTGCATCATACTCCTCAGATATGTCCTGGACCCACTTGATATTTTTGAGAGCATGTGTGACATAATTCGGTTTGTTGTCCGCTACTAGGTTGCTAGGTGAGCCGAGAGACTGAGTTTGGTGATCGGCTTGAAAATATTGTTCTTGGAGCGAGTAACAATAGACGAGGTACCAATAACAACGAGGACGAGAACATGAGTCGTGGTCATGGTATTGTTCTCGAGCATAGGAACTGGAACAGCAGCAGGCAAGGTATTGTCTGTGGGCATACGAACTTGAGCAGCAGTGGACACGGTATTGTCCTCAGGTTTAGTGCTTTCCTCAGGCTAGGAACTTGGTCCAGGGAAGGAGCAAGTAGCAGGCATAGAGTTGTCCTCGGGCAAGGTGTTGGGCACTAAGGAGGGTTGAGAAGTAAGCACAAGGCTGGTAGTGGGCTTAGTACTGACTGGGGGAGTGTGGTGTATGGGAGAGCTGAGATCAACCAAGTTCTGATTAGTGCTAGGTGGCATGGAGTCAGTGGTGCAGGCAATAGACGGTGTGTATGAAGCCGAGATAATAGCATGAGGCAACCACGTAGCACGTATGGGGTCAGTGGGTCGGGGAAGATGCAACTTAAGTTTGGACATGAGGTACTCAGACTCGATAAACCTAACATGACGGGAAACAAACAGTTTAGTGGTGGTCATATCATAGTATAGGTAGGCAATTTGGGTGAGCGAATAACCAAGGAAGACATTTTGGGTGGATCGAGCAGCCAGCGAGCTTATGGGCGGAGACAAGGGTAGCAGAGGCATCCAAAGGCACAGAGTTTGGAGTAATTAGACGAGACCCCGAGCTGTTTTTCGTAGGGAGATATTTGTTGAAGGGTTGGTGTTGGTAGCTGATCGATGAGGTAAGTGGCTGTCTAGAAGGCAAACGAACAGAAGGACAGCAGAAAAGATGTTTTGGAAAGCAGGAAGAAACTTGTTTCAACAATATGACGATGGCAACGTTCCGAGAACCCATTGTATTCCAGAGTGTGGGGTGGTGAGGTGAGATGGGAGATGCCGTTGGCGGACAGGTACACGACCAAGTGAGTGTCCCGGGCAAGACCCGTGTACTCACCTCCATTGTCCAAGTAAAGAGTGACAATTAATGTTCATTTTGAATTTTTTTTATCACAAGGGCTTTGAAGTGAGGAAAGATGATGGTGATATCAAACCTTCGTTTAAGCGGGTAGAGCCATATATAGTGTGTAAAGTGATCAACAAAAATCATATGATACTTGACCCATCAACAGAGTAAAGAAGGGAGGTCCAATAAACAGAGTAAATAGTTTGAAGCGGAGAGGTAGACACAACAGTGGATTGATAAAAAAGAGTTTTATGACTTTTATTGCATAAACAGTCATTACATTGGGTTTGTTTAATGCAAGTAAAGTCTAAAGCTAAGCCTAAACTAGATAGAAGCTGACGTTGGACGGGTTCAGACGGATGTCCAAGTCGATGATGCCAGTCTTGGTGAGAGACTTTAGATTCGAAATAGGCAGAGGGGCAAGGAGGGGGAGCCGTGGTCGGCCATTCATACACACCATCTTTAGATTTCCCGGTCAGCAGTATACTCCCTGTCAATAGATCCTTCACATGAAAACAATATAATAAGAACTCAATAAAAGTATTATTGGAGATGCAGAATTGAGATATGGATATGAGATTCTTTTTCATGTCAGGTACAAAAAGAAAATTATGCAAGGAAAAGGTGTGTGATGGTGCATGAAGAGAGGATGAACCAGTTTTGGAGATTGTTAACCCAATACCATCACCGATGACCATGTTGTCCGTCCATGCCCGTGTAGTTGAAGTGTAGAGAGAGGTTGCCAAGGTTGCTAGTGATATGGTGAGAAGCACCACTATCAATCAGTCAGCTCGGTGTCCTTATGTCTTCCGTGGTTGCTAGATGTGCCCGTGGTTTCCACTTGGAGCCATTGGCCGAGTTGGGAGCAACAGGCAGAGGTGTGGTGGCGACCAATTGAAAGTTGGGGCAGCAAGCAACTATGTGTCCCTATTGGCGACATCCTTGACACTTACAAAGATATGGTCGCTGTTGGCGAGGAGCAGTTACCGAGGACTGGGAAGGTTGTTGAGGTTGCGAGGGTAGTTACGAACCTTGTGAGGATGGTTGCCAAGCAGCAGCTATTGGCTCATCGAATGAATGAAATAGGGTTGTCTCGACCTTCGACCACATCAACAATATGGTGGTAGTCATCATCCAAACCCCCGAGGATGATCTCAATGAGATCCTCGTGGTCAAGTGGTTTAACGAGAGCAGTGAGTTCATCAGCATGACCTTTGATGGATTACATGTAGTCAGAGATCGATTGAGTGCCCTTGGAAGCTCGCTTGAGATAGTCCTCGTTCTGATTGCTTGATATGACCATGAGTTGGGCGAGTGTGAGCAAGGGTTTGTCATGTATCACGGGTAGTGGTGGCCTGTTGGATCAAGGGGACCAAGGGAATAGAAAGGAGGCTGACAAGAGCACCAAATAAGAGTTTGTCCTGCCAAATCCAAGGCTAGTGGTACGGGTTGGGTGTTGGAACGTCCTTGGATGTTTGAGCATCCTTGGTGAGGATGGTGGGAGGTAGACATTGGTGTGAATCGTCTAAAAACTTATAGAGGTCATAGCCAATAAGGGTTACCTTAACTTGGAATTTTCAAGCTATGTAGTTGGTGGAGGTGAGCTTGGTGATGTTATGGTGGGAGATGTTTATGAGGTCGAAGGTTTGGGTTTGATCAACGGGTTTTTTATGGTGAGAGTTTGGTTACCGTTAGCCATGGAGGCGGGATTGTTGTGGGATGCGGCGACGGCAAGGGGAAAAGGGTTTTAGGAGCAAAGCTCTGATACTATGTAGAAACAGATAAAATTTAGGAATAATGACATAAGTCTTCCATTGATTGAATCACCTATTTATAGGGAGATACAAATTAGGGTTACACAAAGAGTAGAGTACAAGAAACATATACAAGGTAGGAGTTCTAATAAGGAAAGAACTATACAAGGAAAAGAACTATATACGATAATAACCACTAAATAATAAATACAATTTTTTATTCTCTAATATGTACGTTCCTAAATAATATAATTGACTCTAACTTTAGAACGTAGTGAGTATTTATTAAAATTTAATTTATAAATAGTGTGTACAAACTCCATTTATATTTTTAAACAATTATTTGTTGAGTGAAATATTGTGTGTAGTGTAATTCTGGAAGAGGACAAAGAGATGCTTGAACTTTTAGAAAATGACTTACGGAAAATGAATCCTGATTCATTTTCCAGAAAAGAAAGCTTCATTTTCTAGAAAAGAAAGCTTCATTTTCCGGAAAAGAAGTCTTTTATTTTCAGTTAACTCGAAAAAGCTTTTACGTTAACTATATTTTCCTAAGGTTAACAAACACCGAAAATGAGGAAACCGTTCCCGAAAGTACAACACTAATTCAACTGTACCTCACAGTTGCAATCTGCCAGAGCTTCCTCTCGTCCGTCCATTCATCTGTCGCCTCTACGACTTAAGTGTTATCTACATTCCTACTTGTTATAATAGAAAATTTTCTGAATCAAGTACAATGTTGCCATCTCTATCCTGGATTGATTTTATATTTGTTGCATTATGTTTATTTCAATCTTCTCTATATATTCAATCTAATATACATACAAAAGTTAGTTTCAGAAACAACACTAATTCAACTATGCATCGCATGGGTAATAACCTAGTTAGTAATGAAATAACATTTTTCTGCATTAATATTTGAAAATGATATTTTTAAGTGAAACATCTCAAAATAGAATAGTGAATTATTTGCTCAGAACGAATATAGTATATAAATAAAAGGGCAAACTACACAATTGGTCCCTGTAGTTTTTGATTTTTTTGCTTTTAGTCCCTGTACAAAAATTCGTTTGCCACTAGTCCTTGTACCAACCAATTTCAACAAAGTTGGTCATTCCGTTTAGTTCCGTTAGTTTTGTCCGTTAAATCAATACTCATGTATCTCATGTGCATTTTGGGTAGGGTAAAATAGTTATTTCTCATTTTAAAAGTACAGGGACCAACTGTGTAGCAAGAAAAATTATTGTTATTATTATTTTTCGTAAGGATTGTTTAAATAGTATTAAACTATTAAAATGTGTTTAATATTAAAAAGGTTATTAAAAATTTAAAAACTATTTAATACTAAACTATTTAAAAAATTATTTTTTAACCTTATTGTTTATTATAGTATAACTTGATAATTTCAAATTTACCAACTATAATACTATAACTTAACAATTCTATTTTAATATTTTTCAAAAAAATAATTATATTTTAATTACAATAAATATTTCAATCATTTATAATATAATTTAACAATTATATTTTAATTAAAATAAATATTTCAATCATTTTCATATTTTAATCTCTCTCTATTAACAAACCCAACAGCTCCGCCCCCGCATCGGTGTATCCTCTGCCAAAAGCCAACTGCTCCGTCTCCGAATCATCCCCCTCTTCCCTCATCCGCCATGGATTTTCTCTCTCTTCAATCAAACCCTGCTATTTCTCAAGTGAAATGAAGAAGAAACCAAACTTTGTTGCAAATGATATAAATTAATAAACCCATATCTAAATTAACAACTAAAATGAAGAGAGGAGTTATATGTATGTGAGATGGAGAGAGTGAAAGGGTATTAAGAGAGAGAAGATGTTGGGCATGTATGACGATGAACAAGAAGAGAAGGGGGTCGGATCTTGACTTGGGTTTGGGTTGGCCAGTGGAGAGAAATGGTGAGGAGATCATTGGGTTGAGGCATCTTGCCTTCTTGGTCCGAAAAGAAATGGGATCTAAGGAGATCTGAGAAGATGAAATTGAGAGGAGGAACCGACTGTGGAGTTGTAGAGATCGGATCTGATGTTGCACGACGGCAGGAAACGAGATAGAAGACTGGGCTACTGTGGTGGGCGATGAAATCGAGGCACCTGGCTGGAGATAGATTGGAGGCGGGTCTGGTGTGGCTGCGGGGCAAGAAGGAGGTCAGAAATGGTGAGAAAGCTTGGGGAAAAAGAAGGAGTTCTTGCGGTGTAAAAGAAATGAGACCGGGTATGAAGAATGAGAAGGCTCGGTAGGAGCTGGGAGAAGGAAAACGGCAAAGATGAGATATTGGATGGAGATGACAGAGCTTGGAGCTCGCAATGAGAAGCTTGTCGGATCTGTACAAATGAATTTGATCCATTAAAGACGAATTGTAGTTTGCCCAATCTGTACCAATTGTGTACCAGTTGTCGTTTTGCCATCCACAAATGAATTTGTAAGACAAATTGACTATTTTGCCCATCCACAAATACACTCACGTGGCACGTGATCGTACTTAACGATCAAAAGTTGACAGAAGGACCAATGGTATAAAAGTTTTCAGTTTAGGGACCATTTGCGAGGTGTAGGGACGAATAGCCAAGAACCTCAAAAGTACAGGGGCCAATTGTGTAGTTTGTCCTAAATCAAAACCAACATCACTTTCAAACTAATGTTGAATACAATTCTTACGCTTGAATTTTTAGCTCAATTAATTTAAATTCTTAACTCAATTCAATTAGATGAGAAGATAGTGCTCTCCTTTGGCTTGGATGCTTGGGTTGGTAAGAAGATACAAAAAGCGACATTCTTTCAAACTCTTTTTAATTACAATAATAAAAGAGATGAAATATAAGAGATGTATGTATCTTCTATTTTTTAGAAAGTGACGTTGATTTTCAAAGTTTTTAAAAGAAAGACTTATACTATTATTAGCAATAAAAGAGTTGTATCCCACATTTGTTTAAAAGTGATATTAGTTTTAAAAAAATCTATGGATAATTTCTACTATTATTATAAATATAATAGATTTATCTCAAATTGGTTTGAACATCTATATTACAATAGTATCAATTGATAAAAGACTTGTACTAATATTATCAATGACTGAGATGTATCCTTGGTTTTAAAAGCCCTTTGATAAAAGATTCATACAATTATTATCAATTGAAGAAGTTGTATCTTATATTGAGTAGATTTAATTTTTTTTAGATGAAAGACTTACACTATTATTATCAATACAAATACTTATCCCATATTAAATAAAAATTGATATTGATTTTAAAAATACAATCGCTACCAATAGAAGAGATGTATCCCACGTTAGTTATAAAATGATGTTGGTTTTCAAAGTTTTTAAATTTAGATAAAAGACTTATATTATTATTACTAATAGAAAATATGTATGTCAAATTGGGTATTGATTTTTAAAGTATATGAAAAACTTCTACTTTTAATATAAATAAAGAAGATGCGTCCCCACATTGGTTAAAAAATAATGTTGGTTTTAAAAGTCTTTAAATAAAAGACTTCTTTTATTATTATCAATAGAAGAGATGTATCCCACATTGATTCCTAAAATGTACTCCCTCCATCCAAAAATAAAATGATGTTGGTTTTAAAAGTTTTTAAATTTAGATAAAATACATATAACTTATATTATCAATAAAAGAAATGTATCACACATTCAACTAGGGAAGAGATGTAGAATACCTTGGTTAGAAAAGAACGTTGGTTTTAAACGTATTTTGATAAAAAATACTTATACTATTATTACTAATAGAAAAAATATATCTTACATTGGATGTTGGTTTTAAAGTTTTTATATTAAAAACTTTTACTATTAATATCAATAAAGAATATCATTTACATTGATTGAAAAATAATGTTAGCTTTAAAAATTTTATATGAAAGTTTTCTACTATTATTATTATCAATAGAAGAAATGTATCCCTCATTGATTCTTAAAATATACTCCGTCCGTCCAAAATAAATAACGTTTTAGACAATAAATGACATTATAAGATCAAGAAAAAATGTTCACAATTTACCAAAATTTTCCATATTAATTACTCTCTAATTACCAACGAGCTCTAGCTCAACTGATCTGCTCACTTCTCCTGATAGAGAGGTCGGGTATTCAAATCTTACCAGAGACACCTTGAACTTTACAACTCTCAATAGAGAGGTCAGGTGTTCAAGTCTCTTCAGAGACACCGTTGTTGTTCAAGTTTTACCTAAAGGCCCTATTAGCTACTCACTTATCTTAACGGAGAGGTCGAGTGTTTAAGTCCTACCAAAGACACACTGGTACTTACCTACTCTCAACCGAGAGTTTGGGTGTTCAAAGCCTCACCAAAAGCACTATTTGTTCGAGCCACACAAAAAGACATTATATATATATATATATAATTATAGTTTTTCAAAACATTAAAATAATAAAAAATTAATGGTTGAGGTTCGGTCTATTTCTCCTCTAACCTTTTTTAAAAATTACGCTATAATTTAATGCATTAATTGTTCAAATTTGAGAAAAAGTATGATAATTTAAAGATGAATGATAAGAGGAAAGAGAAAAAATAATTATGTAATGTATCGATAATAATTATATTTCAAACAAAAATAGATTAGTTTTTTTTATAAACTTCGTTAATTTGTTAATAAATTTTAAAAACGTTATTTATTTTGAGAAAGATGAAATTTAATTTAATCTCAAATTTTAACTGTATACGTCCGTGCCAAGCATGATTTGTATCAGTTGTACCTATTAATTTGGCAAAATGTTCAAGGCAAACCGTACAAAATGTATCATTGTTTTTTTTTGTCTTTTCGCAATTCATATTATTCGTATATCGGTCTATAAAAAAATATTATTATTTAAAATATTTATATTATTAGTACATCTCCCATGTGGCATGTCTTATTCAAAAAGCTAGTAAGAGTATTAAATAAGTAGCTTAAGACGATCAATAAAATAACTATTTACATATTTTTAGTTATATATTTGAACAAAACTATTCTTTAATCATTTACATATTTTAAACCGACTAATTAAGTTACTTTCTTATTATCTTATAATTTTTTTGTTCAACATCAATAAATAACATAATTATTCTATTTTTATTTTTATATTTTAATTCTCAACAAATAAAGTATTTGTTCCATTTTTTCGTAATAAATATGTTTAATCAATTCTTCTAATCACTCATGTTTCATATTCCATTATCATAAAAATAATACACTTAATATATTTTATACCAAAATTTTAATATTTTATTATCAAACTAAAATAATTTAATTTACTTCAAAAAATATTATTTTAAAATATCAACTTAATAATAATAATAATATGGTAGGTATTAATCTGAATATTGGTTTTCATCAACTCAAGAATTAAGATTTTGAATCAATTTTAAAGGTGAAAAAATATTTAAATAACTATGTCTTTCTTTGATGTTTGATTAAAAAATAATGTTAAAAGACAATTAGAAAAGTAAATTGATTAGTCAATTTAAAACTGGCAAGTACTTAACAGGTAGTTTTGTCCAAACATGTATTTATTTAATAAAATAATTAAGGATATAGTAGATAAGCAAACATTATTATGAAAATAGCATCTACCGTCATTTAATGTGTGACAAACGTTTTTGGTATTAGGGCAAGCTCAATACTTGTCTCATTCATATCAAAACTAAATTTTGGTATCTATTAATTATTATAATGTGTATTAAATAATCATCTTCAATTATATGTATCAAAATTTGATATAATAATAATTTTGAAAAAAATGATATCCAATACATATCATGACATAAAATTAAAATTTCAAGACTAGTACTAGTATTGATGCCTCCTCTAATACCAAACTCAATTTTGGTACCCTTCATTTTTCACTATTAATGAATCTACCGGATATAAAAATTTATTTTTGACCTTTTTCATTAGGTTGGCATGACATAATAAAACTATATTTTGTTCACTTGGTTGCATCTCATAGTACTTACTTTTTTCGCCCAAGTCTTATTCCATTTTAATTAAGTGTTGGAAAAATGTTTTGATTACGTTTTTTCCTCAAATAAATAAATAAATAAATAAATAAAACTTTTACGATAATGCGTTTTTTCATGTTGACAATCATGTCTCCTTCTGTTACCATTCAAAAATTTGTGTACTACAGAATTTGGTAAGACAGATGGTAAAACGAAGCTTCATTTAGAAATTCGTTGAGTCATAATAAATATAAAACATGTTACTAAAAATAATAAATGCGGTTCAACTAAGATTGTTTGGGGCAAAAACTCTTAACTTTTGTGGAGGTCCCGTGCTTGAAACCTATTAGCCTCAGAACAATTTATAATTGAAATGTTTTATTTTTTGCTCCGGTGTCCCTGGTTTTTCAAGAGTTGCTGTCGAAAATTTCTTCCTCCCTAACCATTGCAATTTAATCCCCTGTCAGCTCCGTTAGCCCACCGTTAACTTTATTTGCCTTAGGATGCTTGACGGATCCTAACGAATGTTGACGAAACACTAAATAACACATTTAAAAGACAAAAGTGACACTTTTTAAGTTCAAAAGTGATATTATCAAGGGAAAAAATATTATTATTTTCATTAAAATGCAAAGTGATATTTATAGGATCAAAATTGACACTTTTAATAATAAAAAGTGACACATGTAATGTTAAAAAGTGACACTTTTAAAGTCAATAACGATGATTTTTAGTTATAATGCAAAATAACACTTCTAGGATTAAAAATAACACATTTAATGCTAAAAAGTGACACTTTAATGTCAAACGTAATTGTTAAAACATAGATATTTAGAATTACTTAAACTCATTTATTAGTCCTAAGAACATAAAACAGTAAATAGTAATCAATAAAGATTATAGAAACACACTTACTGAATTAAGATCACTTTAATAGATATATCTAAGTGAAATTCAATAGGTTGAGTTAATTATAATTTTACATGATTAGAATATTAGGTAGTTGTTAACTAAAATCAAATTGATTAGACTTTAGCAAATCTAAAGTTTTTCCTGTTGAATTTTAGCAGGTAGACTTACAGTTAATGTTTTGCCACTTTAAGCAAAATAAAATAAACTTAGACTAAGATAGACAATTTTCACAAGTCTTATTCATCTATCTGCTATAACTTAGTTATCAGTAGCTGGTTAGCTGATGATCCCCTTATTTAACAGCAGTAGTTTTTCTAAAAAGTTTTATTGCACCTGTTGTTATCTAAAATTCGGTTTTCAGCCACTATACTTTTCTATACATATATCTCTATCTGTTGAAAACTGTACTTTGTTGAAATAATGCGCTTCAATCTAATTTTGAAATTAATGCTTTCAAAATGTCCTAAAACAATATTTTAGAAAACACGTGGACTTTACTTTAGTTTAAATACTTAGCTAAAAATAAACATTTTGTTAAAAGATAAAACCTTTTTGCTGTAAGCCAAAATAATCAGCAGATAACATTTGTTGATAATCAGTGTAAGCCACCGCTTTAAAAGATACTCTATCTACTTACACTCTTTTCATTAAAATAACTAAACAATTTGTTATATATATATAAATATATATATATATATATATATATATATATATATATATATATATATATATATTCTTTTAAATAGTATTTTAAACAAATGTTTTTTTGCAAACACTTTCGGCTACTCTCACGCATTTAATTTTTGGACATCTAAATTCAAATGTTAAACTGTTCAAAAAGAGACTTGTTGTAAGTTCATTAAATTACTCAACAGTTTACCATTATATTAAATATTTCACAGTATATCATATCTTTTAGCCAACCACCCTCTTAAATATTTCATGCTAGAGATATTTACTCTCCTCATTTTATGGAAAAATATATCTAACATCTATCTATGAATTTATAATCTTATAATATGTGATATTTTTCGTATCAGAAATCCTCTTCAAGATCTCCAAGCTTCAAAAGAGAGATTTGATCATCGTTCTTAAAAATCATCTTTACTCTTTCAAACGGTTATTTTTTCAAGGATCTCTATATAAAGCAGTTTAGAGCAAGGATTCAAAATATGAAGAACTGGGTACAAACATTTCACTTATCCCTCCAAGCTACTTTTTCTTGAAATGTTCCAGTTCTCATGATAGAAGATATGAGAGAACAGGTGATAGAAGGGTTGAAGAAATCATTCATCACTCAAATGATATTCCTTCTTTGATTTACTTCAATCCAGGGCTGGATACTTATCTGATTCCTTCAAGCAATTCTTCCCTTGATGTGTTCTAGTCCTTAATCAATCACCGAATCCGATAATTTATTTTTTAACGGATCAGATATGGATTTAGCTATATCCGGTCTGAAAATAATATATTTTTTATTATACATATACACAGTATAAACAATTATATATGTATGTTGTCTTTTGATCTTCCTCCCTTTCATATTCTAATTGTTTTTTATTCATATATTTATATTTCGGATCGGATCGGATATTTAATCGGATATGTTAACTGATATCGGATTTAGATATGGATTGACATACACTTGATCCATCGGATTATCAGATCGGATCCGTGATATAGGATTTCAGATCCGATTCAGATTTACTTATATCCGATACATAACCGATCAATTGACAGGCCTACTACCAGCCTAGCAGACAGAGCTAGCGAGGTACCCGAGCAAAGATTGTCAATATATCATTTCTAAACCTAGTCGAGCAAAGGCTTTGCATGCTCGATCATAAGGCATTGCCCGGGGATCACACTTATCATTGGCAGACTTGCCTGCATGTCAGATGAAGAGTGCTGATGCTGCTGGTGCTAATCACAACGAAAGAGGGAAAGAGATGTTGTTCGGAGGGGAGGCATCGTGGGGACCAGCGACCTTCATCTTCAACATATTCAGCCTCAATATGGAAGGATGTGCTCCAATCAGCGCCAAAATGAAGCTGATACTCAACAACATAGGGTTGTTGTTTTTCGGCCTCGATGGGGGTCAATGGAACAAGCATTTCATCCTGTCAATTTAGCAAAATACCAACTTGATTAATCAACTATATTGGACACTCTACTGTTTAAAAAATAACATAGTTTGGAATAAATAACACCACAACAGTATTAATCAAACTCTACATTTACCCTTGTGATATCCAATATCTCAATGATTTCCTCATAGCTTGGATATTTTCTAGACTACCAGTTGCACATTCTTGGCACTGCATTGTTCATGTGTGATAGCTCATATATGTATTTAAATCTAGTCAAATCATGAAACAACCCAAACACCCAGACCTGCATTTTAAAAATGTTACATATTAGAAGCATATCAAATTTGATACTCCCTCCGTTTTCAAATTATTGTCAACCTTTCTTTTTTCGTCCGTTCTTAAATAATTGTTCTCTTTCAAAACTTTCGCTTTTAAGAAAACACTTTTACAACTTTGCCCTTTCTTTTTCTACCTACTTTAATTATGACCACATACTCAAGGGCATTCAAAGAAACCACACATTTTACCAATATTTATAATCCAGTCAATTCGTTTTTCTTAAATAGTGTGTCGGATCAACCCAGACAATATTTTGAAAATGGGGAGAGTATAAAATTAGCTAACCTTATAATATATACAATTGGTTACCTGTAATTCCAACGAAAAGTCGTTGCATACCGAAGTCTGAGCATGAGAACTAGTCATCTTCATCACTGAATTGAGATGATAGGGATATGACTTTGTTCCCCATGGATATTTATTGAACAATTACAAGTTCTCTACTATACTAAAAACACACACATCAATAGAAATATTGGGTGAATTACCCCTCAGTACATACTCACAAACAACTGCAAGACCAAGCATCTGGATGTAACCTTCGTTTTGTACCAATCATCACGTGAAATAAGGTATGCTTTCATATTCTCTGTAATAGAAATATAAATTAAACATTAAAACAAGAAACTGTAATTTACGGTTATTAAAACAAGATTTACTGACATGGTTGATTCATGAACCATATGAAATTACACTACGTTTACTGACATGGTGTGAGAACCTCGTTTCGAAACGCCCAAAAGCCTCGCTACGTGAGAAAGGAGTGATTTCAAAACATTAAGTGCGTGGGAATGCGCTCGGCCTCGTCTTGGACTCTAAAAGTGTATAGAGAGTCGCCACCTCTATTTTAATGTTAAATAGACAAAAACCAAAATTACCAGAAAGTGTAGGTTTGGGAGCTAAGTTATGAGTTAGGAAGGGGTTAGGCACCTGGCTGACCATTTTGGTCTCATTTTGGGTTTTGTTAAAACATGCTCTATTTTGTGTGTTTAGTTTAGAAAAATACCTTATACACACACACACACACACACATATGTATTGGAAAATTGAAGGTATATGTTTTTTAATATTATTTGGGCATGATAACGACGATTTTATGATAATTTAACATTTAGAGTGTACTAGCTATTATTTAAGCATGCTAATAACTATTTTAACATTTTACATACATTTAAATAAATACTACTTTATTCAAGATTATATTTTAATTACTTTAAGATATAAACTAAATTAAACTGATTACTATTTATTCACAAATAATATTTACAAGCATAATATAAGTTATATATATATATATATATATATATATATATCTACATTTATTTTATTTAAATTAACTACGGGATAGAATAATAAATTGATACCTACCTCTTGTAGCTTGAGTTTTTTATCCCGGTATATACGCCTAGAATAAAGCCCAATTGGCGTTCGTAGTTTTAATTGTGATTCCCCTGTCTTCTCGAGAGAGAAAGTCTTTTCCTTTGTTGTTGTTGTTGTTATTGCTTTGTTGATGTTGATGTTGCTTTTGTTGTTGTTGTTATATCTTTGTTATATCCGGGCACCGTAACCGCAGTTTTGGCTTTTTAGATCGGCTCTCCGGGGGGAGGACTAAAAAGGCTTGCTTGCTCAGTTAAGGGAGGCTGGGGGCCGAAGGCTCACTTGCACAAATCAAGAGAGGAGGAGGCTTGGACCCTTTTGCTCGCTTTACTAGTGAAGGGAGGAAAAGAGAGGAGGAAGCCTGAAAGAGAAGGATGGGGTGTCTTCAAATGAGAGCTGAGGGGCTGTATTTATAGGGAGAAATCAGGCTAGGCAACCGAGAGAGAGCATGCATGGAATGGTTGTACACTGCGCAGAGAAGGCAAGCCATGCAGTTGGGACAGTACAGCAACTAGAGAAGAGAAAAATCAATACGGGGAGCGGCACCTACATTTCTGGGCACCGCGCCCCGACTTGTTCCCCTTCACAATTTCTTCAATCTTTTATTCTGCCCCCTGTCCTGTTATCTTTTCATTCTTTGAACTCTGGCCCCCTGAAAGGTTGTCAAGAGTAACGTTCATTAGTCCATTCATATATATATATATATATATATACAAAATTGGGGTGTCTACACATGGTTGATTCATAAACCATGTTATAAAATACATGGTTTCTCAATATAAATAAAAAGTCAAGTACATGGTTTACTGACATGGTTTATTGATAAACCAGATGCATTCAAGAGAAAAAAAAATTCATTTTTGCCTTAAGAAAGCAACTACATGATAAACTGTTAAATAAATATAAGAACACTTTATGTTTATAGCAATACAATTCAATATAAACAAGTGTTTATATTTATTTCAAGTCATCATGTTCATTTCAGGTATTCATAGACTGAATTGTGTGGGTGCCCCGAGATCTCCCGCGCCCCGCGCTCCCTTTTCTAGGGCAACGCGACGTGCAGAAAGACACCACACTTTCCATTCCACCCTCCCTTGTTTAAGGGAAGACGAAATTAAAAATGCGAAAAGGGTGTTGTCAAAGAAGTTCGTGGAATATGCCTCGGCCACCGAGTGATCAGTTTTGATCCATTATGAGAGCTTTGGATTTCTCTGTATCTCACCTTCCCTTGTTTAGTGGAAAATAAGATACAGAAAATGCATCACCCTTTTCATTCTCATCATCCCTTGCTTAGGAGAAAACGGAAAAGTGCATAAAAAGAATGTTGCGATAGCGCGTGGGAATACGCCCTGCCTCACTATGGACTTTTTGAAAATGGCCTTAGGTCATTATGTGTGGCGACCCGACCCGGATCCCAATACGAGACCCCGAGGTCGTGCCGTCAAAAACACACAAGATAACAAATAACGGGTAAGGCCATAACGGCGATACGCCAATAACTTTAACACATGCGGAAGCGTAACATAATTAAACGGTGGCGCCCGAGCTAACAAGCTCAAACTAACACAACCAAAGAGATAATGAATCTCTCGGTCCAAAAATTAAAATCACGTGACGCAACATTGGGCACGTAAAACAAAACTACCTGTCATGCAATATCATTAAATAACAATTTATATACCAAGTCATCGGCGACGTTACAGCCGGAACCCAACATTAAACTAAGTCTACAACTCTAGTCTAGCATGCTTAACGCCTAAAAACATGCTGGAGTAAACATAACCAACGATATAAATAACTTGATATAGATAGAAACAATATTATTAAATTAACATGGCACGACTAACATCCGTCGACTCGCAAAAGACTAAACAACATAAACAAGTACAAATTAAATAATCACAAGGCTTACCACCCATAGTGAAGTTTATATAACTTCACTTCCCAATCGACCTTTCCAAATCAAAGACTACCAATTAATAAACGAGTATCAACCTTCTCAATGAACCACACATACTATCGTAGACTCGGCGGGTTCCTTCGAATCACTAGCTCGGCTCGAATCTAAGGAAAACAAGGTAAACATAGTAAGTCATAAAGACTTAGTAAGCTACTAAAGGTGCAATGTCATGGCATGGCATTATGCTCAAATAACACAAACCGAAACCTAACCATCGTCTCATAGAACATCATTTGCATAATTCATCATAAGTAATTCATCTCAATAGAATATGATTCTTAATTCCAATATGTTTAACATGTCATCTTCATATTGCAATATTCATCAAAACATCATCCACATAACTCAATTATACCATGAGTCTCACACTTCATCATTTTACATAATTCATATAAGAACTTATATATGAAAGACAATGGTTTCCATTCTAATCAAGATTAGCATGTTATATCTCTAGTATAACACTATATCAAAAGTCATCATTTCATTAACATGTTATATTTCTTATCATAACATTTCATCAAGTAATCATCATCTCATGTAAATCATATTATTAACCACGTAGCACAACAATTCATATAAGTGCTCGTAAATAAACATGTGTAACAAGAAACGTAATCGAACATTACAACCAAGATCCGGTCCAATGCCCAACCAAACTTACCATGGGATTCATCCTCAAACCAAAATCCGGGTTCAACACCCAACTGATCATACCTTGGGTTTCATCCTCAAATGATCACAACTCACCAGTTTCCCTTAATGAGTACTCGTTACATTCATCCAATCCCCGGATGAGAAATGGGAGCTCGAATTTAGGCTAGATGGCTCTATCTCGAGACCACATCCCACTATTGGCCAAATAGTGAGGAGAAAGGGAACCAATGCAACGATTCATAGCGAATATTCCCAAAGGCTATGAATCGTCCCATTGCCGACACTACGACCAAACCGCCAGCTGGACTCAAATTCAAGCACATGTAATATATACTCACATGCTCAAACAAAGGAAAAGTACAACACACCGTACTAATCCAATGAAGTAGATATTTACTTTTTAAATCACATAGTTATGCATTTCTATGCTAACTATCACACAAACACATTAGAGCATTAATATCAAGTCTCTTAATACCCAAGTGTTCTTCATACACTTGTAAGCGCGGAGGTTTAACCTCTATCAAAACTACCCCAAATTCCGTAGGATCTCAATATGTGATTCACTATAATCATATTAGTCCACTAATCGACTCCGTTGAGTCATTTCTACTATTTTCAAATTTGAAGACATAGAAGCTATTTGCATCATAGCCCTCCTATTATTCATTAGCTATTATTCATGGCTAAGTTCTTAAGGTTAGCAACATTGTGCAACCCAACATTTCATACCTTCCCAACAACAATCCCCAAATCATCATTCATAAGTCAACACTTAATATTTAAAGTCAACCATCACATTTCAAGCATGTATCTCATGTTAACATTTAATCAAGCATGCTTTCATTCAAAATAACCATTTATCCAAACAAGATGTAAATTCATCTAGCATACTCATAATCAAGATATAAATCCATCTAGCATGCTCCTAACCTTCAATTCATGAATTATTGTTGACCAACATGCTCTTATATGCATAAAAGTCAACTCAACCCAATAAAGTCAAACATAACATTTTATTCATGAAATCCATAATGACAATTCATTATACATGTTCATAATCCAAAATTCATGAATTAGATAGCATCATACTCTCATATGCATGATAGTCAACTCTTATTCTTAAAAGTCAAACGAAACATTCAAACATGTAATTCATTGTAAAAGTTCTTCTTCATGCTTACAATAAAAAATTCATCAATTGGATGACAACATACTCTCATATGCATAATAGTCAACTCTTATTCTTAAAAGTCAAACGAAACATTCAAACATGTAATTCATTGTAAAAATTCTTCTTCATGCTTATAATAAAAAATTCATCAATTAGATGGCAACATACTCTCATATGCATAATAGTCAACTCTTATTCTTAAAAGTCAAACGAAACATTCAAACATGTAATTCATTGTAAAAATTCTTCTTCATGCTTATAATAAAAATTCATCAATTAGATGGCAACATACTCATATGCATAATAGTCAACTCTTATTCTTAAAAGTCAAACGAAACATTCAAACATGTAATTCATTGTAAAAATTCTTCTTCATGCTTATAATCAAAATTCATCAATTAGATGGCAACATACTCTCATATGCATAATAGTCAACTCTTATTCTTAAAAGTCAAACGAAACATTCAAACATGTAATTCATTGTAAAAATTCTTCTTCATGCTTATAATCAAAAATTCATCAATTAGATGGCAACATACTCTCATATGCATAATAGTCAACTCTTATTCTTAAAAGTCAAACGAAACATTCAAACATGTAATTCATTGTAAAAATTCTTCTTCATGCTTATAATCAAAAAATCATCAATTAGATGGCAACATACTCTCATATGCATAATAGTCAACTCTTATTCTTAAAAGTCAAACGAAACATTCAAACATGTAATTCATTGTAAAAATTCTTCTTCATGCTTACAATAAAAAATAGAGATTCAACAAGTATACTTCCAAACTCCCAAACATATATCCATTTATAATTCTAACAATTCATAACATCCAATAAACTCCAAAAATCATGTACATCATCAATAACTCATTTACTTCATCAACTTATAATCAATAACCCATTTACTTCATCAACTTATAATCATATACTCATCATATCAAAGTCCAAGCTTACACAATGAACCTCTCCTAACATACTTCACAAATCATAGAAATCATCCTACACATGATTCTTAGCAAGTTCACTCTTAACTTCAAAATAAAATCGCACAAAGCATGCATGTGTACTCATTGACCTCAAATAGCACCCTTGTTTTCCTTAGGGTCAATGAGCACCAAAAATCATATAAGAAGAGTATAGTAGCTTACCTACAATCACCACTACAGGTAAACAAATCGAACATGCAAAGGGTGGAATGGGTTCTCCTCATCTTCCTCTTCACTTCTATGGTATGGATTTGTAAATGGACTCCTCTAGCTTTGGCCACCATTGATGAACACTCAAGAACCTCTCAAGAACTCTCTCAAACCTTCAAGGAGTATTCAGCCACGTTTTTGGAGGGAGATGGCAGAAAATGGGAGGCTTAGTGGGTGTGTTTGGTCACCCTATGGCTGAAAATGTGAGTGGGAGGAGTGGCCAATGCATGTTGATGCATGTTGATGTCTCTCCTTGCCAAGTGCCTTCCATGCACTCAAAACTCCCACAAGATGTAAGGCATGCAATGGTTGATAGTTAGGATGGTTTAAGAACTGAATATGGGGAGTTTATCATTAAGGGTAGGTGTGTGATTGGCCAAAAAGAAAGTCTAACACACAATGAGTGGTCAACTATAGTAGACCAGAATTTGGGTCATTTTACAAAATGTTCCTGTACCTAAATACACGTCCTAAAATTACACAAAAGGTATGGTTAGAAAGCTCTATGAGTCTAGTTTCTAACGCATCAAACGGATCCGAATTCCGAGTTTCCTACACAAAGTTATGGCCAAAATACTACAGACCTATCGTGGCCTTCGGAAATACGCGAATTTCCGAAAATCAAACTCGAGCGTGTGTAAACGTTTACACGACCACTCTTCTAAGTTAATTCCCCAAGGTCCCCTAGTCATCTAGGGTCAAAATAATACCAACCGAAAAAATCGTACAAAGAAGAAGAACGACAAGAAGTAAAGTAGCAATCAAACCGTCGATTCGACAAGCATTCAAACAAGATTTAAATCATGTTAAGGATGTTATGAATGATCTCTAATACTTACATATATGCATCCATCTAGAAGTCTAACATATCTAAACATGTTATTTAATCATCATGTAAAGATCTAGGACCAAATCGAGGTCAGGAACACAAAACCCGAGTAAACTTTCAATCGCGTCGCATTTCGACTATCGTCGAGTTACGACTTGTGACTTTAGCAAGTTAACAACTAAATGGCATCTCTTAAAAGTGTTTTGGTCTTAATGTGATCTCTCATACACATCTAGACTCTCTCACAAACCAAACAAGCGATCAACAAGAGAAGAAGTGCGAGCATTGCACGCAATTCAAGTTAACCGGGAATCGGGGTCTTACATTATGAGTGCCTGAGATTTCTCCGTATCTCACCCTCCCTTGTTTAGGGGAAGACAAGGCACAGAAAATGCATCACCCTTTTATTCCCGTCGTCCCTTGTTTAGGGGAAAACAGGAAAGTGCAAAAAAAGGATGTTGCGAGCCTCACCATGACCTTAGGTTTATTTTGGATTGCTATGAGTGCTTTGGGCTCCCCGTATCTCATCCTCCCTTGTTTAGGGGAAAACAAAATACAGGAAATGCATCACCCTTTCATTCACATTCTCCCTTGTTTAGGGGAAGACAAGGCACAGAAAATGCATCACCCTTTTATTCACGTCGTCCCTTGTTTAGGGGAAAACAGGAAAGTGCAAAAAAAGGATGTTGTGAGCCTCACCATGACCTTATGTTTATTTTGGATTGCTATGAGTGCTTTGGGCTCCTCGTATCTCATCCTCCCTTGTTTAGGGGAAAACAAAATATAGGAAATGCATCACCCTTTCATTCCCATTCTCCCTTGTTTAGGGGAAGACAAGGCACAGAAAATGCATTACCCTTTTATTGCCGTCGTCCTTTGTTTAGGGGAAAACAGGAAAGTGCAAAAAAAAGGATGTTGCGAGCCTCACCATGATCTTAGGTTTATTTTGGATTGCTATGAGTGCTTTGGGCTCCCCGTATCTCATCCTCCCTTGTTTAGGGGAAAACAAAATACAGGAAATGCATCACCCTTTCATTCCCATTCTCCATTGTTTAGGGGAAAACAGAAAAGTGCAAGAAAGGATGTTGAGGGCCTCACCGTGATCCAAAATGTTTTGACAGAGTCGCCATCTTTATTTTAAGGAGAAATAAAGAAAACCCAAAAATAAACCAGAGATTGTAAAAACGGGTTCGGAGGCTAAGTTACGAATTGGGAAGGTGCTAGGTACCCAACTCGCCCTTTCGGTCTCAAAACAATTTTTGGCTAAAGTATGCTTTTTGCTATATTTATCTATCAAATAAATAAAGCATTAAAAGCAAATATATCCATGTCTACATTATTTACAGACTTGCAGCTATCTCTTTCTAGTAATTACAAATACAATTCAAAATATTTGGCCATAATAATAGCTCTTTTTAATGCTATTTTCTAAATAGATCCGGGCAGCATAACAGCTTATATTTTTTACAATAACTTTTTTTAGAAATAAAACTTTTAAAGTCTCACCTTTAAGAGCGTTGGTGTGCTCGCTCTGTCCTTCCGGGAGAGGGAGTCTTTTTGCTGCTATTGCGGTTCGGGTAGAATAATTGCTTCCGAAAGTTATTCCTGGGCACCGTCAAACGGGTGGAACAACTGCTTGTGTTTTGCTGTTGTGTGCTTGCTACTGGCGAAAATCAGGCAGAGCGAACTGCTTGCTTCTGGTGGATTTGGCCTTTTGGTTCGGGTAGAGCAACTGCTCTTTTTGAGATTTTTGGACCGGGAAAATAGGGTGGAAACCTAGCTGGGGGGCTAAGGTTCACTTTGATAAGTTGGTTTTGTGTTTGGAGGAGATTTGGCAGAGCTTCGAGGCTTTATAGGAGGGGGAACTCACTATTCTCACGATCACTCACTGCGTAAAATAAACGCACAACGTTTTCTCTGTGTGTGACTGTGTGTCTCGTGTGTGTGTGTGTATTCCTGAAGCCGGTCACCTCTATTTATATGTGAGAGGAGGGACACCGTTGGGATTTCTGATTTTTATCTTGTGCTTCACCAGCTTGTACCGCGCGCTTGAAGGCTTGTGCAATGCGTTAAGACGGAGTGCACTATTTGAGATCCTGGCGCGGACACCATGGAGTCTGGGCGCCGCGCCAGGAAGGCTTTGTGGCAGCGCCTGGGCTTCAATCTTCAGCCTCTTTTTGACACTCTAGCCCCTGCATTTTACTGTTTTACGCATCCTGCTTTGTCTTTTACATTTTAAACCCTATAACTTGACATTTGTTAAGTTTAAACAGGTCTTGATATCACATGTCAATGTTACATACCAGGGGTACGAAATTGGGGTGTCTACAAATTGTCAATCAAAAAATGACAACTATAAACAACTAAATATACGGTGTTTATATAATTTTAAAAGTGGGGTCGACTAAAATGATCAACCTTAAATACAATACTAAAACCCTAAGTGAAAAAACAATGTGAGGTTTACATGGTTCTGAACTGTTGATCACCAACGAGTTAGAGTTTCGTTGAATTGAGAGCTCTTGGTGTTTGATTCAAAATCAAATTGAAATCGATGGTCGTCGTTGAGAGGGGTCTAGGTCGAAAAATGCTCTGTTATACCAAAATTGAATGAACTAAATGTTTGTTCGGTCGATAAGTGTTTGTTCAATTGACCACTGGTGTATGTATATATATACGTATTTTTTTCCCAGGCATAAGGGGTCGACTAGTAAACCCAACTGGTTTACTGATAAACCACTGTATATCTAATAAATAAAACTAAACTTCAAAATTTACTCATGGTCGACTAGTCGACCACTTGACGACCAAAGTCGACTACGCCATATCGTTGGGGCCTTTGGTCAGATCCATTTGTTTCGGTCCTTTAGTTGGTCAAATATATTTGTTTAGTCATCGGGTCAAATGACTGTATTTGATCAATTCCTCAAAAATTTGAGGAAAAAGACCTTATGACCATTTTTGAATCTCTAGGGATTTAATTATAAATTTTAATATAAGTTAAGTTTAAAAAAAATTATTTTAGCCCTTACTAAATGCACATTGACAATTTAACGGAATTTCTCTAACGACATCCATCAAAAGCACTGTAGTTGTGAGAATTTAATACTCGTAACACCCAAATTTAACAAAAAAAATGTTAAATGACTATTACTGTGAACGACCTATAGTCGAGGGACCAATGTTACGATTTGTCCATATAATTATTTCCAATTTTAATGCTAGTTATACATCACTAATAATTATATATCTTTTTTTTTAAAACCAGATTGAATCTTGGGGTAGAATATAATTATATATCTTGGTAAACTCACTTACTCACCTCAATAAGTTGTTTCCCCCCCGACCAAATGTAACAGTTGTGCAATCTTTTATACTTCATTCGTTTTAAAATTATTGTTATTTTTATTTTGATATATCGTTTAAAAAAAATAATTAATTGTATTGTAAATATTGATAAAATATATGATTATAAGTAAAATAGGTAAAAAAAATTAAGATATAATAATAAAATGTACGATCAAACCGTCCAAAGTAGTTGTTTGGTGCCATGAATAATAGCAGAAAGACCTCGTATTTATAACAGTAATAAACATTAAGTACCCCCACCCACCCCACTGTCCACTCCCATCTGAGCAAATACTTTTCACACTAATATCTGATTTTTATTTATGAATATATTACTGGGGTCACCCCTTTATAGGACGCGTACACATGAACCAACTACTCGGCTACTCCTAAATGGGACAAAGATAATGAACACTCATGCATTCCAATTTGTAGTCCAACGTACAATTAATGCATGCTAGAAAAATAGTAATCTCACGTTGGTTTTTTTAGTGTATAAATATTGGTAGAATTGACGAGATGGATGCAAAGTGAGAACAACTACTCTTTCAAGTCTTTTAACTCTTCTGTGTGTTGTTTGATAGATAGATAGCTAGAAAGGGAGACTCGAGAGATGGCGACGTTAACTCCCATTACTCCGACGACGACCGGGCAAGACATTGCCATTGTTGACAACTTTCCTCCGAAACCCGACCTTATCAAACCTACTTGTTCCCTTGCTCGAAACGATTTTCCTGATGACTTCATTTTTGGAGTAGGATCATCTGCTTTTCAGGTATGAATTTTTATGCCCAAAATGTTATAAATATATGATCTCATCCATTATAAGACGTGTGTGTGTGCAGGTTGAAGGTGCGCCCGACGAAGGCGGAAGAGGGAAAAGTATTTGGGATACTTTCTGCTACAAAAAAGCTTTGGAATCTAACGATGAAAGTATAATTTATATTTACATTCCATCTCTCTATCCCTCGCTTCCACGTATATATATAATTAAGCAAACACTGCTTTTAAACTGGTATACTATGATAGAATGCTACTGACAGTGGGGAAGTAAACACAGTGGCCATTGAGTTCTTCCTACTTAGTTGGGGGGGGGGTGTTTGGCCAGGGGGAACTAACGCTAACTTAAATTAAATCCAAATGAACCCTTCTTCATAACTCACCTCATTTTTAAGGTCCAACTACAGGAGTCATTATTTGTTTGGACATATTGGACTACTGGACGTACCCGTCAAACTATTGAAGGTGCAATTGGACTATATTGAATGGAACAATGGACATATCAGACTAGTTATAAATTGATAACCATGTTGGACTACTTGAACTACAATGGACATATATAATTAATGAGCTTCGTACGATCATTTTATGGAGAGATTTTGAATCCCTTCATCACTATTAATGCAATGGAGGATAGCCATTATCTTGGCTCCTTTGTTTGCCATTGTGCCTTGTAGCTTTATCAAGTCTTAGTACCACCTGTGGTTTGCTCTCTCTCTCTCTCTCTCTCTCTCTCACACACACACATTAATACCTCACATTGTTCCTTTAAATTATTGCACAATACTTATAGATCAAACATAATTTGTTGCAAACATATACTTGAGGGGCTAGAGACTAACCAACACATGCATGTCACACATTATTGATTGGGATAAAAAAAATATGACTGCACTTTGCGATTCATAGAATCGTCAACGTATCACATCTTAAGAAATTTGTTTGCTGAAATGTATAGGTTGGTTGAATTTCAAAAGGGGGAGTGACCATTATCATCAGTTTGAGGTATATAGATATAGTAGCTGGTCTACTTATCTGCTTGGTATTAATAAAATTGATAAAGTAGACAAGAAATTTCATTGTTGGTTGTATTTATATATTTACAGACGGATGTGAGAATTATGAAGCAACTTGGTGTAAAGTCATATCGATTTTCAATCTCATGGCCACGAATATTACCAAGTAAGTAATTATAACTTCAAGCCCCCCCCCCTCTCTCTCTCTCTAAGTTCTCCTAACAACAGTAGATAGTTGATGTTTGAAATTATGAGCAGATGGGATACCGGGGAAAGCAAATGTGGGAGTAAACAAGGAAGGGGTAGCCTTCTATAACAACCTCATAAATGCCCTCAAAGCTCGTGGTTGGTTTTTACAGTATGCATTACCGATTGATTTTGACATAGAAATGTCTATGTTTATTGTGTTTATTTGATACTTACATATGATGATGTATCCATATGACAGATATTGAGCCCTTTGTGACTCTCTTCCACTGGGAAGTTCCACAGGCCCTTGAAGATAAATACGGTGGCTTTCTAAGTGAGAAAATTTGGTATAAATAGCGTCAATTAATTCATGAGACTTTTTTGTTCATTGTTTTTTCTTTTTCTTTTCATTTGCTTATATATATAGCTGATTGTGCACATTGGTTTTTGCTACACTTATTCAGGGAGGATTATAAAAATTATACCGACTTTTGCTTCAACGAATTTGGTGATAGGGTGAAACATTGGTCTACTCTGAACGAACCATATATATTTACCTGGGGTGGATATGCACTGGGTCATTTGGCACCTGGACGTGGTTATCCTCAAACAAAAACCAAAACTGGAACGGATAAAGCCTCAAAAACTACACAAATTGCTCATCGCAATGCAATTGGCGTTTCGAACAAGTTCTTTTCTCAAATAAAATCTTTACTCGAATGTGGAAACATCCCTTGGTGGTGGTCGATATTCCATCCAAATGAGGATTGTCCAGAAACTGTACCAAGCAAGGTGGTGGATGGTCCGGCAATCGAGCCTTACATGGTGGGTCGCAACCTACTTCTCTCCCATGCACATGCGGTCAACCTCTACAACGCAAAATACAAGGTATGGCCGTACATCTCTTTGTTTTAAGTATACAAACAAATCCATAGAAATCAATAATTAGTGAAATATATGTCTGATTTGTGTAGCCAACACAAGGGGGCAAGATCGGGATTACGCTTAACTGCGACTGGTATGAAGCTTACAATAAGACATGCTGTACTGACATAGAAGCTGCCCAACGAAAACTGGATTTTATGCTCGGATGGTAAGTGTAGAGAAGCAATTTTCTCGCAAGAAATTTGATATTTGCTCGTCAAAAAAATTACAAAAGCTACTTTTAAATTTTCTTTCCACAGTCGGATGATCATATTGTTTTAATTCATTATCGAGATATAGTGCGTATGGCACGGACACAATATCTAGTATACTTATAAAGTTCAACGTCAACAATGTACTGTGCATACTTCAATTTGATGTGTCTGTATTTCAAAAATTTGTTTCAGGTTCATGGCTCCACTGACAACTGGAGTATATCCGAAGAGCATGTCAGACTACTTGAAAGAGCGACTACCCAGTTTTAGTGAAGAAGAGTCCAAGCTGGTTAAGAATTCATTTGACTTCATCGGAATAAACTATTACACTGCTTATACAGCTAAAGATGCGCCGCAGCTTATTGGTGGAGGTGAACCACCACACTTTTCAACTGATCCACGTGTAAAGATTTATCCTCTTGGCGAAAAGGTTGATATTTCGTTCCAATCCCTTACTTTATGGCTTCTGCCTTCTTGCGAAGTATTTTTAGCTGTTCATATTCATCGAGACATTGATTAATCCTGAGAGGTCTCCTAGTGAGCCTGAAGATCTCTCAGGATTAATGTGTATTGAAACCCGCTTGATCGATCACATTTGAATTTTACACCTTCAAGCAATACTACAAGAGGTGACAATTTTCTCCCGCACCCATTTACTGACTCAGATCGCCCAATAAATAATGAGTATGTGTATACCCAAAAATTTAATGGGCACAAATGGATATGCCCATTTGAGACCATTAATTATGATGTGTTAAATGGGTGTCATTCGAGCAGCCACCTTAAAACTCATTCTCTTATTCTTCCAATTTCATTATGGTTATCACATTATCATGTCACCATCCTCCCCCCAACAAAAAATATTAACAAAACTAGCTTTCCTCTTTGGTTTGTCTCAAAATTTAAAAAAAAAAATATTTTTTATTGAACAAAATGAATTCTTTGTAATTATTATATTTATTTAATGATTTTGTGTTAATGAGTAGATGACGCCCGCGGGCGCTCATGCTTATTTATTGTCCACCCATATATGCTCATATTATTAAATGGGTACTTACTCGCCCACTCTTTTAAACTCTGTCCATATAGGCACCACTTATGTCCTCCTATATACGTCCATTTGTCACCTCTAATGCTACAATGATAATTAATATATATAGCTTGTAACTAGGCTGGGAAATTGGGTTGGGACGTAGGTTAAGGCGGGTCGAAACGTGCCTCAACCGGAATGTTAAAGGGGTCAGAGAGTTCGGGTCAACCTGTTATTTTCCCATGATGATTTGTTACGACATCTTTTCCTTATTAGAACCTGCTTGATGTGTTGAGATGGTTGATTCTACCTTCATTCTTATTAAAGCCCTTTTTTTTTTTTCCTTTTTTCTTTTCCCCGGTTACATGAGAAAGCCCATGCATGGTCAATGACACAGCGTGACACGACCAACGGGTTGTTTGGAACAAGTTTTGACTAATAAAACTCTCGACCCGTTAATGTACTATTTTTTTTAGATATTTTATTTAAAGAGTTCACTTTAAAAAATGAAAGCATAAAAGTGTCGTTTTATTACTAATTGACTACTAAAAATGTATTTTTCTTCAAAAAAATTGACTTTCAAGCGGAAACCATTTATCCGGAACAAGGGAAGTAGCTAATATTTACTTGTGCAAATCAAATGTGGCATGCATTCAAAGGTTATTATCTTTTATATGTATGTGTAATAATTTTGCTATGTGTAGAGTACTTCGGATTGGATATATGTTTATGGAGAAGGCCTAAGAGAGCTCTTGAACCACGTCAAGAATAAGTATGGTGCACAGATTGAGATCTACGTTACAGAAAATGGTGATCATACAAAATTTCAATATTTCTGTCTTACTATTTTAATTAACTATACATCCTATCAATACAATTTTTATCTATCTTATCTTATCATTTTGTTTTTTTTCTTTTTCTTTTTCGACTCTAGGTATCGACAATAAAGGTGATGATCCGAATACATCATTGATCGAGTATCTTTCGGACGACATGAGGATAAAATACCACCAAGACCATATTTTCTACATTCATGAGGCTATCAACAGGTAGGAATCTTGTTTTACATGTTAGAATCCTCATTTGATATAGTTTTTTCTGAAAATTGAGAATTCGGAGACATATAAAATAATGAAATAGGGCCAGGACTGTGCTTATTTTGAAATTGGGAGAGGATATTGGATAATGTTTTATACCCAAACCATCTTTCACTTATATCATTATATGCTAGCTTAGCTAGATAACAATTGGCTCTAAAAGCATTCTTTTCATAGTAGTATATATATATTATGTTTAAAAAGAGTGATAATTATTTAACTTGTGTAGGAATGACGTGAATGTGAAGGGCTATTTTACGTGGTCGTTTTTTGATAGTTTCGAATGGAAAAATGGCAACGACCGTTTTGGAAACTACTTTGTAGATTATGACAATGGCTTTAAACGCTATCCGAAAAATTCAGCTACTTGGTACAAGTTCTTTCTGCAGAACGGTCTAGATCCTAAACGGTCAGTCAATGGTGTTCAATGCATAGAAAACGGTAAGGCTGATGAGCACAAAGACAACGGATTGGGTTCCAAAAGGAAAAGCACTGATTCGGAAGTGGAAACCATCGCTCCCAAGAGGCCATACAATGCTATATCAGTTTAGACAGTACAATCGAGATTTGTGAGCACAAAAATGGCAATTTAAATGAGGTCGAGCTAGCGCACATTGAAAGGACTGCATGCAATAGCTATTAAACTCACATATAGTAAGCTTGCTTGTAATTGTAATAGACACTTGTTATATGCAAGTGATGCTTTGTTTGGGAATAATAAGAGTGGTTAGTTGTTCTTCTCTCACAAATAAATTGTGATAATGTACTATAATGAAGTTACAGATTAATTAAAATCCCTTGTTTCTCTCTCTAGATTTCTTGTAGTGTTTCTCTCTTTACTTGCTAGGAAGTGGAAGAAGAAGACGACTCACAAAAAGTCACTCAAGACGTGACACCTCATGCTTGATCTTGAGTGACTTTTCGTGAGTCATCCTCGCTACCAAAACAATCGTTATTGTCATGGACAATTTTCCTTGGTAATACATATGAACTCCTTGGCAAACATGTTTTAGTGAGGAAAACATTTCCTTGGCAATCTTTGAAAATTTCTTTGGCATTCGGCTCCTCGGTAACTTTGGTGAGGAATTCTATTTCCTTGGCAATTGCTAATATATCTCTCTTCTCTATCTCTACATATAAAAGTTAAGGGTGTTTATTACAAATTAATAGATAGATAAAAATAACCCTTCACTAAATAAATTACCCATCATTTAATTAAGGACAAAACAAATAAATTTACCATGATAAAAAGTAATGTTTGTATAAAAATAGTTCTAACTATAATAAATCAATCACTATTAATTAAGGTTAAACAAGTAAATTTGTCATATGATAATTAATTCCATTAATAATTAAATAATAATTTGATCACTTGACTTGTACATATTTTAAAGTTACGTCCTACATTATTGAACTCTATTAATTTCTTCTTGTTTTTTGATTTTGTTATCATTTTTTCCCTCCTACCATTATCGTTACAAATATTGTCCAATATATTTCAAAAAGGGATGTGGCCATTATCATCAATTTGAGGTATATATATGGTGCCTGGTTTACTTAGCTTCTTGATATTAATTAAATTGCCAAAGCTGATGTTAGTAATTGGGCTCGTGGCCCGATTATTTAGTCCCGCCCACATAGAAAATATATTTATATTATTATTATTGGTTAATTAGTTTCTTAATCCAAGTGGGTTTATGATTGACTTAACCTACAAGAAATAGGTTTCTTGGTAATAATATAAATAGGGCAACTAAAGAGATAAAACCATAATCCTACAATTTAGAAGAACACGTCTTCTACATGAGATTGGCCGCCCTCTTCCTCTCCCTAATTATATCTCACCAAAATACTCCCTCTAGCCTAACCATCAAGAGGCTTGGATTTGCGGTGTGAACCAGTATTGATATCCGTGCCCCGTGATATCAATCCGACGAGAGAGACTTGCAGGTTTGTAGATCTCGGTATACGAAGATCGTAGCTCAAACGAAATTCTTCCGCTTCGCACAAGGTTCAAGTTCACACAAGGTAATTCCTTATTATTGTCTTGATAACGAACTTGTATGATATATGATTAGATATATCCTTCATTGGTATCAGAGCCTATATGCTTGATTTCTCGTATCGTTATGCCATGAACCGCATGCTTTTGTTTTTGGGTTTGTGTAAAAGTTTTACCCGATAACAAAACAAATGTGTTTTATTATTTCATGTGTAAAACTTTATTAATTTCGAGAAAAAATTATATGTCTGAGTTCCCTACGACGAGGTGAACAACAAACTAAATTCTCGTTGAATTCCGTTGGGTATTTTTCAAAATATCGCAAACCCAAGTTTTGTTGAAAAGTGATTTTTCTGAAACTTTACGTGCTGTTATGACCTGTTTATGTTCTGTAAAATCATGATTTTATGAACTGTACATGTAGTACTCCGCGAGGGATTTCCAACGACATATTATATGCTTAATTTGGACTTAAAATGAACGTTTTATGGCATCGCGAAGTTAGCACTTCGCGAATCGATTTTTTGGGTTAAAAATTCGAGTAAAAAACGACCCCCACTCTCGGCCTCGATACACGTGCTTTTTGTGGAACTCCTTTCGAGGTAAAAAGTACACCACTGAAAAGTCCTTGATGAGATGAGTCCAACGCCACCAGCCGTGCGATCATCGGACCAACGGAAGGCGGCGCGTGGACTTCAAACTCCTGCCAGGCGCGTGGAGACGGCGAACAGGTTGACCATTCAACCGTTGACTGGTCAACGGTCAACGTGTTGGCTGCCACATCATCGCCACGTCACCTGCCACGTCATCAGTGGGGCCCACCCCAGAAAAGTCTTCGTTGCTGATGTCATCAGTGATGTCATCCTGTCACGTCAGCTGCCATGTCAGCCCTAGATCCCGCCGCCTCGAAAGGAAGCCTCCACACGAGCAGTGGCGCTGCGGCCATTCGAACTCAGATTGACAAACCAATGGAGCATTTGGCTCTGTTTTGGCCGTCTGAGTCCAATGTTGGCCTCTGTTTTGATCAATTCAGCCTGTAAATATTTGTTTTTGCTTTTTCAGTATATAAAAACATGTTTTCTGATTTTTTAAAAAATACAAAAATAATATCCAGATGTTGTTTTGTCATTCTGTGACTATTTAGGGCTGTTCTGGAATTTTTAAAAATTCTTTGTGAATTTTAAGCTATTTTAAGTCATTTTTAGCATATTTAATTGTCGTTTTGGGCTCTAAAATTGCGATTGGGACTATATGAGACCCAATAAATTTATTTTCAGTAATGAAAATATTTATGTACATCATATGTGTTTGATGGATTCGTTCTATCATATTTCTTTTCTTTAAATCATCAATTTATGAATATTTTCACGTTGTGCATACTTTGGTTGTGATTACGAGTCTCGCGGATTTTCCCTCCTTACGTGTATGATGTGATTATATTTAGTAATTGATTTTTTAAAACAAAAGTGAATCGAAATATATATATGCTTATGTCTTATTTTTGCAATAAATTGTAGTGAAATGGCTTCTCAGAATGTAATCGCTGACCTTAATAAGGGTGATAAATTAGATGGCTCAAACTATAGTGTTTGGCAAAGGAAAATCACGTACTTGCTAAACGAGCAAGAGGTTCTGGACAACCTTGATACTGTGATGGTAGAACCGAGATGGGTAACTTGACCATCGCCTAGCATCACCGTAAAAATCGAGGAACCTTATCTTATTTGGAAAAAGAAAAGATCGATGTGCACGCTTTACTATGCTTTGAGTAGCATGCATAATGATCGATTGGCGAGTTTGAGGATTGCGATCGCTAAACAAATGTGGGACCAAATTAAGCGCATTTATGGGAATACTTCTACGCTACAAAGTTAAGGACTTTGACTTACAAGTTTGAAAGCTATAAGATTGATCGGCGAAACATTCTTGAACAACTACGTGAGATATCCTAATGATTCGAGATCTTTAAACCGGCTGGTTCTATTTTATCTCGATGAATGCAAGAAGTTCAAGCGGTGATTCGTTCCTTTGCGACTCTTGGAGTGGTTTGAGGCGTATCTTGACTCATACGGACTCCATTCAGGACTTTCGCAGATGTATCTCGCCATGTTGAGCTTGAAGGCCGAGTGTCATGAAGTGAATCGCGCGATAAGTGTTTGCGACTCATGATCTTGCTCTTGTTTCCCTTGAGGGTCGCGCAAGTCACACGGGCAACACAAGAAACAAGCTAAAGGCAAGAAGACTCGAATTTGGCCCCAAAAGTGACAAGATTGCTAAACGCCGTAGAGGAAAAAGAATATTGCTAAGCGGAAGTGCTAGCTTGTGGTGCCTTGGGTCATTTTGCTCGAACTTGTCCCGAGCCCAAGAAGGTATCACTTAATCCTATCTCCATGCAAAGTTGTGTTTGCTCTCATGCTTTATTAGCTGACTCTCTCCTGTGTGGATTGTAGACTCGGGGCTCAACCAAACATGTGACGAGGATCGAGAATGATTTGTAGATTATCGAAAAGTTCTGCTGGTACAAGAAGAATTTTCATGGGAAACAGGTTAGATACGTTGAAGTCAAAGGAGTTGGCTCATACCAACTTCAATTGCGGAGTGGACATTGACTCTTCATGAAGTTCTTTATGCACTGGAATTGACATAATCTATTATCGTAGTACAATTGCTAGGACATGGATATTCTTTTAATTTTAGTAATGATCACTTGGATATTTGTTTTGGTGATGAGATTTTGGGACATGGTTCTTTGTCGATAATTTCTTTAAATTAGATTTGTTGGATTCCCATAATTCTTACATTGTTAATTCTTCTTCTTGCATGGTTTATGATGATTCTAATTAGAGTTATGGCATGCTAGACTTGGACATATATAGGAAAAGATAGGATGACTAGATTGGCTAGAAAGCCTATTGGGGTCTCTCAAAGGCAAAGTCAACCTACTTGTGTGAATCTTGTTTGGCGGGGAAAAGCTTGCCGAAAGCCTTTTAGTAAGGCAAAAGAGCCACACATCCATTAGAGTTAGTCCATTCGGACATTTGCGGACCAATGAATGTTAAGGCACGTCATGAGCTTCCTATTTTCTCACTTTTATCGATGACTACACAGCTATGGTTATGTTTACCTTATTTCTCACCGCGATGAAGCTCTCGAAGTGTTTTGGCGTTTTCTCGCGGAGGTTGAGAATCAAAGGATAAAAGCTTAAAAACTTTTAAATGGCCAGGGGGCCGTGAATATTTATCGATCAATTTAAAGAATTGTGTGAGAAAAAGGGAATACGTCGATAGTTGACAATTCCTAGAACTCACTTAACAAAATGGTGTTGTTAGAGCGAACGGGAATCGAACATTGTTGGAAATGGTTAGGTCGATGATGGCACGGCCAACCTCCCAATTTCGTTTTTGGGGGATGCGCGTTGAATATTTGCCGCCTACATACTTAACAGAGTGCCTTCTAAGTCGGTTCCCACAACCCCTTATGAACTTTGGAAAGGTGAGAAGCCTAAATTGGGGCATCTTCATCCTTGGGGTTGTGCGGAGTTATGTCCATAGTACCTCGATAAGTTTGGAAAACTAGGCCTAGAGGAAACAAGTGTGTTTTCATAAGGTATTCGGATACCTCGAGGGTTATGTTATGTGCGATTGGAAAACTGACGTAGGAATAGCGAATCGAGTCGCATTGATGTTGATTTCATTGAGAATGATTTCCAGAGATAGGTGAAGTTAGGAAAGACTTTGAACTTTTTGAGATGGAAGAAAGAACATATGACATCTTTTTGGCGAAGGTGAAATTGCCTCTACCTAATCTGATGGTGCAACATGAGGTTGAGCCTATGGAAGTCGCCAATAAGAGTCAAGTGATCTTCATCCAGTGGGATGCAGTTCTGAGTGGGGTCGATACTAGAGCGAAGAAATAAGCGTGGAAATATACCTCGTCGTCGATTCGCGATCGAAGAGGAATCTTTCTAACTACTTCTTTCAATTCTAGTGAGCCTACATCGTTCAAAGAAGCTCTTTCTTTACCTACAAGCAATGAATGGATGGATGTGCGATGGAAGATGAAATTTCCTCATGAAAAGAATCGGGTTTGGGAGTTAGTTGATCTTCGCAAGTCGTGAAGACTATTGGAAACAAATGGGTTTTCAAAGTCAAGCGAAAGCGAGATGGATCAATTGACAAATATAAAGCACGTCTTGTGGCGAGGCTTTACCAAAAGAGGGTTTAGACTATGAGGAGACATTCTCCCGTGGTGAGATTTTCCTCTGTTAAGCTAATCCTAGCGATAGTAGCACACATGGATCTAGAACTTTATCGGATGGATGTTAAAAGCTGCTTTTCTCGATGGAGAACTAGATGAAGAGATCTATATGACTCAACGGAGGGTTTTGAAGTCAAGGGACAAGAAGCGCTTGAAAGTGTCTTGAGCTCAAGCGTTCCATCTATGGTCTCAGCAATCATCTAGGCAGGTGGTACATTCGCTTTCATCAGCGATAACCTCAATTGGCTTTGTGATGATTGAGGAAGACCAATATGTGTATGTTAAGCGATCGAAAAAAGATCTTGATTACGTCATTATATGTTGATGACATCTACTAGTAAGGAATGATATGGAGATGATAAATGCCACTAAAGAGTGGTATCTGGCTTTCGATATGGCGGACTTGGGTGAAGCAAGCTATGTGCTTGGAGTAAAAGTCATTAGGGATCGTTCGAAAGATTTCTCGGTTTGTCTCGAGACTTACATTAAGAAAGTTATCGAGCGATTTGGCATGACTAACTCAACCCGTTGTCACTCGATGGAAAAAGGATGTGTCCTTAGTACAAACCAATGCCCAGAATGAAGAAGAGAAGAAGAAAGAGAATGTCTACGACTCCATATCGAAGATGCGGTAGGAAGCTTGATGTATCTATGGTGTGTACTCGGCACGACTTATGCTTTGCGGTAGGGATGTTGAGTCGATTCAAAGTAATCTGGACCTCGACCTTTGGATGGCGGTGAAGAGGGTCTGCGTTACTTGAGTGGGAACCAAAAATTTAACCCATATTACCAAGGTGGGGATTTGAGCTTGAAAGGTTTCATTTGATGCGGATTGGGCTGGAGATGTAGATGGTTATAAATCTACTTGGAGCTATGCTTTCCTCCTTGGTGGTGGAGCTATCTCTTGGAGTAGCAAGCGGCAGACTAGCACCGCCCTATCTCTGATGGTCAGTACATGGCTTGCTCGGTTTGCGGTTCGAAGGCGTGTGGTTGAGGAGTTTTCTTCAACATCTTGATGTTCTGACGCGTATGGATCGTCTGTAGTCATTGCTTGTGATAGCATGGTACTTTAGGTTACCTAAAGATCCCAAGTACCATGGGAAGGCAGAAACACATTAACATCAAATATCATTTCACTAGAGACATGGTTGCGAGAAAACAAAGTTGTTCTAGAATATATTCCTACTAGAAGCATGTTAGGTGACCCTATGACTAAGCCTCAGCTAGAGATCTTTCGAGGATCATGTTGGGTCTAGGGGCTTGGGATTTTGACTTTTGATACACTTATGTTGACATTTATTATTATTTCATTATCGTTTGAATAAATTGCAGTTTCATTTTTTTCCTTTTATATGTTAATTGGATGTTTCAATATGAAATTAAGTAGCATATATATTTTGATTAAAAAGATGTAGTGGATATTGAATTGGCCCTCTCACACGGGTAATTCACCTTGTCGCTCAGGTGGGCGAGCAAGTTGAGATAGTAAAAACAATTTTACTGAGAGTGCCTTGAATGACATTACATTGCTCGCCTTGGCATGCGGCCCAAGATGAGACCTTTATAAAAGGTCGACTTTATATCCCAAGGAAAATTCAACGTGAGATCTTAAAGGAGAGTCACTGAAAGATTTTAAGTACTGCTAGATTAGGCGGCTGCTAGACTAAGGTTCGTATGACGTTGAGTATGACATGTCCGCTTCTGTGGGAGTTCACATTATACATACATTTCATACTCAGATGTGACTATAATGCGATTTCAAGAAAGGGATCGAACTATCCCTCGCTTCATCGACAGGTGAGTTCTAAGGATCAAATCCGCATCACAACTATAGCCTATGTGACTTAGAACTATATCATGAACTTGGATGATGATGTTACTTTGCATGCCGACCAATCCAAGCATGACACAAGACTACTTTAGCATTATCAAAGCGCTAACCAAGAGTGATTAATATGAGTGTTTAAGAAGATAGTATGATTACGCATCTCTATGTTTCAATGCCATGGCGATCATATTGAACGCACGGTTCAAAAGGTTGATCTTGATACACAAACATATTGAGTTTTAAGCACGCTTCCTGAGGGATCGAGGATGCTTAAATTGATGTATATATATACGGTCCGGGTATAGATGAAGTTTTGTTTTCTAACGAGGACGCTCTACGCCGACGATGGTGATTTGGCATAGCTTCCACCCTTTATCTTTTCGCCATGTCGCAAGCTTCACTTCCAAGATGAAGAGCAGCAAAGGAATCAAGTTTTGATGATACGTGGTTAGAGAGGTGAGTCCATGTGTACGAGTGGGAGATGTTAGTAATTGGGCTCGTGGTCCGATTATTTAGTCCCGCCACATGGAAAATATATTTATATTATTATTATTGGTTAATTAGTTTCCTAATCCAAGTCGTTTAGATTGACTTAACCTACAAGAAATAGGTTTTGATAATAATATAACAGGCAACTAAAGCAGGATACAACCCTAATCCTACAATTTAGAAGAACACGCCTTCTACAAGAGATTGGTCTCCTCTTCCTCTCCCTAAT
>CM028377.1:31427865-31470482 GCA_013146195.2 Codonopsis lanceolata | reverse complement strand
CGGGGAGGAAGACTCGTATAATCCTTGTACCGCATGGAACAACCTTTTGTCTAATACCGGCCTGGATGAAGGAGTAATATTAGGAACAGTGAAGAGGGGCAAAGGAGCCTAATTAGAAGAAGAAGGTAGGGAAGGTGGAGGAGAAACAGATGGATGATGAAGTAGGAATGCATCTGGTGCCGAAAATCGTGTTCATACACGATGAATCAAGAGGAGTAAACATGGGAGCAGAGATTCATTGGTGATATAAGGATAGGAGGCATAAGGGAATTGATCTTCATAGAAGAAAACATCTCTAGAATAGAAAATTTTGTGAGTATGAAGGTCATATAATTTGTAAGCTTTCTTGCCAAAGCAGGATAACCTAGAAAAATACATTTAGAGGCTCTTGGAGCAAATTTATCTCCGCCACTTTAATAGCAAAACACGACAACCAAATACTCAAGGTGAGAATAGAGGAGGTTGAAGCAACAATACTTCATATGGAGTTTTATGAGAAAGAATAGTCGAGGAGTTCTATTGATCGATAAGTGGTCGTAATGCAATACACCCGTAATTTTATAGGCAAATGAGCTTGGAATCTTAAGGCCCTAGCAGCATTAAGTAAATGCCTATGTTTTCTCCAACCCTTCCATTCGTTGAGGAGTCTCAACACGAGGCTGTGTTGAACAATACCAAGGGAGGAGAGAGAAGGGAGGTCATGTCACCACTAAAAACTCAGATCCATTGTCCGATCGTCGACGGTTTTAACACATGTTTGAAGCGAGTTTGCACCATTTGTAGGAATGTTTTCATGTAGGAAAGAATCTCGAGTTTTAGAATTCATTAAATAGGTCCATGTGGTTCTTGAGAAATCATCAACTATGGTTAAAAGGAATGACAACCATCATAAGTATGATGTCTATAGGGACCCCAAATGTCCACAGTGAATAAGAGAAAAGGGAGTAGTAACATGAGAAGTGCTAACAGAAAGGGAATTCTACATTGTTTAGCTAAATGACAACATCACACTCGTATTTGCAATGTATTTAGAACATGAAATTGGATAGTATTTCAACATTGACATAGGAACATGGCCCAATCTATGGTGCCATAATGTTTCGAGTTTAAGATTTGCTGAACAAGACACAACAGCCTAGTAGGCGAGGAGTATGCGTTCAAGCTTGTAGAGGCCTCCAACCAGCTTACCAATCCCCTTCAAGGTCTTGGAGACTAAGTCCTGAAAGAGACGGTATGTTGGAAAGAAGGATAAGGCAATTACTTGGAAGTAACAAGTTTACTAACGAGATCGATTAAGAGAAAATGCAGTGCATAAAGAACATGAAACAATGTTATATCGGCGCATTGAAGAGTTTTATGGATCCTTTGTGTGTACTAAAGGTAGTGAGACCATTAGGTAAGTGAATAGTAGACACAAAAGGAATAGGATCAATAAGGAGATGAAATGATGAAGTGATATGATCGATGCACCATAATCTATAATCCATTCTTGATTATGCTTGACATCTGAAGTACAATGTGTAACTTATAACACTAGGAGTGATGTGAGATTCACTTGCAACTTGAGAGCTACTTGAGGAACATCGAGTTTGTAGTTTTCTCGATCATTAATCATTCTCAACAGTGATTGTAATATTCCTCGAGATAAGGAAAGATCTTAGCAAACCAGGATCATTCACTTCATTGTTTATGGTAGTTGTGTTGATTTGAACACTTCCATTTATTCTTCGATTCTTAGGCATTTTGAAGATGCAGCTTCACTCCATCGACTTATGCCATTCAGAAATCCATTAAGAAAGAAGCATGAACTCTTAATGTGACCATTTCCTCCACATGATCACCTGACACAATAGATGTCCTTTGGAAACAATTTTCTACCGCAAAGATTATTGATTCTTGCTATGATAACGGGATGCAAAGACATTTTTAGCAAATAGAGCGGTAGAAACATTGTGATCAACGAGAATAATTTGATTGCTTAGTTGAACATTCTTTCACTTTTTCATCATGCATTAGCAATGACATAGTTGTGCTCATATTTGGTAAAGGAGTCATAGCGGAATTGAGCTACGTATACCCGAGTAGGTTTCATTTAGTCCAATCAAAAAGCGTGTTACCTTCCTCGCATTTGATCATACTCATCCATCTTCTTGTGTGAATCACATGAACATACACATTCACATTTGGGCATATTACTAACCTCCTCAAATTCATCCCAGACAGATCTAAATTTTGTAAAATAATTAGGAATTGATAATGATCCTTGTTGAAGATTCATTAACTCTTTCTTAAGTTGAAACACCTTAGATGCATTGCCTTGTGTAAACCTACTTTCTAGATCATCCCATATTTCCTTAGCTGCTTTTTGAAATAGACCAAACTTGATCCAATTTCGGGTGATACATTTAATAACCATGATATAACCATGTCATTGCATCTTTGCCGATGAAAATGTATTTAGGCGAGAATTAGGTTGTTTGTTTAATCCAAGGTAACAATACCTAATTTCAACTTAGATGAAAGTGCAATCATCATTGCTCTCTTCCATTTGTTGTAGTTTGTATTAACCGGGACTTGAGTGACTAAGCACATACGGATGGTCACTCGAATTTAGGTATAGAGGATGTGAAGTTGGAAGAGTTACATGAGCTTCGATGAGGCATAAGCATCTTCTTCAATTCTTGAAGTTGTATGCGTCTCGCCTTAATTTTGTGTAACCGATTAGACATCGTGAAGGAGAAACAAGAGAATAGTTCGACGAATAGATTGAATGAATGATTGTAATAAGGAAGCTAACAATCGATCAACCTAGCTCGATACCATGAAACAATTTGTGCCTTGTTTTGTTATTGAAGAAATAGAAATGATAGAATTTCTATATTGAAGAAGATGATTCTCACTCAATTGATATATCTCTTGCATTACATAAGTGCATTTTATACATAGCGCCATAGCGAGAAAAGAAGAAAAGAATACGCTCTCCTAACAAACTCTCTAGCAGATTGAACAATGTACACTCGCTACCCACGAAGAAGCATAACTAAAACACTTGACACCCTTAAAGATGCTTTCATCCTTCTTATCTTTTCCTTTTGTACACTCGACTCCCTTAGAGTTTGCTTTAGCGGAGGCGCTTGTCTTTAATCGGAGGTGCTGCATAATCAAAGTAGTATCCTTAACAATTTTCAATCTCATGGCCACGAATATTACCAAGTAAGTAATAGCTTCGTCGTCCGTGACAACAAGTTATCTTAATAACAGTAGATCAATGGTTGATGTTTGAAATTATGAGCAGATGGGATACCGGGGAAAGCAAATGTGGGAGTAAACAAGGAAGGGGTAGCCTTCTATAACAACCTCATAAACGCCCTCAAAGCTCGTGGTTAGTTCTTAATTATACCACATTATATTGATTGATTTGCACATATAAATATATATGTTTATTGTCCTTAATCGTTTCTTATTTATAAAGATGTATCCATACGACAGATATTGAGCCCTTTGTGACTCTCTTCCACTGGGAAGTTCCACAGACCCTTGAAGATAAATACGGTGGCTTTCTAAGTGATAAAATCAGGAATATATCTCATTTTCTTTGTGTTTGTTTCTAGATTTGCTTTTACATAGCTCATTGTTTTTAATTTGCTACAATCATTTAGGGAGGATTTTAAGAATTTTGCCGAGTTTTGCTTCAAGGAATTTGGTGATCGGGTGAAACACTGGTCCTCTCTGAACGAGTCATATATATTTACCTGGGGTGGATATGCCCTGGGTCATTTAGCACCTGGACGTGGCTATCCTTAAACAAAAACCAAAACTGGAACAGATAATGCCTCCAAAACTCCACAAGTTGCTCATCGCAATGCAATTGGCGTTTCGAACAAGTTTTTTTCTCAAATAAAATCCCTACCCCATGAAAACTCTATTCGGTGGATAAAGCTTCCATTAAAGGATGGTCCAGCAACTGAACCTAGCAAGGTGGTGTACAATGGTCCAGCAATCGAGCCATACAAGTTGGCTCAAACCTACTTCTCTCACATGCGCATATAGTCAACCTCTACAACACAAAGTACAAGGTATGGCGGTGCAACTACTTTTTTTCTTTTGGGTTTTATAAAGTGGGTGACATTTAAGTATACTTATATTTATATAACAAAGAAGTCAATACAAAATAATAAGATAGTTCTATTGTGATATTTATTCGTAAGACGTGATCATATTTTCTCACAAGTACTCAACCCTCCAATGCAGGTGGATTATGTTAAAGGAGTCCAGATCTCCTGTACCACTTTTGTGTACCACTGGTGTATCACTTTTCATCTCAACCATATGGTTGAGATGTAATGATTGGGATGCAATGGTGAAGATGAAAAATGGTACACCAGTGGTACATACAAGTGGTACAGGAGATCTGGACTCATGTTAAAGAGATATATTTTACATAAAATAATCATAAGACCAACTTTACTAAATTTGTCAAATAATAATTAGTTAATGTCTAAATTTGTATAGCCAACACAAGGAGGAAAGATTGGGATTACGCTAAATTGCGATTGGTATGAAGCTCGTGATAAGAACTGTTCAACTGACATAGAAGCTGCACAGCGAAAACTGGATTTTATGCTGGGATGGTAAGTGTAGAGAACCAAGTTTTCTCACAAGAAATTTGATATTTGCTCGTCAATAGTACCTTTGTTTCAGGTTCATAGCCCCACTAACAAATGGAGCATATCCGAAGAGCATGACAGACTACTTGAAGGATCGACTACCCAGTTTTACTGAAGACGAGTCCAATCTAGTTAAGAATTCATTCGACTTCATTGGAATAAACCATTACACTTCTTATACAGTTAAAGATGCGCCACAACTTGATTATCCAGATAAACGACCACACTTTACAACCGATCCTCGTGCAAAGATTTATCCTCTTGGCGAAAAGGTAAGATCGTTGTTAGTTTCAATTTGGCCTGCAATTTGGACCCATGAACCCACCCAACCCAACCCAACTCAACCCACGCATGTTGTTGGTTTCAATCACTTTCAACCCTCTAATATATGGCTTCTAGCATTTTTAAGATGATAAATTCATTGAGACAATTGATCACTAGCCAATGTTTACTTGTGCAAATCAAATGTGTTCTATTTAATATGTATGTCTGTATGTGTATTTGTGTAGAGTACTTCGGATTGGATATATGTTTATGGAGAAGGCATAAAAGAGCTCTTGAACCACATCAAGAATAAGTATGGTGCCCATATAGAGATCTATGTTACAGAAAATGGTGATGAGACGAAACTTGAATATTTGTGTCCTACTATTTTTAAAGTATCCTCACAATAACAATTTCTATCTATCTATCATTTTGCTTTTACGGCTATAGGTATTGATAATAAAGGTGATGATCCGAACACATCAGTGATCGACTATCTTTCAGACGACATGAGAATAAAATACCACCATGACCATCTTTTCAACATTCTTGAAGCCATTAAACGGTAGGAATTCGATCCTTGGTCAAACTTATGCTTGTTTATTTTATCAAAACTAAGTGAGACAAGTATGTAAATGAAATGGGTGACTTGTGTGTAGGAATGAGGTGAAGGTGAAGGGCTACTTTACATGGTCGTTTATTGATAGTTTCGAATGGAAAAATGGCAACGACCGTTTTGGAAGCTACTTTGTAGATTATGACAATGGCTTTAAACGCTACCCGAAATATTCAGCTTCTTGGTACAAGTATTTTCTGCAGAACGGTATGGATCTTGATCCTAACCTGCTCAAACAAAATGGTGGTGTCGAACCCATTTCCAAAAGGAAAGCCAATGATTCAGAAGTGGAAGCCATCGCTGCTAAGAGGCTAAAGTAACATTAAACGTGTCGTCTTGGGTCTCTTTGCACAGAAAAGTACGTACAAACAAGATTTGTGAGCTCAAAAGTGGCATTTTATATGACAGCTACCTGCCGATAAGATTTCAAACAAATTGTTTATTTATCTTCCCTCGCCAATAAGTAGTGATAATGTAGTGTATTGAAGTCATAGACTTATTAAAATCAAGTTGGATTCAGGTATTTATATCCAATTGCCCAAACTCTTCTTCTTCTAATCGGACATGCACGAAATCGGAATATACTTTCGTCCCTATCACTTCTCGAGTTCAATCCAACTCTACGGTTAATAAATTCTTTCCCGGTTTCCTATTTAAATACAGTGGATCCATATCCTTCCCTTCTTTATTTATTTTACTATTATATTATTAATTATTATTATTATTATTATGCTATTATTAATAAATTGACCACTAATTGGACTCAAGCCCAATCTTGAATAAACAACCCAATTGTATACCAAAACTAAGTAGCTTACTAATAATTCAAAAGAGGCCCAATTATTAATTATTTTCAAATTAGGCCAACCCAACATAATACCGGGCCATAGATGACTAAACCAATAAAAGCCTAAGTACAAAGGTTCAATTTTTCATAAAGTATTATATTATTCAAAATTTTGGAATATTACACTTTTACCCCCTTAAAATAAGTTTAGTCATCTAAACTTAATGCATCTACTAGCCAAAAAGGGTCGAGATACTATCGATATTTTAGTTATGAGGTGTATATTTCAAACTAGGTAGATATAAAAAAAAAATGCATGTCACCTTAAAGAATCAAGGCGTACAGTTATTGGTCCCAGAGTCGAATCTCTTTGAGGTTTGGTTAAATTTAAAGAATAAAAAAATAAAAAACTGATTTCTACCGAGTATTCAAACTTTCCCCATTTGATCAGCTAATATTAAAAACTTTTTTTTTTACTAATAGACATAGTTATTTGTTGGAAATACCATTTTTTTGATCACCGTACAAATTGGGGAAATCCAATTTGACCAACGACGTTTTATAACGACCAAATTAACCAACCAACTTTTAATTTAGTTGCAATGTCGTCCTCGCCATTTCATAAAGATCAAATTAACCAATCAATTTCTGTTAATATCTTCCTTCTATGACAATTTCGCCCGATATTAGCGAGTTGGTTGGTTAATTGATCGTTAAAGCGTCGAGGGCGACATTAAACAAATTAAAAGTTGATTAATTGATGATTATAACGTCGTTGATCAAATATTTTTCAATTTATGCGGTGGTCAAAAATTCCGTTATTTGTTCGGGATGAAATTTGTACCCAAAAAAAATGTAGGCTCAATTTTTATAATTATTACACCATGGTAAAAAAAAAAAACAGTGGTTAAATTCACGATTCCTAACCTTTACGAAACTGCAAAGAAATTCTTGTACAAAGCAAATGTCTATCGCTGACCAAAGAGTACAAATTTAATTTTCAAAGAGGGAGACGGCTCAAGGAAGTGAACTAGAGCGAGAGCCGTGTACTGTGATCAAAGCTAAATAGAGGTAAGCCCTTCGCTTCTTTCTTTTGAAATTTGTACTTCTTCCGTTTTTAAATTATTATCTATTTTAACTTTACACATCATTTAACAAAAAATAATTTATTGTATTATAAATATTTGTGAAATGTGTGATTTTCTTTAATGCCCTTAAACATGTAACATGATTAAAGTAGGTTAAAAAAATTAAAAGTAAAATAGTAAAAGTATTTTTCTAAAAAGGAAAATTTTGAAAGAGGATAATTACTCCATCCGTTTCGAGTAAAAAGTCCACTATTCTATTTTTGGATATTTTACTTAAAAAGTCAACTTTTAAAAATTAAAGAATAAACGTGTCATGTTATTACTAATAGATTACTAAAATTGTCATTTTTTTAAAAAGTTTACTTTTCAAATATGGATTTTTTACCCGAAACAGAAAGAATATTTTAGAACGAACGAAAAAGGAAAGGAGTACGATAATTTGAAAAGTATTTGATTTTAGTTGCTAGAAATTGGGGGAGGATGATTTTGTGGTGATATTATGTGTGTGCGCCACTGGAAAAAGAAAAAAATATATATATTATATACCCAAAAGCGGTTATACAATGGAATCTTATATCCGTTTTGCTTGTACATGTTTGGAACAAATGGTATACTTAATACAGCACCTATAAAATGCTTAATTTTAAAAATATTTGACCAAAATACCCTTTACATAATTAATTTTTTTGTTTTTTTATTAAATTTAATTTAACAATTCTAAATTTAAAAATATTTTAAACACAATTAATTTACTAATTAATTTGATTTAGTTACTAAACACAATTAAATTACTAATTAATTTTTTAAAAAAAAATTGTAAGGGTTTAGGAATGGTTTGGCAGCAGTCCTAACCAAAAAATTTTTTTTTAAAGGTTTTTAGGCTTTTATCAAACCAAAAAAAATATTTTTAAGCGTTTAGGATCGGTTTAGCGGCGGCGTCTAGCCAAAAACAAAATAATTTTTAAGGTTTTGGGCTGGTTTGCGGCCGATCAGAACCAAATTTTTTGTTTTTGGGTTTAGGGCGGTTTGGCGGCCGTCCTAACCAAAAAAAAAATTTAATTTTTTTTAGAGCAATTGGTCCACAATTTGATTTTAAATTAATTATTAAATTAAAATTAAAAAATTAACATTAATTTAAATTTAATACTCCCTCCGTCCCTAAATTATCGTCCTCTTTTCCTTTTTCGTCCGTCCCAAAATAATTGTCCACTTTGAAACTTATCTTTTTAGAACATCATTTTTACCACTTTACCCTTACTTTTTCACTCTACTTTAATTATGGGCCACATATACATGGACATTAAAGGAAACCACACATTAAACCAATATAAATAATCAAGTCAATTACTTTTTTAAAACTGTGCGCCGAGTCAACCCAGACGATTATTTAGGGACGGAGGGAGTAAAAAACAAAACATTAATTTAAATTTAACAAAAAAACAAAAAAAATGAATTTACGTAAAGGGTATTTTGGGAAAAGCATTTTAAAAAGTGTTGTATTAAGCATTTTATAGGTACTGTATTAAGTACCGCTGTTGGAACAATTATCATCAAGTAATTGGTAATGTGGTCATAACATGAGCATACGGGTCGGGTCCAGGTTTAGGACGTTACAGAGGTGATCAAACTTGGGGTTGCTTGACCAGAGTTGGGAGATAAAGGCTCAAGGCTAGATATTTTGAGCAAAATTCTAAAAATCATTAGGCAGTCCCTAGGCGGTACATTAGTGTCTAACGCCTAGGGAACTAATCGGGGCATAATCAGGGCTTAGACGAGGTCTAGAATTAAGGCATAATTACCAATTTTTTTGATAATTTACATCAAAGATCAAATACATTGACTACAAATTTAATTTTTTTTATATTTGTTATTTTATCAAACACTTGTCTATATATGTAAAATGAATAAAAATATACAAACCTACCATTAATTCCAATTCTCAACAACCCCAAAATAATAAACCAACCAAGTTTAGAACTAAAAACAAAAAAAATATTACTCCACCTACCTACTTCCCTTACAACCCATAGTCTAACATATTCTCCATAATCCCTTCTCATTCTAAATTTCGAGTCTCGAGACAGCCCCCTTCCTCATTATCTTTTTTTCTTCTTCTTTCTTCTATCTATCTGGCAGATCGGCAACCTTTTTTCTTCCTTTCTTTTTTTTTCTTCTCTCTCTCTTTTTCCGGCAGACCGACTCTCCTCATTTTTTCATCTTTCAATCTCTTTCCTCCTAGATCTAACCCTTTAATCTTTCCCATCTCTCATCCACCGAATATCCACAAAATCAAACTCCTTTTATTTCTACTTCCCTTTCTGCCTCACCATTACCACTCCCCTTCCTTCTCCGCTCACCGCATGCCACAAAATCAAAGTTACAAAAATAAATTAAGGTCGGCGAGGTTTGGCGTAGGCGTCGACTTGGTCGATTAGGCGGCGACTAAAAAAGTCGCGGCGGTAGAGAGGGGCCTAGCACCTAGGCGGGAGTTTTAGAACAATGATTTTGAGTGGGGATTTGAAGTTGAACAGTATGTCAGTAGACTCACTACACGTTGTTTATGAGAAAAAAAAATCTTTTTTCAAAATTTTTAACCTCAAAAGTTCATCATTTTTTTTTCTAATTACAAAAAATCATTTTTCAAAATATTGTTTCAAAAATGACATCGTCTTTTTCAACAGCTTTGGCAATACACTTTAGATTCAAAAATCATCATTGTTGCGCAATAAAACGGGAATCGACCTAGATTAGATAATACTAGTATACGTGCACGTGCTATAAGCACGGTGTCGATATGAGATCAGTTTAATGAATGGTCGGGATAAACAAAACTCATAACTGACAGGATAATTCAAACAAAACTAATAACTTAAAGTTTTATGTAATTGTAGATGGGTAATTCAAACATAACTCATAATTGAGGGGTTCATTGGTAACTCACATATTTACGAATCATTCTGGACCGTCAGTTTTGTTTGACACAATTTGATCAGGGCCACCAGTTAGACCTTGAGCTGTATTATAATATATACTCCCTCCGTCCCTAAATTATCGTCTTCCTTTCCTTTTTCGTCCGTCTCAAAATAATTGTCCAATTTGAAACTTACCTTTTTTTAGAACATCACTTTTACCACTTTACCCTTACTTTTTTACACTACTTTAATTATGAGCCACATACACATGAGCTTTAAAGGAATCAACACATTAGACCAATATAAATAATCAAGTCAATTGTTTTTTCTTAAACTGTGCACCGGGTCAACTAGGACGATTATTTAGGGACGGAGAGGAGTATGTATTACAATATATATTTTATATATCATGGTTCAAAAATTAATTTATCATGGTACATAAAAGTTGATACCGCAGTGCAACTTGGATTAGGGATATGTAACGCAGTTCAAAAACTAATTTATCGCGGTGAAATTAGAATAAATAATTAAACTATTGAACTGCGGTACAAGAATTAATAAAATAAAATTGATGAATCGCGGTTCAATAGGACTAGACAATTAACTATTGAACCGTGGTGCAAAAATTAATGCAATAAAATTGATAAATCGCGGTTCAATAGTTAATGCGCCACGATTCATTTATTTATCGTGTCTCATGTTTATTAAGGGTATCGTTATCTTTTCGTGTCCAAAAATGTCTTTTCCGATTGAAAAAAAAAACACAGTACTTGAGCAACTAGAAATTTTGAAAAATGGACCGGCCCATAATTTGTCCCAAAAAAAATTCATTTGGCCCGCTTGTTTTGATGATGGTGTATAAGCTTGACAATTGCAACCCAAAAACTCGTTAACTCATCCAATCCGACTTAAAAATTACCCAAATCATTAATTTTTTTGGGTCGAAATAGATTACCTGTTTTGACCAAAAAAATTAATTGGTAGGGTCGGACCCGTCACACATTTTGACCCATTAATTATTTGCTATATAAATGTATAGTTTTTGACGAAAAATGTAGTTAAAAAGGTCGGTATGCTACTCATTTCGACCCGACCCGTTTAATATTTGGGTTATAATGGGTCATGACTCATTACCCATTTCAACCCAACTCAACTCACCCAATCGTCAGTCCTAATGATATACATGGCTTCCATATTTAGCTGATATCAAGGTTCTAAAAATCGTTAGGCGGCACACTAGCACCTAACGCCTAGGGGACTAGTCAGGGCGTAATCGGGGCCTAGAATTAAGGCATAATTACCATATATTTTTTTTATAATTTACATCAAAGATCAAACAGATTGACTACAATTTTTTTTTATATTTGTCATTTTATCAAACACTTGTCTATATTTGTAAAATGAACAAAAATATACAATCCTATCATTAATCCCAATTCCCAACAACCCTAAAGTAATAAATCAACCAAGTTTAGAACTAGAAACAAAAAAAAATTTACTCCACCTACCTACTGTCCCTATAACCCATGGTCTAACATATCCTCCCTAGACCCCTCTCATTCTAAATTTTGAGTTCCGAGACAACCCCCTTCTTCTTTATATTTTTTTCTTCATCTTTCTTCTCTCTACCGGCAACCCATTTTTCTTCCTTTCTTATTTTTCTTCTCTTTCTCTCCGGCAGACCTACTCTCCTCATTTTTTCATCCTCCAATCGCTTTCCTCCTAGATCTAACCCTTTAATCTACCCCCTCTCTCAGCCACCAAATATCCACAAAATCAAACCCCTTTTCTTTCTACCTCCCTCTCTGCCTCACCATTACCACTCCCCCTTCCTTCTCCGGTCACCACACGCCACAAAATCAAAGCTACAAAAATAAATTAAGGTCGGTGAGGTTTAGCGTATACGTTGACTTAACTGATTAGGCGGTGACTAAGAAAGTCGCGGCGGTGGAGAGGCGCCTAGCGCCTAAGCGGAGCTAGGCGGGGAGTTTTAGAACAGTGGCTGATATTACCCAAACTGGTTCTTCTTGGAAATGGAAAGACCGGTTTGCCCTCAATTCAAAGCACATTAGCGAGTACATGCTGATCTAACGTCACTTGGGACTAACAGAGTAAGATTCGGGACTACCGGTGTACCGTAGACTTTTGCAAAGTTTAGGGATGACTGGTGCATTTAACACTAAAAAAAACTGAAAACAACAAGCTCACAAAAGCTAATTATCAATTCCAATTAGCTCAGACTTCGTACCAAAATTTGGTCGACGAATTTATCAACTCAAACACTATGTAAGAGTTACAAAGAGAAGCAATAAATCTAACATAAATCAGAGATAATAATTGTTAGAGTTGTATTGTTTGATACTTTATCTTTTAATTTGTTATTGCTTTTTGTTAATAATGTTCTAGTTTTTAGGAGTAAGAGATTAAGTTGAATTAGTCTTTGTTCTCTAAACCACATTTGTAGGAGTGATAAAGGTGGATGGCTTATTTTTCTGTTTTAAGTTGTAAGAGCTTAGTATTTATAAGCCAGATTTCATTAAATAAAGAAAATCATTCTGAGAGTTTCTTAGTTCATAAAATTATTTTCTTCAACAAGTGGTATCAGAGCTCCACCATTGGGGCTGATCGAGAAAGTATAAGAACATGTAGTGTTCTTGCAGAGAGAGAGAGAGAGAGAGAAGGAAGAACGTGAAATTGAAAATGAAGGCATGGTAGCTCAAGGAAATTATGTCCAACCAGCTTTTCCCAGGTTTGATGGTCACTATGACCATTGGGCTATGCTGATGGAAAATTTCCTACGATCCAACGAGTATTGGAGCTTGATCGAGACGGGAATTCCCTATGTTGCAATTGTAGCATAACAGACTGGGGCACAGAGAAAGGCCATGGAAGACATGAAGCTGAAAAAATTTAAAGCCAAAAATTACCCCTTCCAGGCCATTGATCGTACCATTATGGAGACGATCTTAAACAAAGACTTTGCAAAAGGAATATGGGATTCCATGCGTCAAAGTACCAAGGTTCTACTAAGGTGAAATGGACTCAATTACAAGTGCTTCGGAGAGAATTTGAGCATTCTTGGAATGAAAGAAGGGGTATTGATGATTATTTTGGTAGAACGCTGACTGTTGTCAACAAGATGAAATCTCATGGTTATTGTATGGAGCAAATTGTTGTCATTAAAAATATTTTGAGATCCATGACCGCAAAGTTTGATTATGTTGTATGCTCCATAAAGGAATCAAATAATCTTTCTTAAATGACCATTGATGAACTCAAGAGCAGCTTGATTTTGCATGAGCAAAAAATGAAGGGGCATAAAGAGGAGGAGCAAGTTCTCATGGTCACCAGCAGAGAGAATTATGAAGCAAATGAGGATAATCGATTTGGAGGCAGAAGTAAAGGTCGTGGAGGCTTCAGAAGCAGAGCTAGAGGTTGGGGAAGACAACCTTTCAACAAAGCCATCATTGAATGCTTTCGATGTCATAGACTGGGACATTTTTCTTACGAATGTCCTAGTTAGGAAAAGGCATCTAATTATGCAAAGCAAGATGAAGAAGATGAAATGTTGCTCATGGCAGACGTGGAACTTCACAAAACCAACAAAGAGGTATGGTTTTTATACTCGGGTTGTAGCAATCATATGAGTGGAAATAAATTGTGGTTCACAGAATTAGATGAAGGATTCAGACACTCAGTGAGGCTAGGAAACAATTCAAGAATGGCAGTAGTGGGGAAAGGATGTGTGAAATTGAATATAGCTAGAGTAGTTCACAAAATTGGTGGTGTTTACTACATCCTAGAGCTGAAAAATAATTTGTTAAGCATGGGGAAATTACAGGAGAAAGGTCTAGCAATACTTATTCAAAATAGTGCATGCAAATTATTTCATCCAACTAGAGGCCTCATTATGGAGACAAACATGACCACAAATTGAATGTTTGTTATGCATGCAACAATACCTCCAAAGGAGCCAGTAGCTTACTTTCAAACTAGTGAAGAAAGTGAAACACAACTATGGCACATCAGGTATGCTCATCTCAGTTTCAAGGGCTTAAGAATGTTGTATTACAAGAAGATAGTTGAAGGGCTCCCACCAATTAATGCTTCTACAAAGGTGTGTAATGATTCCATAGCCGGGAAGTAGCATAAGGACAACATTCCTAAGAAAAGCCACTGGAGAGCCTCACGCAAACTACAACTCATTCATTCAGACATTTGTGGACCTTTGAACCTAGAATCCAACAGCGGAAAGAGGTATCTAATCACTTTCATTGATGATTTTACTAGAAAGTGTTGGGCTTATTTCATTTCAGAAAAATCAGAAGCTCTTAATATGTTCAAAAGGTTCAGGAGTTTAGTTGAGAAAGAAACAGGTTCTTCGGTTGGTTGTTTGCGAACTGATACAGGTGGTGAATTCACTTCTAAGGAGTTTAATGAATATTGTAGTGTGAATGGAATCAAGAGACAATTAACTGCAACATACACTCCTCAGCAAAATGAAGTTGCTGAGAACAAGAACCAGACAATCATAAATCTAGTCAGAAGCATGTTGTTCGAAAAACACATTCCTAACGAATTTTGGGCGGAGGCGGTAAACTGGTGTGTACATGTGTTGAATAGGAGTCCAACCTTGGCAATAGAAGATCTCACACCTGAAGAAGCATGGAGTGGCATTAAACCCTCAGTAGAATACTTTCGAGTGTTTGGTTGCATTAGCCACGTGTATGTATCGAATGTGAAAAGAACAAAATTGGATTCAAGGAGCTCAAAATGTGTGTTGGTGGGAGTAAGTGAAGAAACAAAATGCTATAGAATGTATAAACATGTCACGAAAAAAATGGTGATTAGTCGTGACGTAATCTTTGAAGATAATGAACTTTGGGATTGGGCAGAAGATGTCACCAACATGTTGCTGAAGTGGGGAGATGATGAGACTGAAGAAAACAATGGATCAAATGAAGATGGGGTTGAAGAGCAAGAATAAGTGTAGGAACAAGTGTAAGAGCAAGGGCAGTATGAGGTAGCTACTAGAGCGGTTAGCTCTTCATCATCAAGTCCATCATCAACAAGCTCAACCAAAAATGATGATGCTAATCAACGTGCTGCCAGAAATTGGAGAACACCATGTTGGATGATGGATCATGCTACAGGTGCAGGTCTATTAGACGAGGAATGGTATGATTCTGACCACCAACCAAGAACCAAGATTGTCACAAGCAAGAGAGAGGCATTGGAAGCATGTGGACCAAGGTTCGAGGGTTCATATGAGCATGGATCGAGGTTCAAGGGTTCTAAAATGCATAGAGTATGATTGGAAAATTCAAGAGTTCTATACACACTTAATTCGTGGATTTATTGAAGATTCAGGTTATTACAAGGGCTACTCTACAAATTCAAACATGTCTTGTGAAACCTTAGATTTCATGGAAGTTGACTTGAAGACTCGAGAAATGTTCGTTAATGTCATACAATGACTTTGGAAGCTTTTAATGCCTAAAGGAAGACTTTAAGGGGCCAAAAATGCAACTTTGAAAATTAGGCCTTTACAAAAAACGAGATTTGTAGATTTTCCTTATTTTGGAGGATTTATATTTCTTAAATAGATTAGGTAACTTACCTAATTGTTGCCTACATAGATTAGGTAAGTTGAGTAGTTTCTAAGTTGATTTTAGGTAGTTTCCTAAGTTAATTTTATTTAGTTTCCTAAGTTGATTCTAAGTAGTTTCCTAAGTTGATTATATTTAGACCTTTGTTTTATTTTAGGATTAGGATCCACAACCCATATAAATAAGGGTTGTGGCATATTGTTTTGGACACAACTTTTTGTTGATTATTGATTAATATAGTTTTAGAGTGTTTTTCAAAACCTCCTTGTTCTCTTTAGAACTTGTGATTATTTGGTGAGAGGCTAAGTAATCGAAACTCAAACTTATCAATAGGATATTCATCCCTATTGTGGCGTTCTTCCTTATACCAAGGGTTGTGGTCGTCTCTGTAAGACCCTAAAACTTTGCAACTTTGACTTTCAAGCATGGTTGACTTCTTGTGTGAGTATTCATGTGTTTAGGTTAATTGGACTATGACCAATACCCTAGAGTTGTTAGAGTTACAATGTGTAACTTGGCATTGCTGGAATCTCGACTCGGTAGAGCGTTATCTTCCTTAGTTCGTGTTTGCGATCATTGAAATATCCTAGGTCTTCATGTACTTACTTGGATACATTTAATATCCTGTGTAATCTTGTTTATAAAGTTTACTTAATCACAACGTTCGTAATATAGTCGTCGTTGTAAGTTTGATTTCGCGATTCGCGTTTCGTTAACGTATCGCTTTTCGTATTTTCTTTACACTTAGTTTTGGTGTAACATTGGGTATGTGTTTGGGACCTTTCATTAGTCTTTTAACATGCTTTAAAACAAGTAATTATGCTTGTTAATTCGTTGTTTCGATCGTTAGTTTGTTCTGTATAATTTCATCCGTCATACAACAGTTATGGACCAGATTTTTGATACGCAACTAAATTGTTTTGATAGAGAAACCTTCGAGAAGATTTTAGTTTGGTTTGGTAATTTTAAGGCTTTTACTTTGGACTTTTACAGAGTGCTAGGGAGAAGAAATCACGCCGTTTCGTCGAACGGTGTTCAAACTGGAGCCTCATGAAGTTTGGTCTGCGCGATCGGGTTACTGTTCACGACGCGAGAGCTGGGACAGATTCGAATTTTCTGGTTTTTTCCCTATCTACCCTTAATGAAACCCTCCCAAACCCATCTAACTCAGCCCTCATTAACCCTATATTAGTCCTTTCATGTTGGGTGACTATCTTAGATGATTTAAGTGGGTGTATTAGAGGAGATTAAGACACAAAAATCATATTTTGACCAACCACAACAAGTGGACACTTGTCCCATAAAGTTTTTGACTCCATATCAATCACACCAAATCATTTTGACTTCCATTTGCTGCCATCCCTCCCAAAAAACGTTGGGAGCCATTTCCATGGAGACTCCATGAGTTCTTGAAGGTCAATCATGGTCTTCCATAGTTCCTCTTCACCATTGTTGAAGCCAAGACCATAGAATTGAAGCCCTTCTCTTCTACTCCATTTCTAACCGATTGGATTTTGGTCTTCTTTGTTTGTGTGAAGCTTGAAGGTAAGCTACTATACTCCTCATCTTAAGGATTTTGTATTCATTGACCTAAGGAAAATAAAGGGCTTGCTATTTGAGGTCAATGAATATACATGTATGTTATGTGTGATTTTATTTTAAGTTTTGAAGAGTGAACTTGCTAGAAGCATGAGTAGGTTGATTTTCATGTTTAATGAAGTGTATTATTAAGCTTCATTTTGTAAGTTTGGACTTTGAGAATGATGGTTATATAATTCCCTTGAAATCTAGGATTTGACATGATGCCTATGTAGTAAATGGTGTTATTGATAATATGAATGATTTTGGGGTTTCTATTGGTTATTTATGAATTATTGAAATTACATATGTTATATGATTAAAGTTTGGAAGTATGCTTGATGGACTTCTATTTTTGGTTGTGAGCATGAAAAATGAATTATCACTATGGATTACATGATTAAAATGTAATGTTTGACTTTCATGGATTGAGTTGACTTTCATGTATATAAGAGTATGTTATTCAACTCTAATTAATGAATTTAATGTTATGAGCATGCTAGATGAATTTACATCTTGTTTAGATAAATGGCTATTTTTTGGTGAAAGCATGCTAGATTAAATGCTATCTTGAGATGCATGCTTGAAAGGTAATGATTGACTCTAAATGTTATGTGTTGATCTATGAACCATGTTTGGGATTTTGGTTGGGAAGGAATGGATTATTTTGGTTACACAATGTTGTTAACCTTGTGAACTTAGCCATGAATATTAGCTAATAAATAATAGGAAGGTTGTGATGCAAATAGCTTCTACGCCTTCGGATTTGGAAAAAGTAGAAATGACTCAATGGAGTCGATTTTGGGACTAATATGAATATAGTGAATCACATATTAAAATCCTACGGAATTTGGGGTAGTTTTGATGGAGGTTAAGCCTCCGAACGTTTTCAAGTGTATGAAGAACACTTGGGTATTAGAGAATTAATATTATTGCTCTAATGTGTTCATGTGTCAGTTAGCATAGAAATGCATAACTACGTGATTTAAAAGTAAATATCTACTTGATTGGATTAGTGCGTTATGTTGTACTTTTCCTTTGGTTGAGTATGTGAGTATATATTACATGTGCTTGTGTTTGAGTCCAGCTGGCATCGTTTTGGTTGAGTCTTTGGCGGGACGATGCATTGTTTTCACGAATTATGGGATTCGTGATCGCAATGGATCGCCGTGCCGGGTTGCACACACCCCTCCATCGATGGCCACAGTGGGAATGTAGCTGATCATTGCTAGAGTAATACACCTATCTTTGATAGCTATGGAACTCGAGCGGTTATTGTCTCGGGGACGTCGATACCACGAAAAGGGATATCGATGACACATTTGGTTGCACGTGTTTTGCAGGAGCTACACGGCGGATGCGGAAAATGAATCATCTTCTCTCTTATGTGGTTTATTATACGAGCACTTATATGAATTGTTCTGCTACGTGGTTAATGATATGATTTACATGAGATGATGATTACTTGATAAGATGTTATAATAGAAATATAACATGCTAATGAAATGATGATTTGTATGATATGATGTTATACTAAAAATATAACATGCTATCCTTGATTAGAATGGAAACGATAGTCTTTCATATAAGAATTATTATATGAGTTATGTTAAATGATGAGGTATGAGACTCATGGTATAATTGAGTTATGTGGTCGGTGGTTTGATGATAGGCTAAAATGTGTAAATAACATGCTACACATATTGGAATTGATAATCATATTCTATTTGATATGGATTGCTTTATGATGAATTATGTAGAACTATGTTCTATGTGACTATGGATGAGATTTGGTTTATGTTGAGGATTATACCATGAATGAGATGAGATGTCCATAGGATTATACTATGGATTACTTTATGATATATTATGAGTATGACATGAGATGTACATGTTTTATTTGAGTATAAGGCCATGCCATGACATTGCATCTTTAGTAGCTTACTAAGTCTTTATGACTTACTCTATTTACTTTGTTTTCCTTAGATTCGAGCCGAGCTAGTGATTCGAAGGAATCCACCGAGTCTACGATAGAACGTGTGGTTCTTGTGAAGGTTGCTACTATTAATCTTTTGTAACCTTAGTTTATTGGAAAGGACATTTGGGAAGTGAAGTTATATAGACTTCACTATCGTAGTAAAGCTTGTGATTTTTATTGGTACTTGTACTTGTAAATTATTAGTACTTGGTCTTTTGTGAGCCGACAATTGTTAGTCGAGCCATGTTTGTTTAAGCACATATTTATTCCCTCTTGAGTTTGTTTATATTGTTGGCTATGTTGTACTCCGACATGTTTAGCCGTAGAGTGTGTAGACTAGAGTTGTAGACTTAGTTAATGTTGGGTTTCGGCTGTAACGTCGCCGATGACTTGGATATATTATTGTTGTAAATTGTAACAAGTGGTTTTGTTGTACGTGTCCAATGTTGTGTCACATGCTTTGAATTTTTGGGTCGAGAGATTTACTATCTCTTAGGTGGTTTTGTATTTCGGAGCTTGTTAGCTCGGGTTCCATTATGTTATTTACTTCCGCGTTTGTTGAGTCGTTGGCGTATCGATGTTATAGCCTTACCATTTGATTGTTAATTGTGTGTTCTGACGGAACGACCTTGGGGTCTCGTATTGGGATCCGGATCGGGTCGTCACAGTCTCAAACGTTGTTTCAAGGTCATATATACCGAGGAATGTGTTTGGATTGATTCATCAAGTCGCGGTGTCATCTTCCATCTTCATCATTGACGTTCTTCGCTTACCGTGCTGCATGGTGTTTGATTCCTCTATCGCGAGTACGTGTCTAGGAATCATATCAAGGAAGAAACTCAAAATTTTGTACTTTACACCACTGCTGGAGATCCATACTCCTATGAAGAAGCCTCAAGAAATCATAAATGGAGAGAAGCCATGGATAATGAAATTTCAACGATAGAAAGAAATGGTACATGGGAACTAACTGAGCTACCAAAGAATGCAAGAAAGATTGGAGTAAAATGGATATCTAAGACAAAGCTCAATGAGAAGGGGGAAGTGGACAAATATAAGGCTAGACTCATGGTAAAAGGATATGTACAACAACATGCAGGCCCGGCCCTTAGCAGGTGCAGGCTGTCTGATTGCACAGGGCCTCAAAATTATGAGGGCCCATTTTTTTCCAGTCATACTATATCTATTATACTATTATACCTAATATTAATTCACTAATTAGTAATCACCGACTCGGCGACTCCGAGGGAAGCGGAAGTGGAAACGGCAACGAGAAATCCCATCTCGCCCATGACACGTCGACAACAGGCAACATCACAAATGAGAACAGCGGCTCGATTCCTGTGCTTATGCTAATCTGCTTCATGCCTTGATTGGTTGCCATGGTTGGTAAATTGCTTAAATCAATGGCAATAAACCTTCATATACCACTCCCAGCTACTAGCCTTACTGCCTTTGCCTTAGGCTTCTTCTTATGTAACCTATTATTCGAATTCGAAAATCAAAGGTAAATAAATAGAATCTCAATCTTTGATTTTCCGTTTCGTCCGATCGGAAGTTCTTTCCATTTGTTCCCGATTTAGCGATTTAAGTTTAACGATTTTGATTGCCGCCCAGAGTCCACAATCATCATTCGTCAATCGCACATGCCGAGCGGCCCGAGTATTTGTGTCGAGTGCGGTGCTTTCAAGGCTTCAACTTCATTCATGATTCAGCCATTCAGGTAATCACTAATTCTGTAAATCTAAAATTTGTAATTCACTCTAACTCTATCACTCTATGACACTATCACTTTGTTTTTTGAATTTTTCCTACTGCTAGTGCTTGTAATGTACATTACATATTTATAGTGAAAGTGAAATACTGAAATAGTGATTTAGATAATTAATTAATTAGATTCAAAAATTTTATCAATTTCCCTCATTCAATTTCCACTCCATGTTTGTTTCTTTTGCAGTCATTGACTCATTTGAATAATGGTTGTTTGATTCAATTTTAAACCAATTAATTCTCAGTGAGGTATTATTTTTAAACTCTCTCTTATGGTTATTTTCCTTTATTCCTTGTCTTGAAATAAATAATTTCTATAATGCTATCTATAATAATTTTATTTGCAATTTCAGTGAAGGTGGAAATTTTCTCAAGGTTTTAATTGGAAATTGGGAGGAGGAATTCAAAAGAATTGATAAACTAGTTAACCAAGTTATGTCGTTCCTTTCATAGATACTTGGAATCTAATTTCGGCTCGTTATTGCTATCACTTTTCTCGACATATTTGACATTAGGTGTTTGCCTGAAATTTTAGTTATGCCTCCTAAAATTAGGAAATATGAATCTAGATATGAAAAACGTAAAAAGGAAAAAAGAATCGAACTATTAAGAGAGTCTCAAAGAGGATCTCTTGATAAGTTTGTTGTAAAAGATTCACAAGTTTCTTCTGAAAATGAAAATCATAATGTCAATGGTGCTAATGTAGATGGTGGTGTTAGTGTTAATGTTGATAATGCTAATGTTGATGTCGATATTATCAATTCACCTGATAATCAAAATAATGAAGTCGATAACTTTGATAACTTGGATGCTAATGTTGATGATGGTAATGCTCATGATGCTAATGTTGATGTTAATATCATCAATTCGCCTGATATTCAAAATAATGATGTTGAAAATGTTGATAATTTGGATGCTAATGTTGATGATGGTAATGTTGACGGTGTTTTTCATATGCTTGATATATTTGATCCAAGAAATTGGGATGCTCTTGATTCTAAAATGATTGATATTTTAGTAGCAAAGGGCCCTAAAAGAAATTTGTCTATTGAAAAAGGGCCTAAAGATAAACTTTCTAGACGATTTTCTACAACATTTTATACTAGAGTTCTGTCAAATGGAGAGAAATGTGATAGAGATTGGCTTATGTATTCAAAAGAGCTTGATAAAGTATTTTGTTTTTGTTGTAAAATATTTAGAAAAGGGTGCGGTAAAAGTCAATTAGCAAATGAGGGTTTTGGAGATTGGACACATCTTAGTATTAGACTTAGAGAGCATGAAACAAGTGCAGAATATGTTAAGAATATGACCACTTGGTATGATTTACGTTTGAGATTCCAAAAAAAATGAAACTATTGATAAAGTAGCTCAAAAACAACTTGAGATAGAAAAAAGATCATTGGAAAAATTATTCATAATTATTTCATTTGTGAAATTTCTTGCAAAACATAATTTAGCATTTCATGGTACTAATGAGAGAATTTATCAAAGTAGCAACGGTAATTTCTTAGGTTTGGTTGAAATGTTGGCTGAGTTTGACCATGTTATTCAAGAGCATGTTCACCGTATTACAAATGAGAGCATTCATTATAATTATCTTGGTCATAAGATCCAAAATGAGTTAATACTTTTGCTTGCTTTTGCCATTAAATCTGAAATCATTAAAAAAATAAAGCAGGCAAAGTATTTTTCAGTACTACTTGATTGTACTCCCGATATAAGCCACCAAGAACAAATGTCTTTAATAATAAGATATGTGGATGCCTCATCAAAATCTGTTGATATATATTGAAGAATCCTTTTTAGGATTTTTGGATGTGAATAATACAACTGGTCAAAGGCTTTTTGATGTTTTACAAGATAAATTAAAGTCTCTTGATCTTGATATAGATAATGTGCGAGGGCAGGGCTATGACAATGGGTCAAATATGAAAGGAAACATCAAGGGGTGCAAAAAAAAAATATTAGATATAAATCATAAAGCTTTTTATACTCCTTGTGGTTGTCATAGCTAAATTTGATGATATTATGTGACATGGCCAACACTAGTGGTAAAGCTAAAGATTTTTTTGGAATCATACAACGTATCTACACAATATTTGCGAATTCTTCTAAGAGATGACAGATTTTGAAAGACAATGTAAAAGGATTGACTCTTAAATCCTTATCATCCACTCGTTGGGAGAGTCGTGTTGATAGTGTTAAAGCTATAAGATTTCAAATTTTAGAAATACAAGAAGCTTTACTACAAGTAGCAGAATGTGATAATGATTCAAAAATAAAAGTGAAGCTAAATCCTTGGCAAAAAACGAGTTAGGTGATTTTGAGCTTTTAGTTTCAATAGTCAGTTGGTATGAAATATTATCTGTAGTTAATTTGATTAGCAAACATTTACAATCAAGGGATATGCAAATTGATGTTGCCATTGAAAAAGTAAAAGGATTGATATCTTTTTTTGAGGAGTATAGAAAGACCGGATTTTTAAATGCATTAAAAACTACGAAGGAAATTGCAATTGAAATGAATATTGATCCGGTGTTTCCTCAAAAGCGTCATATTCGAAGAAAAAAACATTTCGATGAAACTTCAACTGATACATCTTCAGTTGATTCACAATCTGAAGAGGAGTCATTTAGGGTTAATTATTTCTTATACATTGTTGATCAAGCAATTACTTCACTAGCTAGGAGGTTTGAACAATATCAAGAATATGAAAATATTTTGGGTTTCTTATTTACTTCTGAAAAATTGCGTTCGTTGGATGATATAAGTTTAAAGTCTTGTTGTAGTCGTTTTGAAATTGCACTTAAGAAAGGTGAACAATTTGATATTAATGGAAATGAATTATATATCGAATTAAAGTTATTGCAAGAATTCTTGCCTAAGGAAAAGATAGGACCTGTTGATATTTTAAATTTTTTGAAACGTGTTGATTGTTTTCCTAATACAATTGTTGCATATAGAATTTTGTTAACTCTTCCGGTGATTGTTGCATCTAAAAAAAGAAGTTTTTCAAAATTGAAGTTATTGAAGACCTACTTGCGTTCTACAATGACACAAGAAAGACTTAATGGATTAGCTCTCATAGCAATCGAAAATGATTTTGTGGAAAAGATTGATTATGAAAATCTTATTGAAGATTTTTCTTCAAAGAATGTTAGAAGGACGAACCTTTTTAAGTAATTTGATAGTAGTTTGAAAGTTTAGTGATTTTAGTACTTCATTTGTAACAAAAAAATATATTATAATATTATAAAATATGTACTCTATTTTACTCTTTTCAATTTCGTAATTAATTTTTATTAATTTTAGGGCCTAATTTTAAAATTTAGGCAGGGCCTCAAAATGTCAGGACCGCCTGATAACATGGGATTGACTACATTGAGAGCCTGGTTATGAGCAGAAGGGAGAGGAGTATAAAGTTTTCAAATTAAAGAAAGCTTTATACGGTTTGAAGCAGGCACCAAGAGCCTGGTTTAGTAGGATTGAGTCATATTTTTTAAGAGAAGGGTTCGTTCCATGTCCAAGCAAGCCTACTTTATTTGTCAAAAATCACGAAGAATGAAAGATTTTGATGGTGAGCTTGTATATGGATGACTTGGTGTTTACCGGGAATAATGAAAAGATATTTGCAGAATTTAAAGCTTCAATGAATTGGGAGTTTGATATGACTGATTTAAGGAAGATGAAGTTCTTTCTCGGAGTAGAGGTTGTCCAAAATGATGAAGGAATTTACTTGAGTCAAAACTCAAAAGAAATATGCTCCGGAGATTTTAGAAAGGTTCGGGCTGGAGGATGCAAACTCAGTACGTAATCCAATGGTACTGTCTAATGAAGAATGAAGATGGAAAGCAAGTGGATATGACTCAATATAAACAGATGGTAGGCAACCTTATGTATCTATCAGTAACTAGACCGGATCTTATGTTTGTGATTAGCTTGGTCAGTAGGTATATGGAGAGACCTACAAATCTGCATACAGGCCATCAAGAGAATTTTGAGATATGTGAAAGGATCAGTACAGTAGAACTACAAAAGGGGAGCTGCAAGTGATGAAATGTTGATGGCCTACTGTGATAGTGACTATGCTGGTGATCAAGATAATTGTTAGAGCACTTCTGGATATGCTTTTATGCTGAGTGGAGGAGCAGTTGCTTGGTCTACGAAAAAACAACCGGTGGTCTCCCTCTCAACAACGGAGGCAGAATTTATATCTGCAGCTCATTGTGCTTGCCAGGCGGTATGGATGAGAAGAGTGCTCGAAGGGTTAGGGGGCAAACAAGGTATGCCTACTGTCATACAATGTGATAATATGTCTATGATTAAATTAGCAAAAAACCCAGTCATGCACGACAGAAGTAAGCATATTAATGTTAGGTTTCACTTTCGCATGAACTATACAAAGAAAGTGTAATTGAGTTCAAGCACTGCAGCTCTCAAGACCAAGATGCTGACATTATGACAAAAGCATTAAGGATGGAGGCATTTGAGAAACTGAGAAATTCATCGGACGTATGCATGGTACCAAGTGGATAAACTGCTTACTGGAAGGAATGCAGTTTAAGGGGGGAATTGTTGGAGTTGTATCGTTTGATACTTTTTAACTTTTAATTTGTTATTGCTTTCTGTGTATAATGTTCTAGTCTTTAGGAGTAAGAGATTAGGTTGAATTAGTCTTTGTTCTTTAAACCGTGTTGTAGGAGTGATACATGTGGATGGCTTCTTTCTCTGTTTTCAGTTGTAAGGGCTTAGTATTTATAAGCCAGCTTTCATTAAATAAAGAAAATCATTCTGAGAGTTTCTTAGTTTATAAAATTCTTTTCTTCAACAAGTATATGCACAAGAACAGATCATAATAGCTCAATAAGCAATAAACAGTCTCGTAATAAACTCTAGAATCATTTTCATTTTAATTTTGATAAGTAATAAACTCTGGAATCAAAGCAGAGGAACATCAAACAATGAATTACATACATAACCTACAGATCTAGCCGCATTATCCATGGATAATAGGCTAATCCATAATTATCCATAACTCTCGTTTTGCCGCCCCTAATCACAATCCATAGTACTCTATCTATAATATGTAGTAATATGTATAAGTGAAACAATAGTCAACAAAAAGTGGAAATTGGCTTCATATCTTGAGAGCGGATCCGAAGATGAAGACGGCAATGGAGGCCATTGCGCAGCCGGTAGCGAATGAAGGTGAGGTGAGGCTGGCTGAGGAGACAGGGCTTGGCGCCGGAGCATCGGCTGCGAGTGAGGTTTCGAGGAGAGAGAAGACGGTTGCTAGCACCACCGTTAGCGCGATCAGTGAGGCTGCAGAGCGAGACATGGCCATTGCGAGAGAGAGAGAGAGCGAGTGAGTTTTGGTAGAGGACGGACGGAGCTGTGGCCTGTGGAATTTGAAGAGTACAGTAAAGGTTGTGATAGTGGAAGAGAGAATTTATACTGGGAGAGTGGGAAAGGGAAAGGGAAAGGAAAGCAGGGCAGGGGAGGGTTTGCGGGAAAGGTTCGGGTAATTCGGGCAGCTGCCCGGAGACACAGCCTGTGAATAGTTGAATGACAGCTGGTTTTGATTGCGGCTAATCAACGATTTTTGAATGGAAGAATTACTTGAATCGTCCCTGTACTTTTACCTTTTTAAAAAAAAATTCCTCTCAAAATCTGAAATATCATCCTTTTATTAAAACTTGTAATGCAATTGGTTTTTCCATTCAATATCGTTATTTTTTTCCGTTAAGTCAGCGCTCTTGCATCTTACGTGATATTCGACATGGGTATAATAGGCAATTCACATTATAAAACTGAGGAACCATTTAGGTAATTAATAGATTTGTACCTTTCACAGCTCTCTCTCTCTCTTCTGGTTTTAAGATCTAGGTTATTGAAAAAAATGGCAAATTTAATAGTCAGATGAATTTTTTTAGTGACGGTAAACATTTCATTTTTCGTAAAAAAGCAACTACATTTTGATTTGAAGATCTCTGGGCTAAACAATAGTTCAGTCTACATCTGTTATTTCCCAACCAGATGATCCCATTCACGCCCTCCCATATTTCTGTACCAGGCGAAGATCAACAAGGGACTGCCGTTGGACTTCATTCTTCTTCTACAGCAAAGCGGGGCTAGAATAAAGAAGTCGAAATTAGAGAGAGATAAACACTGACATTACAGCGTCGACGAAGCCGAAGTACCCAGTCACATAGATCGGAACCCACCCGGCCACCCTTCACTAAGACCATTGTCACCTTCAACACCATCGATTACATCCGTTTCACCACAATCACCGGCATCTCCGTCACCGTTGGCTACCTTTCTGGTACTCTCTCGTCCTTTCACATAGAATTTCTTGTAATTTCAATCTTACCCATGGGAGATTTGATACTCTTGCAGGTATAAAGCCAGGAATCAAGGGTCCGTCAATGCTGACTGGGGGCTGATCGGTCTTATGGGTGGATTCATGTACGTCTACCATAACTCAACTGGGAGGTTGATGGGTTTCTTCCCCAATGATGGTGAGGTTGCTTGGTACAAGAAAAAGGAACACCTATTTGTTTCCTTGGGTTTTTTGTTTTCTTTACCAAAAGTAACTCAAATTGAGCGCATTTTGGGTTTCATGTTTCTATAAGAGGCTTTTGTTCAAACTATCAATAATCAGATACTCATTCTCGCTTGTTTTTTATGTTTCTTGAACTTGCACTGCAATTAGGTTATAACGAATACTAGATGTGGACTGAACTATTGTTTAATAGTTGGCCGGAATTTGCAAAGAAAGAGAAGAGGGATCGTACACAAATGGTCCCTTTTTAGATAAAATGACTATTTTACTCTTGACAATAATCATGTGAAACACATGTGCGTTGACCACCTAACAGAAAAAAACTAACGGAATTGGAGAGAAGGACCAATTGCGTTAAAACCTTTTGTACAATGACTAATAAGGTTCGATTTTTTTAAAAGGACGAAGTTTTAAAAAAATGGTAAAATACAAGGAGGATTTGAGTAATTAGCCCTTTTTAAAATTCGACTTGTTAGTTTTACAACTTAAAAGTACTCCAAAAGACATTTTAGCACTTTTCACCATCTATAATGGTAAGGTTTAGGGTATGATTTATTTAGATAATTTAAAAATCTTACTATTATGAAACGTTATAGAAAAAGATTGGTTTATGGGGAAAAAAAGTTCCTATAAAAAAAAAACAAAGAGGTTAAAAATTGGATCCAATATTAAAACATTTTTAAAAAATAAAAAGAGTTTATCATTGTTGAAAAAAGTCAAAAAAAAAAAAATTCCGATAGTTTTTTTTTTTGTTTTTGATGTGGCAGATGATATGACACATAAAAAATTATGAATTTTTTTTTCAAAGTTTTACCATTGAAGATACCGTAACTATAGTCCCTCGGTTTCTAAATAAATTGTTCTATTTTTCTTTTTTATTCGTTCTAAAATAATGATCATGTTTCTTAACTTTTTTTTTTAGAAAAATATTTTTAACACTTTACTCTTATTTATTCTTCATACTTTAGCCCACATGCACAAGAGCATTAAAAGAATGCAAAACTTAGGAAAAACAATCTTACATGTATTTTATGTAAGACGAATCCCCTTGACCCGACTTACCATGCATTAATGGGTTGAGTTGTGAGAAAACGAGACTCCGTTTTACAAATCTTAATTTGTAAGACGGATTTACATGAAACTTAATTTTAAAAAAAACATTCAAAACATTAATATTTATAATGTGGTCATTTAATTATTTTTTTCTTAAACAATATATCAGGTCAAACAGGACGATTATTTAGAATTGAAGAATTATATAAATATAACTAGCATTAACGCTGTTATAATTACAAAAATGATTGAATATAATTTATATGTTAATATCAAATACGAAAGATAATGTTGAAAGTAAATATTTCAAAAAAAGATAATATATTATTCCTGATAATTAAAACAATTTATTTTCAAAGACCATGAGAAGTGGGAACGGTTAATTCAATCATGAGAACGTGCATCCCGTCCCAACTGGAGAAGGAGAACTAATATAAATAACAAGTACCAGCTCGACGCGTGGATAAGCGTTGAAAAGCAGGCGTCAAAGAAAGAAAGTAGCGTGAAGATGACGGCACATGGGTGCGGGGGAATCAAATTCAAAATGTTGGGTATTTTGGTTGGGGTTGGTTATGGAATATGTGTTTGTTTCGAGAACCTTCTGCTCTAAGCTGGCAAATGGATTGATCCGGCACGTCCTCGAATTCGATAGGACTATGAAAATGTTAGATAGGTCCGGTTTGTAGAACCGGTTGGTAGCCAGGGTTAAGGTCAGATAGGATTAATAAGCCGAGTTGTCTGATGTTTGGTACGCAATAGGTGGTTGGAACTAATAGCACGAGTTATCCGGATAAAGTCATTATCCTCTCACTATTAATACCAAGGGGAGGGTGGTATTATTAGCGCCCTCACTAAAAAAAAAATTATGATTAATATTTATAATCTCAAAACTACCCCCAATATACATGTGAGGATTAATAGCGAGGGCACTAATAGTACTGAGATTAATAATGTTGTTTATCATTGTCCGACTACCAAACAAATGCGTTTATGATTTGGTTCGATCCGAAGTAAAATTAATTGACAATCATAAAATTAGCACTATAAACATTTATAATACAATACAACTCATAATCGCACATGTATAATTAACTAAAGCTATTTAGGGATTGAGATTGATTCCTTTACTGAGATCTTACGGTCATTATCACTCCCCGAGTTTACATGTGTGAACGGCGGTTGAACAAATATCCCTTCTCTCTCTCCAACTCCCCCCACTATTAACGGTTGGTGGCCGCTAATCCTTCCTCCACCAAACTCACGTCCATTTTCTTTTTGATATTTTAATTAATTAATCAATTTTATGCAAAAAAATTCGTAAGTTTTGTAATTTGAAATATTGTTTTTTTTTCTTTTTAACTATTATCATAATTAACTTAATTTATTTATTTTTTGAAACTGAATCTCAATTTAATTTATGTCTAAGTTTTGAATATTTCTATTTTAATTTTTTTCTTTTTAATTGTTATCGTAATTAACTTAATCAATTTAATTTTTTTCCGGCCCGCAATTTCATATACAAATAAATTTTAAAAAAATCGTAAGTTTTGTTATTTGAAATATTTTTTTTCTTTTTAACTGTTATCATAATTAACTTAGAAAAATTATAAGTAAATATTAATTCATTTCCACATTATCTGCTTTATTTATTGATAAATTCACAAACTAGCGCCGTGCCATCGGCATGGACAAGAGTACTAGTAAAGTAATAAAATCAATCATAAACGAAAAAATCAATACAGTAGCGTCAAATCATGTAACACCAATTCTGAGTTGACTACTTAAGAGTTAAGATACATCATTGTAACTATTTAAAAGTATTTTCAATCATTAATGATTACTGATTTAATATCAATGTGAGTACGTGACACTGTAACTGTAAGGAGTACTAATTTTTAGACTAATAAACTATAGTGTAACCAAGCTATATACCAAACTTATTTAACCAAGTTATATACCAAATTACCAAGCTCCTATAAATATTGAAATAGTTGGTTTTAAAACTAAAACGACTACTTTAGTGAATAGTCTAGCCTAAGTCTCTAACCCTAAGGTTGGTCCCTAAGTCCTAATTCTCAAATGGCAGATTGTGCAAGTCGCTTGGTTCATTGTTTGACAAATGACAAAATACAGATTCTTGTTAACTTCTTGTTGGGCCAGTCCGTCAGTGGGCATGTTTGTTGGATAATTGGACTTGGCCTTTGATGTATCCAAATTAATCTGGTACACTGGGCTTGAACAATAGGATATTTGGCTTTCAATTCTATCTCTTCAAAGGCCCAAACCTGTCAAACAAACAAGAAAAACCATGAATTGGGCGGGGTTTACCCTGCAAATGCTCTCCGACGTAGCAATTAACAAACACTTAATTGTGTAAGAAATTTGACAGAGTTTCAGCATGTGTTTTTGTGAACATACCTTCCCTTTCCATATTGAGGGGTTTATTTAGCCAATCAGATGGGCTGGAAACTGCTCATTGAATGTCGGAGTGTGAAAACCGGGCACATTCATGACTATGTCTGGAACGTGGGGATGGGTTTCCCGATAGTAATAACTGCTCATGTTCAATACAACCGTTACTTTTTTCCCATGCAGGGTAAGCATGCTCGCCTGACCTTTCTTCCTGCTCGCTGTGCCCTTGGCCTCCAAACTTCATGTAGAAGGCTGCTCGCTCATAATAATGAGGTGGCTAGGGATTTATGTCTGCTCGCTTATAACTTTGAGTTTGGATCTTGATGTGTGCACGTGATTTAGTCGTGACCACAAAGCAAGTGTGCTAGGCGTGTGATCGGAATTTGGGCCTTTTGGGCCTGGCAGTTCAGTGGCCTCCTACTTCTTTTCTAGTGAGCATACATGATATGTGCGAGGAGCATAATAGCTTGACACTTTCTGAATGCTTGGTCGTTGCAAGACTTGTTCATTTTGATCATCTGGAAGCGGTTTCCCCAAAGCCAGGTGCTACGGTAGTGGATGACATCCTGGGGTGTAGTGGGCATTGAAGGGACGTGCCATCACTTACAGCCTCCTACCTTCATGCATACCCATCTCCCAAGGTGTCATTTAATGCAACGCCTCGTTTCCTACACCGTGACGCCTCGTTACACCACACATACAGGTAACCGTAACCTCCTCCATCAGACTATAAAAACGGGAAAAACCTCCATACTTCACATTTTCCTAAAACTTAAATCCTCCAAAGCGGTCTTTTAATTCCCCTCTGCGATCAATCGAAACAAGGGCTCCGAACGTGAAACAACAAACATTTCTCATACCTCACCTAGCTCAATCTTCGAAATCACCAGGTAACTTCCTAACTTAAACCCTTCTTTCTGAACTGTAATCTTTACCCTTTCCATTCTCGTCGCTAGAACCCTAACTTTGGGGTTCGATGATGCTGGCTGGGTACATGATGACAAATTGGTTACGATCTGAAAACCATTCTGACGAAAAACTCGGGCGTCTGACACCCATTGAGAAATATTATAGTTCCCGTCATTTAATCTTTCTCTTTCATGTTCATTTAATCGTCACGACCCTTGCTCTTCTTTAACTTTGTGGGTCTGTCTATTTCACGGATTTCACACACAAAAACCCATATAGGTAGGAATCGAGGAATACCCAACTGGTGCCCTGCTACTAGTTTTGAAATGAACCTAACCGGGTTTTGCTTGTCTGCTCTTGCTTGCTTTCACGAGCAAGAATTAATATATATTCCTCGATTCCTGTAGGATGTATTTTGGCGATGGGAATAGCTCAGAAATCGAAAGACGTAACTACGACCACGGAGCTTCAACTGAGAGTGAAGAGAGCCTCGAAGTCGAATCCAATAGCTCTTAAAGAAACCGAGCTGGACGAGGCCCAAATAGTCCATGGAATGCCTGACACTCGCGAGGAGGAACTTCCTGTGGCCTCCAATGAGAGAAATAACACAACGGTTGAGGACGAGCAGATGTCCCTCAAGGAGGACAGACGTTCTGGATCTGAGTCCCCAGGCACGAGCATTCCTCAAGTAAAAAGGAAGAGGATTGGTGGCCGTAAAGGCAAGCAACCCATGACTGGCGGGCCAGCCCTGATGAAATGAGACGATTTAACTTGCGAAGAGGATGTGTCCGCTGGGTTTTACTCGTTGGGAATAGACCCCAAAAACTACTGAGTAAAGGCCTTCGATATGGACATCGAAAAAGACAGGCATAACTTTCAAGGAGACCATATGGTTTTCTATTTCGACTTCTTCCTCGTCGGCCTGAGACTTCCACTAAACCTTTTTATCGCCGAATTCCTGCTTCTGAACAATGCCCTCCCCTACGACCTGACCTTCACCACTCTGAGATTTTTGGTCGCATATATCGTAGCTTGTAGGCTGCTCGGGTTCGAATTCGATATGACCCTGTTTAGAAAACTGTTCCTGTTCTCCTTGGACAAAAAGAACAGTTGTATCACTGGCCGTTCAAATATCAACTATTTGAAGCTCCTAACCGACGACCCCAATAAAGTCGATGTTTGGGACGGGAAGACCCTGCTTGTCGAATCCCGAGTAGGATGGCCCTTTGCCCCGTATTTGGAAGACATGGGGATTCCCAAATACGATAAGAATGCTTTCCGAGCAGGAGAGCCCCGGATAGCCAGAGCATTTAGGACTCTGCTCGGTGTTAACGAGGGTAGGGGAGGGCAAGATTGGATTCTAGACTGAGTAGCTCTTACATTTGATCCCTCCCTACTTCGTCTGGACGGCGTACTGAGTTGGCATGTGGAGAGAGTAGAACCCAGGGTCATCATAGACGTTGAGAAGCCTCACCCATACTAGGGTAACTGTCATGGAGGGAGGTTCCCTAGCGAGTGCCCTGACTGTGAACAAACTAGAACCAATTGTACCCATGCCTTCTCCCTGAATTGTCTGAACACTAATACTCTTTGCTTGTATCTTGCTTTCTTCTGTTTAAATCCATTATGATTATTTCCTCCATGAATTGTTTTGCACACATGAAGCAACTTGAGAATAACAACAAATTTTTGCAGGTCATGAAGAAAGGCTGTGCGAAGAGGAATACCCAACTGGCCAGCCAATAGCCAGCTCGCCTTCCAACTACACCTGTAGCGAACACAGGACGAGGGGCAAGCCGTGGGCGCACCGAGCCGAGGCGAGCTGCCACTCCTCCCCTCACTATTGCTCCTACCATCATCGTGCCAGCTACACTCGTCTCAGTAAAGCTTGTGGCCGCCCTTGAAGTATCTTCATCCAAACGGCCCGCTGTCGAACCCCCTACCGAGAGGAGGACCAGGTCATGGATGGAGAAGAGCGACCAGGTCGAGGCATCTGGGACTCGGGAGTCGGGTGCCCTCATAGCACAAAGAAAACTTTCAAATGCCCAAGTCCCAAGAGAATGTCGCTGGTCTAATGGCCGAGCTGGCTGACGTCCCTGACTTGCACAATATCAATACCAATAGACGCGGGGGTCACGCTGCCACAGTCGGGCTTGGCATAATTAAGAGGCTGCACCATACTAGCTTTCGAAGAAGGAGTGTCGAGCACTCTAGCTCGGTCTTCGCCGGCGAGATCGGGATGTGTATGGCCGAGGTAAATATTTCCCTTGTTTGCAAACGAGTGAACCTTGTACATTATGTTTTAACCTGTACTTTTAATTTTCAGATGGCCACCAAAACTGAGCTTCTATACGACCACTTCATTGACAACTTAAAGACCTCCGGCTCGCTGTCTGCTGAGAAGAATAAACTTAAAGAGCAAATCAATACTCTTCGAGCTGAGCTGAAGCAAAGTGAGGAAGTCGTTACCATCAAGGTAACTGAGCTCTCCAAGCTCAAGGAGGAGAAGAAAACTCTGGAAGCCCACCTTAACTTCTCCAAAAAGTCTGAGGAGACTACCATCAATAATATTGGACAGATGAGGAAGGAGTTCAGAGCAGCGGTAAGCGAGCTGGAGCAGGCCAAGACTAAAGCGGTGGAGAAAGAAATTAAGCTAAGGGAGGAGCTGTCCAAACCCAGTGATGAGCAGAGGCAAGCAGTAATTTCTGAATACAAAAAATCTGAAGATTTCAATGCCTGCGTCGAGGATGAAGCGTACCCTTTTTATCTCCAAGGGGTACATCACGTCTTGAGGTAGATAGTCTACAACGGGATGGACATCTGTCCCGAGTTGCTCGCTGAATGGGGCACAAATACCCCCTTCTGCTCATCTGCTCGTCCAGGCCACACCCTGGTATGCTACACCGAGGACGAGCTGGATTCCTTGGCACAGTTCGACTCACAAAAAGAGCTGGCTGCTTGGACGCCTCCTGAGGCCGCTGAAGTAACAGTAACATGTTTGATGTCACAAATATGGATGGCCAAATCCCAAGAAGCCACGACCATGGATACTCATTCAGCTGGGGATGACGGGGAGGTGGTCGTGATCGAGGATGGGCAAGAGGCCATCAAGGAGGAGAAGGATGCCATCCAGACTGCACTTCTAGAGATTCCTTGGCCTTCCTCGGCCTGCATGCCATGACACTTGTACTTCTAACATTTCTCAACAATACAAATTCAGTTTCTTCGACGTGTCATATCGATGTTTTTGTTTTTTTCAATATCACTGCATGTTTCTGTTGAATGATTTCGCCATTCTTGATCGCTAGTTCGGTTTACCGAACTTGCACATCGATGACTTTAGATTTTAGGCATGAGCTAAAATCTCAACTTGCTAACCACACAGACCTTAGGCTCAAGCTAAGATCCAAGGTCGCATTTCACTCTAAAAATTTTTGAACACCAATCTTTTCAATTGGGCTAAGACATACCGAGCTCAATGAAAAGACATAATCTAAAAAGAAACTAAACACATCACTCGAACACCAACCTTTTCAATCGGCGAGACATCACGCCGATGAAAAGGCATAATCGAAACTAGAAATTAAACACCACTCCAACACCAACCTTTTCAATCGAGCAGAGACATATCAGGCTCGATGAAAAGGCATAATCAAGATAGAAAACGATCATAACAGACAAGATGGCAAAATGATGACCAAAATGAATTCATTTATTCATCCCAACTTAAAAATGAGTAGAATGAAAACATACAGCCTGCATGATTCCCAATCAACGGTAATACTTCTTTTGATGATCAGCATGTCATGGATGCTTCGGCTCATTGCCTCTTCGTTTGCAACATATAGGTCTCTTCACGACTACTTTGACAACTTGAAATGGGCCTTCCCAATTAGGAGAAAGTTTTTCCCATTACGCTCGATGGCGTTGTTTTAATTTTACGAAGGACCCGATCGCCCGCGACAAATGACCGACCACGAACTCTCTTGTCGTGGTTGGCTTTTGCTTCGGCTTATAATTAGTCATCCTCATTCTAGATTCTACTCGCTTTTCCTCAAGTAAATCGAGATCACCGCCTAGGCTACTGTAGTTCTCAATATCATAGTGAGACACTTTGTGTTTTCGCAGGTACATCTCTACTAATGCCATGGCCTCTAAGCGTAGCGAGGGAAAAAGGTGTTTCGCAGTAGGCCACAGGCGATGTTCGACCGCCCATAAGGTCGACGGTAATTCATCCACCCATTTTTCAGCCTTATCCTTCAAAGGCTTCTCTAAGAGCATGCAAAACCCGCTTGTTTACCGCCTCGCTTGACCATTTCCACGAGGGTATGCCACGTATGATCGCTAATGCTTTACACGCATCGCTTTCGCACGCCTTTGTAATTTTTTCTAAAACCGAAGTTCCATGATCGGAAACTATAGCACCGGGAAACACGCAAAATGACACCAAATATGTTCATGAACAAAATCGATCACATTCACCTTATGATCGATAGTTGCCAACGATTTAGCTTCTACCCATTTTGTGAAGTAATCCACCGCTACCCTTGCATACTTAAACTTCGAAAAGCTAACTGAAAGGACCAATCAATTCTATTCCCCACATATCAAGCGGCCATGGCGCCACCATTAGAGTCTACTCGGTAGAAGGTAAGCGAGGAATATTAGCGTAACACCGACACTTTTCACACCGCTTAACATACATTTTTGCATCACGCCTTAAAGTGATCCAAGAAAAACCCGCAGCCCAAAACCTTCTCCGCCGTAAACCGTTAACTCCGGTGCTCCCACTCATTCCTTCATGAATTTCCCAAGGATACCTTCGGTCATTTATGGTCGCACACATCCGAGTAAAGGCCTTGTGTATGACCGCCTATAAAGAATCCTATCCAAGATGGCATATCTCGCATGATAGCTTTGAATGATCCTTGCTTCTCGACTTATCCCTTCAGGCAGATTCCGCTAGATGTAATCCTTCAGTCATCAATCCAATACTTTGTTGCAGCTCAATGTCCATGATTACCTTTTTTCTCTATTACAAGTACTTCCGATACTGATCAGACACCCGTGAAAAAATTGAATTTCTTCCTCTACCATCTTGAAAGATAGTCAAGACGCATGTTATCCTTCTCCGGTCGATTATGACTAGCTCCCAAGAATCAAAATCTTTCAAACACTTCACCACAAAGATCGAACCGTAATCAGTGCTACACTCGCATAATCTCCTTGACCCGATTCACCACAAGTCGGGAATCATTGATATCACTTATCTCGAACACCTATGTCTCCGCGATAGCTCCAATCCCACGATCAAAGCTTCATACTCGACCGATTGTCGGATGCCGAAACTTGAATCGTAAAGCCTCTCGAACTCCATATCCCGCCGGTGGTACCAATAAAAGGCCTACAACACTCCCAAGCCTCTTAGCCGCTCAACACTCCCAAGCCTCGCTAGCCGCCTCCATCCACATGAAGTTCCTAACAATAATCCTGACGAGGTCGCCGAAAGGGCAGCGCTGCCGGCCCGAGGATGAATTTCCTCCTCGCTTGATCGTTGAAACTTGTCTCGCCACAAAGTCCGCTGCAGTCTATGCCTTCTAGCTCGCGAGGTTGATAATCTATCTCGAACTCGCCGCCTTATCGATCAGTGATCAAATGACTAGAAGAGTCTAGTTTATGCAAGATTTCCCCGAGAGGAGTGTTCGTGTACACAATGATAGCATGCGAGAAAGTAAGCTCGAAGTTTTGAGCAACAACAAAAGCTTAATAGGCCAACTTTTCTCGCATTAAAATAATGTCCCTCAACCGCAGCCAAGGCCTTGGAGAGACATAGTAAACAAAGTGCTTTTAGACGCTACATTCCTCCCTAACTAAGACAAGCCACACTGATCTCAGAGTGCGAGATATACATACGCACTCACCCATGACCAGCTACTCAAGAAAGGAGGTTGTCCCAAATACACTTTCACCGCTTGAAAGCTTCCTCGCACTCCGTTGTCCACTTGAATCCCTTGTTTCCCTAGAGGACCTTGAAGCGGGTGCATCTTTCTGCCGATCCGAGATGAAGTGGCTACGAGCAATGGCCCCGCCATTGAGCCGGATATCCTTTATACACCTACCTGGGAGACTTCATTGTGACACTAATACTACATTTTTCTGATTTGCCTCAATCCCCCGCCATTCACCATGACCCCTGTGAATTTGCACGCCTTCACACCGAACACACACTTGCTCGTTAAGCTTCATATTGTGCTTCCCCGAGGTTGCCAAAGGTCTCCTCCTTCAAATCGACCAGATGGTTGTGTCCTTTTGAATTTACGACCATATCGCCAATGTAAGCTTTAACATTTCTACCAATCATGAGCCGACGACGCTATTCACCATTCGCTAATAAGTAGACCCTCGCTCGTGATTCTTTAGGTCGAATGACATCATCTTGTAACAATAAAGACCGCCCGCTACTGTAACGCGGTCAATGCCTCATGTCTTCCTCCTTCATCTTCATCCGATGGTATCCTAATACGTATCGATGAAGCTCGAAACTCGAAGCCCCCTATAGCATCCACCGCCTTGTCGATGCGAGGAAGAGGATAGCAATCCTTCGTGCAAGCTTTATTAAGGTCGGTGAAATCCACGCACATTCTCCACTTGCCATTCGATTTCTTGACCATGCCCACATTAGCCAACCAAAGTGTTAGATAGTGAATTTCTTCAATAATATTCGTATCGAGCAATTTTTCCACATTTTCCTTGATTTCCTTTATCCTTCTCCGTGGAGAACTATCAAGGTCGTTGCTCGGATCGCCTAAAAGCCGATCCACACTAAGCGCACTACCACCTCCTCGCCGACACCCCGCATGTCCTCCGGTCGCCACGAACACATCTAAACTACTGGAGCGCTTTTGATCAAACCGCCCGAGCTTCCACCGACAAAGCCTTGCCTATCTTTATTTTCTCTCGGGATAAACAGAGTTGATCACAATCTCCTCGACCTCGCCTTGAGTAGTAAACTCTGCTCATCACGCATTTGGTGCAAAGTGTCGACTCTACCTTTTTATCTTTTTAGCTTGAATTTCTACTTTGTCGAGCTGGTCCATATCTATGCTTGCCTGCCTTGCCCCACCCCGACCCCACCGTCGCCAAGTAAAGGACAAGTGTCATCCACTTACAACCGCCGCCACCCTAAGTCGAACTCTCACTAATCATGGCGTTGGCAATGGCCCCACAAATACATGAGACTTCTCCTTATGGCCGATGGTGATTTTCTCGCTTCATTTTCCATAGTCAACTGCTTTCTTCCTCCGTCGTCTCCGAACATACTCCAAAGACTACTGCGAATCAAGGCCAGACCCCAACCCCATGATCGATGTAAAGCTTGCTGGCCGTGAGGAATGGAAGCTACCATCCGAACTTGGTCATGCCGGGCACCCCTAGAATTATATTGTAGGAGACTTCAGTCAATCACCATGAATGTGATATTTTCCCGCCCGGAACGCCTACATTCACCAATGAAAACCTCTAGCTAGATCAGGCCTTTAATCTGCACTTTGTGGTTGGTAAAACCCTCCGTAGTCCCCTTGCATATGGCTTGAGACATTCATCCTTCAACTCCAAACACCGAAAGCGTGAGTGAGTACATAACATCTCTGCATGCCCATATGTCAACCAATATCCGATGCACCACCCACTCATCAACCAAAGCAAAAACAATCAAGGATCGCCACCTCACACCATACTACTTGTAATACCCTAGATTATTGCATGCTTGTCTTATGATTGAGTTCATACATTCATATTCATCATAAGTATGCTTACTTAGCTCATACGCATGCTTAGATTCAATAGTTTGTTCGTTGACATTGATTTCTATGCTCGAATGCATCTTTTCGTCATGATATGTTTTGGAAATTTGATTGTTTATACATGTTGAAAGCATATGTATAAGTCTTAGCTATCATTCATAACATCCTTAACATGATTTAGATGTTGATTAAATGCATGTTGATCGCCGATTCGATCGTTGGTTACTTTTAATTATTGTTCTTCGCTTGGCCTGCTTGAGTGTTGTTCGAGTGTTCTGCTTTGAGTTCTAAACCATCTTTGAGTGAGGTTTGAGCCTTGGGTATTTTGGTTATGAGTTTGGGGTCTATTTAGGTTGAATTCTAGCACCTTTCGTGCTTTCTAGAGAGCTTGGCGGCCGCAGTGGTTTGGACCTTGCCTCGCAAGGCGGGCGTAACTTTGGGTTGGTTTTTCGAGAGCATGCGCCGCATGCAAGAAGGGCCGCATGGTCCTCGGTTTCCTGTTACTGCGCTTTTGCTTTGGACGAATTTGGCTATCCTAATCCTACCCAAACCCACCCTAAACCATTCCTAAACCATCCTAACTATCACCCATTATATCCTAACCATCTATTCGAATTTTTAAGTGGGTTAGTTGGCATTTGTCTTGGGAAGACCTCCACATGCATTGGTCACATATCCCACTCACCTTTTCAGCCTTGGGAACCCAAATACACCGCTAAGCCTCCATTCTTCGCCATCCTTTTCAAAAGGGTAATGCTAGGGGCCACTCTAATAGCACTCAATTTTGGGTACCAAATGATGTGGCATCTTATGTGTCATATTATTAACATAACTTTTTAATTTATAGTGGAGCCCATAAAATGCCAAATAAAATGACACATTAGAAACCACATCATTTGGTGCACAAATTTGAGGGTGCTCATTGAGTGGCTCTAGCATTACTCTTTCAAAAAACGGGCTGAATATTTCTTGGGAGCTTAAGAGAGTTTTCTAGGGTTTCTTGAGAGTTCATCCATGGATTATAAAGCTTGAGAGCTCCATTTTCAAATCCAAGCCATAGAAGTGAAGAGGAGGTTGAGGAGAACACTTTCCACCTATTGCATGTTCGTTTTGTTGCTTGAAGTGCTGATTGTAGGTAAGTTACTACATCTCTTTCTTTGTTTTTGCCTCATTGACCCTAGGGAAAACAATCTTGTGCTATTTGAGGTCAATGAGTGCATTTAGGCTTTTTAGAGATGCCATGTTCTCCATATGCTTAAATGACGAATTTGGTTGGATGAACTTGTTAGAAATCATGATTAGGATACTATTCATGTGTAGAGATGTATGTTAATCTATCTTATCTTGCATGTTCAAGTATTGGAAGCATGTTAGTCAAATTGCTAAAATGGGTATATGCTTGAATTATGACTTTTGTTCTATGTTTCCTAATTAAGTGTTTTATTTGGGTTTTATGGGTTTAATGAACTTAAGAACATAGACATTGATGTTAGTATGGACATAAGAGGGTATTGTGGCCAATGGCTTCTATGCCCTAATTTTTGAAAGTTTAGAAATGACTCAATGGAGTCAACCATTGGGTTAGAATGACTTTAAGGAACTATATGCCTAAGTCCTACGGAAATTGGGGTAGTATTGATGGAGGTTAAGCCTCCGAGCATTTAGAAGTGCAAGAAGGACACTTGATTATTAGAGTCTTAATATTATCTCTAATGTGTTTATGTGCTAGTTATGATTCAAGTACATGACTAGATAATTGTAGAGTACATGCCTACTTATTTGAGCATATGAGTATGTATTACTTGTGCTTGAGTTTGAGTCCGGCTAGCTGAGTCGGTTTATTGAGTCCGTGGGCGGGACGGTGTATCGCCTTCACGAATTGTGGGATTCGTGATTTCGATGGATCGCCGCCGCCGGTTGCACACACCTCCATCGATGGCCACGGTGGGGAAGTAGTTGATCTTAGTTGTAGTATGAAAACATGACTTTGATAACTATGGAACTCGAAGGGAATGTTCTGGACGCCGATACCACGATTTGGGTATCAAGGACACATATGGTTTGCACGTGTTTTTTGTAGGAATGACACAACGGAAAGATGGTAATGGTATCATATCCGTTTTATATGAATTGATTCACGAGTGGTTATATGTGAATAACTTGCTACGTGAATATGATATGATGTGATATGATGGTTGAGATGAGTTAATGAATTGTTATACTTGTTGATAACATGATATTTAAGATTGTTAAGTATGAATACATTGACATGATTATTAATGGAATGTTATACTATGATGATAGCATGAATTATTATTGCGAGCATGATGCCATGACATGAAGTTATGTTTAGTAACTTACTAAGTCTTTATGACTTACCCTATTCGTTTGATTGTTTTTCCCTAGATCCAAGTCGAGCTAGCGGATCAAAGTGATTATCGAGTCTGCGTTGGTGAAGTTTGGCAAGGTTGCTACCTTATAGTTTAGTACCTTTTCTTTTGGCAAGGACGATGGAAACGAAGTTATGTAAACTTTATGAAGGGTAGCAAGACTTATTGTGTTTGTGATATTTGTACTCATGTTATTTAGTACTTAATCTTTGGGAGC
>CM028377.1:31239116-31427765 GCA_013146195.2 Codonopsis lanceolata | reverse complement strand
ATGAAAATCATCACTTTTAATTATCCTCTAATGGTATATCACATGAATTCTACTGCTCCCAAAACTCCACAACAAAATGGAGTGGCGGAGAGAAAAACGAGACAACGCAAGAAATGGCTAGATAATGTTACATTAGAAAAACTTGGCCAAAGGTTTTGAAATTTGAAGCTTGAACACTGCTTGTCATATTGGAAATAGGGTCTTCTTGAGACCGGGTAGCACTATGACACCTTACGAAATATTTCTTGGGAAGAAACCTACCTTGAAATATTTTCATGTTTTTGAGTGCGTATGTTATCTGCTGATGATAGAGATCAACTTTCCAAGTTTGACTCTAAAAGTGATAAATGTGTTTTTATGGGATATTCCACAAATAGTCGAGCATATAGAGTATTTAATCTTCGAACTAAGACTATTATGGAATCCATGAATATTGTGTTTGATGATCTAAGCGGTCTTGGTTTCAAAAGTCTTTGAGGAAGATGTTTCGAGGATTTTGGAGTTTGGAGACTTTGATCCTGGATCGATCTTGAATCCAGTATTCGGGGAGCAGAACATCTGAGGTCGAAGATCTGGTGGTTCGAGCGAAAAAGTTCAGGAGTTGTCACCCAATGTTGTTCAGGATGTTGTTCCGATGTTGCAACATCGGGAGAAACATTGTCTACAGAGCCGAGGAAAAAGAAAGTGGAGGCACTGATTCAAATCGGAAGATGATCGATCGAGAATGGTGATCGGAAATCGACATCGGCAAGATTCGAGAAATCATCCACTCACTCAAGTTATAGGTAATGTAAGAGATGGTGTGTCAACGAGAAAGAAAGGTAAAGTGGACTACAAGAAACTAGCATGCATGACCACTCTTGAATTTGATGATATACATGCTTCATGTTTGTTTCCCTTTGTTGAACCTAAAAATGTACAAGAGGCCTTAAAGATGAAAATGGATAAATGCCATGCAAGAGGAACTAGATCAATTTTCAAAAATGATGTGTGGTATCTAGTTCCCAGACCCACTTCAATAAATGTTATTGGAACTAAATGGATTTTCAAAAACAAAAGCGAATGAAGTGGGAGAAATAATGAGGAATAAAGCTAGATTGGTAGCTCGAGGGTATCTGGGTTGAGGGGTGGACTTTGATGAAACCTTTGCACTGTACAGCCCGTATTGAGTCTATCCGTCTACTTCGGCATTACTGTTTCCTTGACATTACTCTTCAACAAATGGATGTGAAGAGTGCGTTTTTGAATGGGATTCTTGAGGAAGAAGTTTTTGTGAGAACAACCAAAAGGATTTGAGGACCCCATAAACCCAATCATGTGTTCAAATTGAAAAAGGCTTTGTATGGTCTCAAACAAGCTCCTAGAGCTTGGTATGGTAGACTTACTGAGATCACCTTTTACAAAGTGGGTTTAAAAGGGGAGAGGTGGATAAAACATTGTTCATCCGAGAAACAAGATCAACATATTTTGATTGCTCAAATTTATGTTGATGACATCGTGTTTGGATCCACCTCCAAATCCTTGGAAAAAGAATTTGTGCATTGCATGACATCCACTTTTGAAATGAGCATGGTAGGTGAGCCGACATATTTCTTAGGCATTCGAGATCAAACAAACACATGAAGGGATGTTCATTTCTCAAGCCAAGTATTCTCTAAACTTGGTGAAGAAATTCGAATCTTGAGAATGGAAAACATAAAAAAGACCCTATGGGCACATCCAACAAACTTAATAAAGATGAAAAATCAGAAAGTGTTGATCCTACCTTGTATAGAAGTATGATAGGAAGTTTGCTGTATTTAACTGCCACTCGTCCAGATATCATGCATAGTGTGTGTTTGTGTGCAAGGTATCAAGCAAACCCCAGGTTTCTCACCTTAAAAGCTGTCAAAAGAATCATTCGATATGTTGGTGAGACCTTTGGTATGGGTTTGTGGTATACTAAGCACCAAACACCAATGCAGTTGGGTTGATGATCTTGGCCGGGGTGGCGGTATTGATGACATGAGAATGCGATACGTGCGGAGGATGTTTTTATTTGGGAAACAATCGATTTCTTGGTTTAGCAAGAAACAAAATTGTGTGGCTCTATCAACAGTGAATCTGAATATATAGGCTGGCTGGTAGTGCATGTACACAACTTTGTGGATGAAACAAATGATTAAAGATTATGGATTGCATGGTGACATCTTAACTATGTATTGTGACAACACAAGTGCTATAAGCATAGCTAAAACCAATCTGTTCAACACTCAAGAACAAAGCACATAGATATAAGACACCATTTTATTAGAGACTTAGTTGAACAAGGCATTGTGTGCATTGAACATGTTGACGTACAGATAATAATTTGGGCGATATCTTTACTAAGAGTCTAGATTTTGAGAGATTCATAAATCTTAGGAAATCTCTCGGTATGTGTGCCATGTAATCACTCACTTAAAAAAAAAAAAAAATAATATTTAGGCATATTGCATTGATGTCTAGGAGGCACACTAGATCAAATCGATTGTTGTTAGTACCTTTGAGCATGTGTAAAGATTCATTCAAAACTTTTGTGATTATGTTGTCATTTTTTTTCTCACCTTCTCCCAAGATTGGTTTTGTATTTGAGAGAAACTCTCATTTACACCCTGAGGAAAGAGCTACCTTTCAAAAGTTTTAGGATCTTTTAATTTGTCAATGTACCATGAGGTTTCGACTTGCATGGGTTGATCTTGACTAAATTGACTCCTCGATTTGAGAAAGTGTGAAAGCTACCTAACGGAAAAGAGCTACCTATGAACAAGGTTGTGGCTTCCTTTCTTTTGGGACTATGGATTTTCGAATCTCATGGGTCGTCGAATGCAAAGTCGCCACCCTTGGTAAATAGTGTGAAAGGTTCCTAGTGGTGTATTTGGCTTGAAATAAAGTAAAGCTTGTTTTTATAGGGAAATAAAGTACCTATAATGTTTTTGGGAGAAATTGTGTTATTGGTGAAAGAAAAACTGAAAATTCAAACATAAAATCACAGATTTTTTGGTGAATGTGATTTCCATTGTTGCAACATTGGGAACTGCAATCAGTTGATCTAGACATCTCACTTGTGTGTATATGCATTCTTTCGATTTTTTTTTGTTTGCATATTTTAGACATCTTGTTTAGGTCATATAGGTGCATGGTATCGGCCGTAGTCTTAATGTCATCCATTATGTTTAAAGCTTTGTTTTGTTTATTGTTCTCAAAGTCATGATTTTATGTGGTTGTCTACTCTCTGTGTGCTTCTTCATGTTGAAGCTGGTGAATATCTGTGATTATATGCTTTGTGGAGTCTCAACTCTACGGTTAAGTATGTTTACGTGTATTCCAAAAATATCGATCGTTTAAAAAAAAAATGTGTTTTTGAAATCGGTTGTATCTCATATTGCTCATTTAACTCTCATGTCTCAAACAGCAAACTCAGGTCTTACTTACCTCAGGTTGGTCAGCTTGTGTGGTTTAAATTTTGAATGCCCAGAAAGTATGCGTCGGTTCAGTTCACTGCATTAAATACCAACGGCTAATTGTAATTAGCGGCATGTTTAGTGAAAAACCTTTACGAGGAACATCATTTCTTCGCCTCTATATCTCATCAAAATTTTCCGTGACCTTGTCCTCTCTCATTCATCTCTCAAAGATTTTGTCAAAATCATTCAGAGTTCTTCCCCCAGTAATCATAAATGGCTTCGTCTTCCAAAAGCCCTAAGTTGTCAAGGTCGAATGTTGCAACATCAAGGCCATCAGTGAGAAAAAATTTCGCGGCAGAAGAAGATCTTTCGAAGGCCATTGTTGTATATCAACAAATTCCTGAGCCTCTCACGGTTATTCTTCCAGGGGAGAAAGGTAATGCTATAGATGTGGAAAACCACGGAGATTTGTGCGGTTTTTCATCAATTGGCAACCCTAGTTCTCGGCGGTCAAGCGCCAGCGTGGCATTCAGGCAAACTACGATGATCCCTCCCCTGGCGACATTCGGTGCGAAGAAAAACAAAGTTGAGTTGGTGTCTTCAAGGAACTGTGATTCTAGCAAGTGATTCGGATGATGAGGATTTCATTCCTCCTGCGGAGTTCGATTCCCCAAACTCATGAAGCAACTTCTGTCACAGCATCTCCTCCCTCTCCTCTGTTCAAGGCGGGATGAGGATGAAAATTATCCGATTCCATCCCCGAGGGTAGTATTCCCTCTTGAATCTCCTCTTCGTCGGAAAACATCAAAGGTTGGACCGCCATGCGCCATGATGAAGAGGTTGTTAGAAATTTGACCGATTGCGCCAAGCTCGTGCTTCGTCTCGGGACCATCACCTCGGCTCCTCCACCAACCGTGCCTAGTCCATCGTCTTCTTCCGAATTCGGCGATAGTTCGGATCAAAACTATTCGACTCAGAAAGGTTCTCGGTTGTGAGTGAAGATTGATTACGAAAAATCTCGGTGAAATCTTCGAGAGGCGATGCATTCGACTCAATGTTGCACCGATTGTTGCAACATCCGGCGAAAGAAACCTCTCGGTACTCCCTCTTCTTCGTTTATTTCTAAATACGCTTCTCAAATCGGTATAATATTTCTAGGAATATCATTGATGAAGCGAAATGTTCTTAGTTCATTGTTAGATACCTTTAATTTGTCGATTATTTCTCGACCGCCATCTTTTGAAAACCTTGTCTCTTGTCCCATATCCTCGTGAGGCGATTCATGAGTTCTATGCTAATCTTGAGAAGAGAATTCATGATTACGGTGAATCTAGTCTAGTTTTGAAAAAGTCTTTGTGAGAGGTCGTTGGTTTTCATTCTCACCCTTGTCATAAATTCCTTGCTTGATTATCCTCCATCGGTATTGTTGATTTTTAATTGACCTTAATTTGTGTATTTGGGAACTTACGGTGGTAGAATTAAAGTGTGGCCACCAAGGGTGTTCCGATTAGTACTTCACAAGTGTCTTCTCTATATGCATTTTTGCACAAAATTTGTTGTGCAAATTGGTCACCATCGAAAAACACAAATGTCATCAGCGAAGAACATGCTAAGATCTTGTATCTCTTTGGCACTCGAAGCCCTTTGATCTAGGGCGTATATGTTTAGGAAGATTGCATCCATGGTGAAAGCAATTGGTGATAAAAGGTCACTTATTTTTCCCTCTCTCGTGTATCGTCTTCTCCTCGCTCGGGGTATAAACCTCCCTCCTCCACTCGTTTATCTCACTGTTCTTGAGGCTCTTCACTTTTCTTCCAAACTTTTAAAAGGGGATAGGCATCAATTTGCCTCTTCAATCAACTCGAGATGCACCTCTTCACGATCCTATAATTCTGATCCTATCCTCTTACATCTACTCCGGTTCTGTTGTTGTTCCTCGAATGTTGCAACATTCGTTGCAACATCGATGCCACATCCTACTGTTTGCCCTCTCTACGGGACCTATGTCGATTATCTTCATCCAAGCAAGCAACTACGGATGATACTGGGACCGGCTTTCCACATCTTCTTTGCTCATCGGGTTTTTCTTACGACTTTGGCTGGCGGTATACCTCTGGAGCAACATTACAGTCAAATAGGGGGTGAAGGCTGCAACTGGAGCTAGTGAGACAACAAATCTTTGGGTCTTGTGGATCTTTGGGTGGTGGTGATGATCTTTGAAGATGCTCGTAATGATGTACCTCTGACTAGAATGATTTTTTGGTTGTTTTGTTGTGCATGAAACTAATGATGATGGTTGGATAAACATGTTCTTTATTTTGATGCGTAATAATTAGGATAAACATATTTTGAGGTTTCATGTAATTTGTTGTTGATGATGACGATGATAGTTGATTATATATCTCTTCAAGCTCTTCTTGCGAGGTCTTGTGAATTTGACCAAGAATGCTCGGACAAAGGGGTGATTGTAAGGGTATTTTAGGCATTGCCTAATTTATCTTGTCCTCACTCTCTTGGTCAAAATAGGATTTAATTTGGTATTTTTGTGTTAGGATTTAAGTAGGATTCTTTATTAGAGGTAGGTGATATTTTTGGTAATGAAATCTTTGCATAAGTGTTTAGTTATTAATGGTATCAATTTAGGAAACAAGGTAATCTTGTATTTTTTCGGTCTAAATCCTTTCCTAGTTGGATGTGTTGGTTGCCTAGAATGTGCGGATTCCTTGGTGTCTTGGAGTTCAAGTTGTTGCTGCCTATATATAGGAGATCGAAGCGGCTTAATGGCGTCGAGAGAGAAGCGAGGAGAGCATTGTTTGAGCGAATCGAGTGTTAAGAGAGTTTAATCTAGAAGCTTTGTGTGTTGAATTGAGAAGAATCAAACAAATCTTACGAAGACCTTACGGATTCTTCTGCTGCTTCTTGTAAAACTTCAGGAACACGACTTTGTGTTTTCGAAGCTTTATTTTGTGCTTCCGGTTTGTGTGATTGTCTTGGAAGGCGTTTTTGTTTTCTTTTTTTTTCTTCCCACGTTTGGTTTAGTGTTTATGTGGGTTTTGTGATTCTCCAAGATTCTATATCTTGTGAGAATTTTGTGTTTGTTTAGATTCAAAAGCAGTTTTGGTTTTAATAAAGTTTGTTGCCTTGAGGCTTGATCTACAAGATTGATTCTTGTAGATTGTTTTTTGTGATTTTCTGTCTTACTAAGTGTGTTAAATTTCAAATCTCAAAACAAAACTTCCGCTGCAAATTTACGTTACACACTTTCGGTTCACATTGTTCTTGCCATTGTTGCAACATTCAACTGCAACATTGGCGGTAACATCATCCCATATTCGAGAATTCCGTGGCATCGCGTTCTTTCAATTGGTATCGAGCCTACTCTTGATATCACTAAGAGTCGATTCGTTTAATAGGCGCGATGGATTCTCAATATGAGAATGTGGTTCGTCCCCCTACACTTACTAATGCTAATTATTCTATATGGAAAGTCAAGATGCGTATCTTCATCAAATCAATTGATGAAAGAGCGTGGCTTCTTGTGTTAAATGGTTGGAGTCCTCCCAAGCTGTTGATTCGATGGTGATGTCAAAATCACAAAAGTGCGAGTGGACCAACGATGATAGGAACACGGCGTCTTTTAACTCAAAAGCTTTGTGCGCTATTTATAAGGCCTTAGATGCAAATACATTCAGAGTAATAGCAAATTACGAATCTGCCAAAGATGTGTGGGAGGCCCTTCAAACCTTATGTGAAGGACCTGCCAGTGTTCGTTCCTCAAAGCTAAGAATGTTAACGACTCGGTTTGAGAACACAAGGATGCAAGAGTCGAGGACATAATGACTTATTATGGAAGACTTCTTGATCTATCAAATGCTTTAGCCTTAGGAGATCCCATTACTAATGAGCGTCTTGTCGGTAAGATGATGAGGACTTTGCACGAAAGATTCAATGTCAAGATATGTGCTATTGAAGAAGCACATGATATTGACAAGATGAGTTTTGAAAGATTGGTGGAATTCTTCAAAACTTTGAGTTGAATCTAAGCGATCAATTAAAAAACAAAGGCAAAGGTGTCTCATCATCTTCTACACCCATTGGGAAAAACATTGCTATGCTGCACCAATTGATCGTCATGTGATTGCTTGAAATTCAAAAGACATTGATGAGTCGATTTTGGAGAAGAATCAATTGCTTTATTGACTACTAAATTCAAAAATTTTTTGAAAAATAAAAGTCAAAAGCAGAACTCCATCATCAAACTCAAAAATAAATTTCAAACTGATTACGTGAAATTTGTTCCCAAAGAACAATCCTTTCAAACTCTGAAAAACCCTTCACAAATCCTTTTGCTTCTAAGTCATCCTACAATGGTAAGAATCTTGATTCTATCCAATGTAGAGAATGTCAAGGTTTTGGACACTACGCAAACCAATGTGCTAACACTTTAAGAAAGAAAGGATTGAATTTTTCGCAACTCTAAGTGATAGTGATGGAGAAGATCCGGGTGATCTTATCACCTTGAATGCGGTTTATGATTCGATTCGAGATAGTGCGGTTGGTTCAGCAAATGTCTCACCCGATGTTGCAACATCGGGAGTAACATCGGGAGAAACATTGTGCGAAAGCGAGGAACGATTTTTGTTTTAATTCCACGATTGCAGAGGATGACGGACATTCAGATTCAGATCTGCTGGAAGGGTACAAGGAGCTGTACAAGGATTGGGAGAAAAGGGCTCATCAAGTCACACTACTTGGTAAAGGCGAATGAAGCTGGCGAAAAAGGCCAACGAGGAGCAAAAGAATGCATAATCAGGGAAGGAGTCTAAGTAGAAAGGATGTGGAAATTGAGCGGTTAAAGGAGCAACTTGCTCAAGCGAAGCAACAACGACCAAGTGGAATTCAAGCAAGCAGAAGGTTGACGATCGCTAAATGCAGTAACTCTTCGGATCGGTATAGGTTTTGTCCCTAAAGTGTTTGTGAAAGAAGGAGAAGGAACCGGGAACCAAAAAGCGATGAAAGCTTTCTGAAAATGTTTTACGTGAAAAAACAAGACCAAGAAGGAAAAATTATGTTTGTCACTTACGCCCAGTCACATCTGACCTTTTGCTTTCTAAAAAGGCAATGTATGAGAATGAAAAAAGGCAAGAATTCTTTGGAAAAGCTCATTGGCGAGCAGGATGAAGCAACCAATGCGCGCCGACCAATGCGGCAACATTGGCGAAACATTGGAAGCCTCATTCAAGGGCAAATCATAATTTTTCCAAAAACCTCAACCCAAAGCGTAAAAAAATGTGGGTTCCAAAAACATGTGATGAAAAATGTAGAGCCAAATCTTGTGAGCCATTTGATATACGCCTGGCGCCTCCATGTCCCATGATGAAAAATGCAATGTTACATTTACCTCTTTAAAATCTCATGTCTTTGGATCACGGTATTTCGATAGTGGTTGTTCTAGACATATGACGGTGAAGCGAGAATTTGAAGGAATATGTAAGTATGAATGGTGGTTACGTGACCTATGGTGGTGGTGCAAAAGGGAAAATTGTAGGTAAAGGAACATTGAGCGTTGAAGGTCTTCCAAACCTCAAAAACGTTTACCATGTGGAAGGCCTTAAGACAAACTGATCGGTATAAGTCGGTTGTGTGATGATGATCTTCGGTAAGATTTGACAAACATTCTTGTGAGGTTTTTGATCATAATAACAAATGTCTTCGACGGGTTTAAGATCGTCGATAATTGTTACTTGTTCAACCATACACTCATTCATGTCAAAAGGCAAGTATTGATGTAACGGATCTACGGCACGAAAGCTTGGTCACATGAGTTTTCGTAAGCTCGATGAGCTTGTGAGGCATGATCTTTGTCAAAGGATTACCAAATGCGGAAAGGAATTACTCAAAGGTATGTGGACCATGTCAAAAGGTAAACAAGTCAAGGCCTCACATCTTCCCAATCACACAATGCTCCACTTCCGGATGTTTGGAGATGATTCATCTTGACCTTATGGGTCCCATTGAGGTAGAAAGCCTAGGTAAGAAAAAGTACACCTTTGTGCGTGTAGATGACTTCTCTAGATATACTTGGGTAATATTTTTAAGAGAAAGTCGAAACTTTTGAGGCTTTCAAAATTTGGTACACCGTGTTATGAACTTGTATGATCTAAAACTCACTAGGATTAGATCGGATCATGGCACGGAATATGAAAATGCATCCTTTTCTAAATATTGTGCCTCTAATGGTATTATCTCATGAATTCTCTGCTCCCAAAACTCCACAACAAAATGGAGTGGCGGAGAGAAAAAACGAGGACATTACAAGAAATGGCTAGAGTAATGTTACATTCAAAAACTTGGCTAAAAGATTTTGAAATTTGAAGCTTTGAACAACTTGCTTGTCATATTGGAAATAGGAGTTTTCTTGAGACCGGGTAGCACTATGACACCTTATGAGATATTTCTTGGGAAGAAACCTACCTTGAAATATTTTCATGTGTTTGGTTGCATATGTTATCTGCTCAATGATAGAGATCAACTTTCCAAGTTTGACTCTAAAAGTGATAAATGTGTTTTTATGGGATATTCCACAAATAGTCGAGCATATAGAGTATTCAATCTTCGAACTAAGACTATTATGGAATCCATGAATATTGTGTTTGATGATTTAACTGGTCTTGGTGTCAAAACTTGAGGAAGATGTTTGGGGATTTTGGACTTTGGAGACTTTGATCTGAATTAGGCTGAATCCGTAGTTCGAGGGAGCGGAATACAGATTCGGCAGATCTGAGGTTGTTCGGATGAAAAAGTTCGGGAGCTGTCACCCAATGTTGTTCGGATGTTGTTCGATGTTGCAACATCGGGAGAAACATTGTCTGAAGCGGCGAGGAAAAGAAGGCGCTGGAAGCTGATTCAAATCAGGAAGATGATCGATCGAGAATGACTGATCAGGAAATCGACATCCCCAGCAAGATTCAGAGAAATCATCCACTCACTCAAGTTATAGGTAATGTAAGAGATGGTGTGTCAACCAGAAAGAAAGGTAAAGTGGACTACAAGAAACTAGCATGCATGACCACTCTTGAATTTGATAATATACATGCTTCATGCTTTGTTTCCACTGTTGAACCTAAGAATGTACAAGAGGCCCTTAAAGATGAAAACTGGATAAATGCCATGCAAGAGGAACTAGATCAATTTTCGAAAAATGATGTGTGGTATCTAGTTCCCAGACCCACTTCAATTAATGTTATTGGAACTAAATGGATTTTCAAGAACAAAACGAATGAAGTGGGAGAAATAATGAGGAATAAAGCTAGATTGGTAGCTCAAGGGTATACACAGGTTGAGGGGGTGGATTTTGATGAAACCTTTGCACCTGTAGCCCGTATTGAGTCTATCCGTCTACTTCTGGCCATTGCCTGTTTCCTTGACATTACTCTTCAACAAATGGATGTGAAGAGTGCTTTTTTGAATGGGATTCTTGACGAAGAAGTTTTTGTGGAACAGCCAAAAGGATTTGAGGACCCCCATAAACCCAATCATGTGTTTAAACTGAAAAAGGCTTTGTATGGTCTCAAACAAGCTCCTAGAGCTTGGTATGGTAGACTTGAGATCACCTTTTACAAAGTGGGTTTAAAAGGGGAGAGGGTGGATAAAACATTGTTCATCCAGAAACAAGATCAACATATTTTGATTGCTCAAATTTATGTTGATGACATCGTGTTTGGATCCACCTCCAAATCCTTGGAAAAAGAATTTGTGCATTGCATGACATCCACTTTTGAAATGAGCATGGTAGGTGAACTGACATATTTCTTAGGCATTCAGATCAAACAAACACATGAAGGGATGTTCATTTCTCAAGCCAAGTATTCTCTAAACTTGGTGAAGAAATTCGATCTTGAGAATGGAAAACATAAAAAGACCCCTATGGGCACATCCAACAAACTTAATAAAGATGAAAAATCAGAATGTGTTGATCCTACCTTGTATAGAAGTATGATAGGAAGTTTGCTGTATTTAACTGCCACTCGTCCAGATATCATGCATAGTGTGTGTTTGTGTGCAAGGTATCAAGCAAACCCCAAGGTTTCTCACCTAAAAGCTGTCAAAAGAATCATTCGATATGTTGGTGAGACCTTTGGCATGGGTTTGTGGTATACTAAGCACACAAACACCAATCTGTTGGGTTCGGTGATCTTGGTGGGCGTATTGATGACATGAGAAGTACTACGGAGGATGCTTTTATTTGGGAAACAATCGATTTCTTGGTTTAGCAAGAAACAAAATTGTGTGGCTCTATCAACAGCTGAATCTGAATATATAGGCTGGCGGTAGTGCATGCACACAACTTTGTGGATGAAACAAATGATTAAAGATTATGGATTGCACAGTGACATCTTAACTATGTATTGTGACAACACAAGTGCTATAAGCATAGCTAAAAACCTGTTCAACACTCAAGAACAAAGCACATAGATATAAGACACCATTTTATTAGAGACTTAGTTGAACAAGGCATTGTGTGCATTGAACATGTTGGTACAGATAATAATTTGGCTGATATCTTTACTAAGAGTCTAGATTTTGAGAGATTCATAAATCTTAGGAAATCTCTCGGTATGTGTGCCATGTAATCACTCACTTAAAAAAAAAAAAAAAAAAAAAAAAAAATTTAGGCATATTGCATTGATGTCTAGGAGGGCACACTAGATCAAATCTGATTGTTGTTAGTACCTTTGAGCATGTGTAAAGATTCATTCAAATCTTTTGTGATTATGTTGTCATTTTTTCTTCTCACCTTCTCCCAAGACTGGTTTTGTATTTGAGAAGAAAACTCTCAGTTACACCACAAAGGAAAGAGCTACCTTTCAAAAGTTTTAGGATCTTTGCAATTTGTCAATGTACCATGAGGTTTCGACTTGCATGGGTTGATCTTGACTAAATTGACTCCTCTGATTTGAGAAAGTGTGAAAGCTACCTAACGGAAAAGAGCTACCTATGAACAAGGTTGTGGCTTCCTTTCTTTTGGGACTATGGATTTTCGAATCTCATGGGTCGATCGAATGCAAAGTCGCCACCCTTGGTAAATAGTGTGAAAGGTTCCTAGTGGTGTATTTGGCTTGAAATAAAGTAAAGCCTGTTTTTATAGGGAAATAAAGTACCTATAATGTTTTTGGGAGAAATTGTGTTAATTGGTGAAAGAAAAACTGAAAATTCAAACATAAAATCACAGATTTTTTGGTGAATGTGATTTCCATTGTTGCAACATTGGGAGCGCAATCGAGTTGATCTAGACATCTCACTTGTGTGTTTATGCATTCTTTCGATTTTTTTGTTTGCATATTTTAGACATACTGTTTAGGTCATGTAGGTGCATGGTATCAGCCGTCTTAATGTCTGTCCATTATGTTTAAAGCCTGTTGTTTGTTCTCAAAGTCATGATTTTATGTGGTTGTCTACTCTCTTGTCTTTGTGTCTTCATGTTGAGCTGGGCTGAATATCGTGATTATATGCTTAGTGGAGTCTCAACTCTAGTTAAGTATGTTTCTGTGTATTCCAAAAATATCTGATCGTTTAAAAAATGGTTTTTGAAATCAGAGTGTATCTCGTATTGCTCGGTTAACTCTCATGTCTCAAACAGCAAGCTTCAGGTCTTACTTACATCAGGTTGGTCAACTTGTGTGGTTTAAATTTTGAATGCCCAGTAAGTATGCGACGGTTCTGTTCCCTGCTTTAATTACCAACGGCTAATTGTAATTAGCGGCATGTTTAGTGAATGACCACTTACAGGAACATACGCAATTCTTCGCCCCTATATCTCATCCAAATTTTTCCGGTGACATTGTTCTCTCTCTGTTCATCTCTCAAGAAAAATTTTGTCAAAATCATTCAGAGTTCTTCCCCCAGTAAACATAAATGGCTTCATCTTCCAAAAGCCCTAAATTGTCAAGGCCGAATGTTGCAACATCGAGGCCATCAGTGAGGAAAAACTTCGCGGTAGAAGAAGATCTTTCGAAGGCCATTGTTGTATATCAACAAATTCCTGAGCCACTTACGGTTATTCTTCCAGGGGAGAAAGGCAATGCTATTGATGTGGAAAACCCTGGAGATTTGTCTGGATTTTCATCAATAGGCAACCCAAGTTCTCGGCGGTCAAAAGCGCCAGCGTGGTATTCGGCGAACTACGATGATCCCTCCCTGGCGACATTCAGGCTGCGAAGAAAAACAAAGTTGAGGCTGGTGTCTTCAAGGAACCTGTAAGTCTAGCAAGTGACTCAGATGATGAGGACTTCGTTCCTCCTGCAGGTTCGATTCCCCAATCTCATGAAGAAACTCTGTCACCAGCAACTCCTCCCTCTCCTCCTGTTCAAGAACCGGATGAGGATGAAAATTATCCGATTCCATCCCCTAGGGTAGTGTTCCCTACTGAATCCCCTCCTCTTCGTAAGGGAAAATCAAAGGTTGGATCGTCTACAAATGATGAAGAGGTTGTTCGGAATTTAACCCGTCTACGCCAGGCTCGTGCGTCTTTCTCAGGACCTTCACCCTCTGCTCCTCCACCAACCGTGCCTAGTCCATCGTCTTCTTCCGAATTCGACGATAGCTCTGATCAAAACTATTCGACTCGAAAGGTTCTCCGTTGCAGTGCGATTCGAAAAGTCTCTGTGAAATCGTCGAAGAAGGCGATGCATTCGATTGAATGTTGCACCGATTGTTGCAACATCCAGCAGAAAGAAACCTCTCGGTACTCCCTATTCTTCTTCGTTTATTTCTAAATCTGCTTCTCGTCGGTATAATATTTCTAGGAATATCATTGATGAGCGAAATGTTCTTAGTTCTTTGCTAGATACCTTTAAGCTGTCTGACTATTTCACTGACCGTCATCTTTTGAAAACCTTGTCTCTTGCGGTCCCATATCCTCGTGAACTGATTCATGAGTTCTATGCTAATCTTGAGAAGAAAATTCATGATTCGGTTGAGTCTTGTTTTGAAAAAGTTTTTGTGAGAGGTCGTTGGTTTTCATTCTCACCCTCTGCCATAAATTCCTTGCTTGATTATCCTCCATCTGGTATTGTTGATTTTTCTGTTGACCTTAATTTGTGCATTGGGGAACTTACGGGTGGTAGAATTAAAGTGTGGCCAGCCAAGGGTGTTCCAGTTAGTACTTCACAGGTGTCTTCTCTCTATGCATTTTTGCATAAAATCTGTTGTGCAAATTGGTCACCATCGAAAAACACAAATGTCATCACTGAAGAACATGCTAAGATCTTGTATCTCCTTGGCACTCGAAACCCTTTGATCTAGGCGTATATGTTTAGGAAGATTGCATCCATGGTGAAACAGTGGTGATAAAAGGTCTCTTATTTTTCCCTCTCGTGTACCGTCTTCTCCTCACTCGGGGTATAAACCTCCTCCTCCACTCGTTTATCTCCTGTTCTTGAGGCTCTTCACTTTTCGTCCAAACTGTTAAAAGGGGATAGGCTTATCAATTTGCCTCTTCAATCAACTCCAGATGCACCTCTTCACGATCCTACTCCCTACTCCTTCTGTTCTGTTGTTGTTCCTCCGGATGTTGCAACATTCAGTGCAACATCCAGTGCCACATCTACTCTATTTACCCCTCCTACTGGACCTATGTCGGTTGTTTTCATCCAAAAGCAACTGCAGATGATACAAGACCAGCTTTCACATCTTGATGCTCATCAGGTTTTTCTTAAGACTTTGGCTGCATATTCCTCTGGTGGAGCAACATTAGTCAAATAGGGGTGAGGCTGCAACAAGCTGGAGCGAGTAAGACAACAAATGGGTGGTGGTGATCTTTGGAGATGCTCGTAATGATGTACCTACAGCCGAATGATGCTTGGTTGTTTCTTTGTGGTTGATTCTGATATATTATTATGGTTCTTTGTAGTGCATGAAACTGAAGATGATGGTTGGATAAACATTCTCTTTATTCGGTCTGTAATAATTAGGATAAACATATTTTGAGGTTCATGTAACTTGTTGTTGATATGGTGATGTTAGTTAATTTAGTTAATATCTCTTCTATATTTCTTCAAGCTCTTCTTGCAGGTTGTGTGGATTTGACCAAGAATGCTCGGACAAAGGGGGTGATTGTAAGGGTATTTTAGGCATTGCCTAATATATCTTGTCCTCACTCTCTTGGTCAAAATCAAAATAGGATTTATTTTGGTATTTTTATGTTAGGATTTAAGTAGGATTCTTTATTAGAGGTAGGTGATATTTTTGGTAATGAAATCTTTGTGTAAGTGTTTAGTTATTGATGGTATCAATTTAGGAAACAAAATCTTGTATTTTTATCGGTCTAATGCCTTTCCTAGTTGGATGTGTTGGTTGCCTAGAATGTGCAGGATTCCTTGGTGTCTTGGAGTTCAAGTTCTGTATATATAGGAGATGCCGAGCAGCTTAATGGTGTGCAGAGATAGAGAAGCAGGAGAGCATTTGAGTTTGAGCGAATCAGATTAAGAGAGTTTAATCTAGAAGCCTTTGTGTGTTGAAGCTGTGAGAAGAATCCAAACAAATCTTACACGAAGACCTTCTGGATTCTCGTTTTCTGCTGCTGCTGCTGTAAAACTTCAGAACACAACTTTGTGTTTTCCGGCTTTATTTTGTGCTTCGGTTTGTGTGATTGTCTTGGAAGCTGTTTCTGTTTTCTTTAAGTACTTTCTTCCCACGTTTGGTTTACTGTTTATGTGGGTTTTGTGATTCTCCAAGATTCTACATCTTGTGAGAATTTTGTGTTTTTGTTTAGATTCAAAAACAGTTTTGGTTTTAATAAAGTTTGTTGCCTTGAGGCTTGATCTACAAGATTGATTCTTGTAGATTGTTTTTCGTGATTTTCTGTCTTACTAAGTGTGTTAAATTTCAAATCTCAAAACAAAACTTCCGCTGCAAATTTCTGTTACACACTTTCAGTTCACATTGTTACTGCCATTGTTGCAACATTCACTGCAACATTGACAGTAACATCATCCCATATTGAGATTCCGTGGCATTGCGTTCTTTCAGAACGGACCTTCAAAGTCTAAAACAAAGGACGTCAACAAAGAAGATAAAAAAACAAAGTTGAGTGGTCAATTCCAACACAAGAAATGATGAAGAAAATTACCAAATTAACCTCCTAATGGGTATTGTGCGTGTGTGTGTGTGTGAGAGAGAGAGAGAGAGAGAGAGGGATTTATCAGTCACTTGCCTCACTAGTGAGGCAGCACATAAGAGAATTGACTTGGAGTCCCAAAACAACAAAAATGAAGTTGCGTTAATATGAACCAAAGAAGTAACAGTTTTGAAGCCACACCACACTTCTTGGCTTGGAGATTTATCCCATAAAAAGCCCAAAAATAAAAAAGTTTCCCAAATAATCCATCTACTACTTTTCAGTGGCTGTGGTTGTTGCCTTCAATTTCATATAATTTGCACATTGTCCACATAACGCAGACTACTCTGTTTTATTACGTGACACACATTTTCAACATTCTGAGCTCACTTCCAAGTTCCAACTGAACTCCCCTTCAAACTGGAACACTTGGCTCGTACACTCTCAGTCTAGAGCCTCAAAACCTCCCCAAGAGCTACAAATCCAGGTACGATTTTCAATTTCTGCATGATCTAAGAAGAAATTACCCACACTAATCGTGATTTTAAATGTAATGATTTGTTTAATCAAGTGGGGTTTCTTCTGGTGGTGTCCCAAATTTCGATATATATGTAATTTGCGCGTGAGTTTCTTGATGGATTTGTACTTTATGGGGAAGATTGATTATCTTCATGTTATGGTCTTGTTGTTTTGACACTGGCATTTGTTTCCCAAATCTTTTCTGAATTCCATCTTTTGTTCGATTTCCGGTTTGCTGATTAAAGAGTTTGTCTAATTTTAACGAATTATTACAAGAATAATTAAGTGACTACTCAATTAAATACACACATTCATGTGTTCGCTACTCGCTTGATGTGTATCAGTGTATATGTCTATGTGATGCGTTTGTTAAACTACAGCTCTTGTTTGGAGTCACAAATTCAGACTTAAGTTTGTTGTAGTCGTTGCATTTGTAATTCGATTGCTATTTTGTTCTGGGTTGTTTGAGGTTTGCTTCTACTTATTATTAATGTCATACAACTTGGTTATATAATGTTTCCACTTTCCCGTTCCTTTTCACCATATGTTGTTTACTTCAAATGTTGGATGCCACTGTAAATAAGATAATGATCTCTAAATGGGTACAAGATATTTATTGCAGTTGTAGTTTTCCGTTATTAACTGAGGACAATCAAATATGGGTATGTTCTTTTTTTGATATTTGTCGAATCAATTGTCAATTTGGACCTAAATGATATTCGAGCTTCAGTTTGGTGATGCTTGCGCCGTGTTTGGTATGTTGCATAAGGCACAAAGAAACAAAATGGGAAAAACCAATACGAAAGGCGCATTCCATTATTACAAGTACTTTCTCGTTCTTAAAATTGGCTCATGGCTAAAACTCTCCAAACATAATTTTGTTTCACAAATGACAAACCGATTTGAGTTGTGAAGTCAAAAGATTTTCTCTAGAGTTCCTTTCTATGTCAACTTCACGCCCAAGTGTTCAAACTACAGAAATATTATCCCCAGAATAAACTTGTGTACTTTAGAACCTTCCTAGATCTCTAAGTGACAGGAGGCTCATATAATGATCAGTCCCTTTATCCAACTTTCAGCGACAACCAAACAAGGAAGTTTGGCTAGCTTTGCATTTTCCTTTCCTTCCCCTGCCAAAGCCACAAAAATGGGATGGCCTTACTATATCTTTAGAATCTTTGCTGTGTTTGTCACAACTTTTGGTCAAGTGTATGTGGAATTGTTTAAATTCTCAGTTTATGAACTGATCTGATCAGTTGTATTCAGGTTGCACAGTAATTGAGAAAGGGAAGACACTTACGCTATCATGTCATCCAAAGGGTTGGACTACGAGTCGTTGAATGAAAATGTGAAGAAGGCCCAATATGCTGTCAGAGGCGAGTTGTATCTGCGTGCTTCTGAGCTTCAAAAGGAAGGAAAGAAGGTATCATTTATTTTATTTTATTGTTTGTTTGTTTATTTACTTTTTGAAAATGTTGTTGGGAGGATTTTTTTTTTTTTTTTTGGGGGGAGGGATCTTTTGTACTATACATGTTCTAAACATTTTATCGTGGGATATAAAGCGTTTCACCAAACCAATATTTCTTGCAGATTATTTTTACAAATGTTGGCAATCCTCATGCCCTTGGCCAGAAGCCCCTAACGTTTCCTCGCCAGGTTTAATATAATTGACATATTTTCATTTTTCATTTCATATGTTGTTGGCGATACTCTTATTAATGTTGTTTTAGTATTGAACCAATAAGTTCTTTTGTTGCAGGTGGTTGCACTCTGTCAAGCTCCGTTTCTACTGGATGATCCAAATGTAGGACTTGTATTCCCTGCTGACACAATTGCAAGAGCTAGACATTATCTTTCATTGACTTCAGGGGGTCTAGGTAAGTGCAATTCTTTTAAGCTTTTGAAGTTTTTTTTTTCTTTTCTGCAGGTTGGAAGAAGGAACTGGCTTGATAACTCAATGAATAACGCTGCATTTTCTTTATTAATAATTTAGGTGCTTACAGTGACTCACGCGGTCTTCCTGGAGTCAGGAAAGAAGTGGCGGAGTTCATTCAGAGGCGTGATGGGTATCCAAGGTGAAATTTTTTCTGTTTTTATGAAATTTGACATTCCTTAAAAATAATAATAACAAATAAATAAAAGGCGATATAAAAAATGAATAGCTGATGTTGCATAGAAAAATTCATCAATAACAGTGATCCAGAACTTATATACCTGACGGATGGGGCAAGCAAAGGTGTAATGCAGATACTGCAAGCTGTCATCCGTGGTGAAGGGACGGGTAACACTTTGTTCCGCTTATAGCATATATGTTTCTATTCTTCCATGTACCAATTTTTTTTTCTTTTCACATCATTGATTACTTGAGTCATTCTTCATCTTCGGCTGCTTTAGTAATTAATGTGGCAATGGATTTCTTTTTTCTGTATCCTCAGATTTTGGTTCCCGTTCCCCAGTATCCACTATACTCAGCTGCCATATCTTTATTTGGTGGCTCTCTTGTTCCATATTACCTGGAGGAAACAGAGAATTGGGGTCTTGATATTATTAACCTTCGCCAGTCTGTTGCACAGGCACGCTCCAAAGGAATAACTGTAAGTATGTCCTTGGTTTCACCGTCTCTGTATTTATTAGGCCAATGTATTCTGAAACTAAAAGCAATAGACTACTTGCATTGACGACAAGATCCCGGGGAATCAACCTCGCTGATGTTAATTTATTTATTTTAACTTTTTGTTTTTGGCCTAAGGGGGCGTGGGAAAGGATCAAATATGAGACCTCACACTTTGTCAAGCCCCAGTTTTACCGCTGAGCCACCCCTTAGGGTTGACATTAAATTCACTCTTCAATGGTACTTGTGATCTAAAAGAGCCTTTTGTCTTAAGCTCATCTCTGTTTGAGCTCAGCTTGGTTCGCTTTGGATTCAAGTTGTGCTCAAGCATGATTTTAGACTTGAAGCCCAGCTCAATGCTCGATCAGTATAAAATATATGCTTACAAAATATATATACTTACAAATTACGATTAATATCTATACTTATAAAAAACGATATTGTTATGTTCTGGATTAGCTCATTTAAAGCCCGAGCTCTGCTCGTGTATAGCTCATTACCAAGTAGCTGAGTCGAGCTCAAGCATAGGTTCCTTGGCTCAAGCTCAATTGAAAATAAAAGATCCAGCTTAAACGCTCAAAGCTCAGATTGGCTCGGTTCGTTCACAGAGCTAGATTAAGCTTGTTACAACAAATCTTAAGTTATTCATACATTTGCATTGTATAAATGAAAATGGTATAGCCTGCTGTTATGGAGTCTACCTTTTGATCTTTTGGTCTTGGTCGGATATTATTTGCTTGTAACTACTTTTAGAATATGAAATATCATTCAGGTAAGGGCGATGGTGATCATAAACCCCGGAAACCCTACGGGCCAGTGTCTTAGTATTTCTAATCTGCAAGAAATACTGCGATTTTGCTACCAAGAGGGCCTAGTCTTACTAGGGGATGAAGTTTATCAGCAGAATATTTACCAGGATGAGCGCCCCTTTATAAGTTCGAAGAAGGTATACAAAAGAACTTTTGTCATGTTAAAACATATGCAAGTAAGTTTTTGAGAGTCTTTCTATAACTAAACTTGCATTTGCTTCTGATAACCAAGGTTTTGCTGGACATGGGCCCACCCATAAGCAAAGAGCTCCAACTTGTTTCATTTCACACTGTTTCCAAAGGATATTGGGGAGAATGTGGACAGCGTGGTGGTTACTTTGAGATGACTAACATTCCTCCAAAGGTTCACCTTCCTTTACTTTGTTCAATCTTTTTCATGAAATAGCAAGCCAGTCCTTTGCCTTCTCTTTTTTTTTTTCTGCCTTTCTGTGCTTTTCTTTTCTGGTGTTAAAACGGAGTTCTATATATGAAATCTATTCTTACAGATTGTCAAATGTTAGGACTTCATTTTTCCTTCCATTACCCTTATTACTAAAAGTGAATCACGTTTCCAATTATCTAATGTTGCAGACGGTCGATGAAATCTATAAGGTTGCGTCGATCTCGCTCAGTCCAAATGTGCCTGGGCAGATATTTGTAAGTTGGACTTGAGTGTTGCACCAATTGGAGTTCCCTTTCACAGAGTAAAAATAATTTTCTCTTTGTGTACAGATGGGACTAATGGTCAATCCTCCTAAACCGGGAGATATCTCTTATGATAGGTTTGTTAGAGAGAGGTACGCATGCTGATATTCTACCCCATATAAACATCTTGGTCCTTTACATCAAAATTCTTCCACGCACACACACACAAACAGAAGAGTTCAATAAGGCAAAGCATGATACAGAAAAGATGATGTTGTTCATATTCCATATTTCCTTCTGTTGAATGGACAAAAAGTTTTGGTCTGGAAGGTGCTTTTTATGGTGAATTCTAATGTATGTATCTAGAGATTATTCATTTTAGTGATCTTTCGAGTTCTCTTTTATTGATAAATGCAGCAAAGGCATCCTTCAGTCCCTGAGGAAAAGAGCACAAATAATGACTGATGGTTTTAACAGCTGCAAAAACGTGGTTTGCAATTTCACAGAAGGTAGGTTTTATTCAAACTAAGAAGCTCAAGCGTAACCAGAGGCCAATAAATAAAAACAATTGGATGATAAAAAAATTAAGTTATTTCGTTTGAACTAATTAGTTTTAAACTTGTTTTTTTTTTTGGAAATTTTGGTGTCAGGTGCAATGTATTCATTCCCTCAAATACAGTTGCCTCCAAAAGCAATAGAAGCTGCAAAAAAGGCTGGAAAGGTTCCTGATGTTTTCTACTGCCTCAAGCTCTTAGAAGCCACAGGAATTTCCACTGTTCCAGGTTCAGGCTTTGGACAAAAAGACGGGTAAATACTTTACTTGTTTACTCATAGCCCACTTCCTAAGGAACTTTTGGTTTCCACCTTCCAAAACCTCTTTTCTTTAGGTGCTTATTTTCATATTTCTATGGTGACTCAAAAAGTAATGCTAAAGTTGGATTTTTGTGAAATGCTATTGCTGTTAGTACTCCACACTCCACAATACAGGAAAAGGATCATCACGTACAAGTGAATTGAAGCATCATATGTGGAGTATTAACTGAAAATGAAGTATTTATAGCGTTGCTTACCTTTTTCTCAGTACATTCCAAAATAAGAGTCCCGATTTCAGGCCAAGTTAACAAAGAGTGCTCCCACAACAAGTTTAGTGAACTCATCTCCTGTGACACACACACTAGCTCAGAACTTTCCTGTAAATATGGACACAACTTATCCAATCTCTATGTTAAAATCATAATAAGATTTCTGACAGAGAGCTCGCTCTGAGAGCCCTCTCACGGATTATTCTGAATCATTTTTTTGTTGGAGGCATAAAAAGTGTGGGACCCTTATAATTGAGTAAGCGAGCAACAGTGAAGCCAGAAATCTGCTAGACAGAGCACGTGTTGAAATCTGGCTTGCATCTGTTCTTCCAATTCACTGCAACCTTAATGCTAGCTTGTCTGATGGGTAAACATTCTGTATATAGGGTGTTCCACTTGAGGACAACGATATTACCAGCTGAGGAGGACATGCCGGCAATCATGGATAGTTTCAAGAAGTTCAACGATGGGTTCATGAGCCAATACGAAGATTCAAGGAGCTATTCAAGGATGTAAGGGATACTTGTATATCCTCCATACCTATATATACTAATGATATTCAGCTTCTTATAGTTCATTTCAGTTTCAAACCATTTGATGTATACTCAAACATCGCAGTGAACATCTGTAACCATTTACTTCGCATTGTAATATATTGCACTCTACCTTATTGCTTTTATTGAACATCCATCTTTACCAACATTGTTACTGCCTTAGCCCTTACATTCGATTTATTACTTTGTTTGAAATCCTCTTTGGACATAATAGACATCTAAAACTCTTGCACTTGTAGGCTTTGTAGCTTATGCAGTTCCACTCGGGTTCACAAACCGGGTATTGCTATTAGTCTATTACCACTCTTGAATTCAACGGCAACACTCCATAGTATAGTGTCTGATGCGGTTGGTACAAGTGAAATAGTTTATTGATTGAGTGCTAATAGTGATCCCCAATTTTGGAGTGGTAATCTATACATATATAAAAGGAGAAGAGCAAATAATGAAAATATTCCGCTAAAAGTGACTTTCCAAATTTAGAAACATTTATAATTTGTATATTTGTCATATATGTTTTTTTTTAAATTGAAATGAAATATCAATTAATAAAGTTGACAATAACTCTTCAGGTTCAAATGACTTTACAAATATCTTAAGTGTATTTAATGTAAACAAATTGTATAACATTTAATATAATTCAATATGATTTACGAAATGACAAGAAATACAATATCAAAATAATATCAAATATTGAATAATTTATTATATATTCGATTTTACATTTGTTTTTATTTTTAATATGTATATTTTTTGTATTTGTAATTGGCATATTGGCTTCTAAATCTTCACTACAGTAATATAAACTCTCGAAAATAAGATGAAACGATGAAACAATTGATTCAATATGATGTATCCAAAATAATTGGATACAATGAGCTTGACAATCTGGATATCTGGCTTTCAATTCAATCCAAAACTTCAGGGCCCAAGCCTGTCAAGAAAGCAAACACGAAGCGTGAACTGGGCAGGGGCTTACCCTGCAAATGCGCTCCGGCATGTGAATTAGAAAACACTTAGTTGAGTAAGCAATTTGACATAGTTTTTTGTCTGAGTATATGTCAACGTACCTCCCTTCTTCTTTTAGAGGGGTTTTTATAGCCAATTTGGATAACTGGAAAACTGCTCATTAAATGCCGTGGCGTGAAGGATGTGCACATTAATGGCCACGTCTTGAACGTGGGGACCGGTTTCCTGGGAATAACTGCCCACGTCCAAGACGACCGTTACTGTATTACTGAGCACAGTGAGCATGCTCACCTTGACCTCTCTGCATGCTTGTTGCATTCCTGGCCCCTAGGCTCCATGTAGATGAGTGCTCGCTTGCTATGCTAAGACGGTCAGAGATGAGTTTCTGCTCGCTTATGACTTGGGCTTAGATCATGAGGATTGTACGTGTTTCACTCATGACTATGAGGAAGGTGTGCTGAGCACGTGACCGATGCTTGGGCCGGGCAGCTCATAATATAAATTATTTGTCACCATTATTAATAATAGTTTTGACAAATACTTAAAATGTAGTATTATTCAAACCATTTTAAAACCATAAATCAAAGTAGCATAATTACTTCTCATCACTAATGAATTAGTTAATAGTTTACTAAAAAAATATTTTTGGTAAACGTTCAAAATAATGATATATTTTTTTTTTCGTTTAGTAAAAAATGAATTGTTCAACATAGAATATATATTATCATTACCTCATGAAACCTTTAATATTTTAATTAACTTTATTTAAAAGTAATTCATCGATTTAATAAGAAATATATAAGATGGATGTCAGATAAGTTTGTTAATAGATAAAGTCAAATCAGTAAAAGAACACATATATTAAATTAATGTTTCTTCAAGGAGTATATAAAATAATTGTCAACCATAGTTATTTGTAACCGTATGAAGTGTATAAACTAAATGCAATAAATAATTTGAATGAAATCATTTTGTTTAGATGTTTTGAAGCTTAATTTATGAGTAATATAAATAGTTTTATGAAAAGTTTAATTTTTCTTTATTCTTATAAATTTTAGATTCTTATAGTTCTAAAATTTAAAGATTTTTAGAATCAGTTTGTTGTTCGAGGTGCTTAGGTATTTTCATCATTCTAAAAAATTGTTTTCTATATTTTATAACAAGTTTATATATCAATAAATTATATAACAGACAGATTTCAAATAATTTACTCCATACAACAGTAATATAAACATATATAATTATAACATATTATGAAATTTACAGACAATTTTATATAAATTAGTCAATAGAAAAGACAAATTAGTAACCGAGTATCTACAATAAATTTACTTTTAACATTTACTTGCTACCGATAATGGTAATAGACCAGAAAAATAATTATTATATAAAGTATCAGCATATGCACTACTCCTATTGTCATTCAAATATTTTGTGTTTAACCGTCGAATACTTATAAAAATTCAAGCAATTTTATATGTGAAATCTATAGATCGGACACAGGCTAAGGTTAGATTGAACAAATAATTGACAAATTTATAAGAAAATAAATATATATATCTGACCCATGTCTAATATAAAATTCTTAATATATATGTCTAGTCTACATGTTTAAAATCCATGTCTAATATATGCAAAAAAAAAAAAACCTAAATTAACAAATAAAAATCTTAGTATATTTGCCAGCCTACATGTTTAAAAATTCAGGTCTAATATTTGCAAAAAACTTTAACCCATTAAAGTTAGTTTACAAAAGATATATATTTATTCAACTTAATCGGTAATAGACCAATGTTAATTTGAACTTTAATTTTACAAATATTTACCAAAATATACATATCTATGATGTTTTTTCTCCATTTTAATCATATCTGAAGTCAAAAAGTACATAACTGACGTTTATTTTTCCATTTTTGTCAAAACTAAATTTATAAAACAAATATCCAATATAAAAAGTTGGGATCAGAATTTTTTAATCCATTTTGAAAAACAAATTGGAAAAAAAAAATAAAATCATATGCTTATTTTTTTTGTAGATATGATAGATCAAAGTTTCTATTTTAATAAATTGTTTTTTAAAGTAAAGATGTATATTGATATGTACTTGGATATAATTAATTAACTATAAGATCTGCATATTTTTCATACTTAATTAAATTAAACTCTCAATTTTTTTAATAATAATCGAAATTCAAATTTGTATAATACAAATTTCTCTCAAAATTTTATTTTAAAAAAATAAAAAGGAAATATAAGAAACCTAACTGTGAAATAGTTTGAAGGTATTCAATGTTAGGGTTTATTGGGGGATAATGTGGCTACATATTCCGAAAAAAAGAAGGGAACCTAGCGAATTATTGTGTTGGTTGATGGAAGGATAGGACGAGGACTCGGTTTTCTATCCAAAGACGAGAAATAAAAGATGATTATTTGACAGTTGATTGAGACGAAATTCTGAAAAAGAATAGGATTAACTTTTTTTCGTTTAGGTTCAAGCTGCGAAATCTCCAAGGCAGTCCTACCTTGCCCTCGCTACATCCACCCTCTAAGCATATTCTTTTTTTTCTGTCTTCATGCTGCCCTCTTAGCATCTTCGCCGAAAACGAATACCAAAGAAATAGTTATAATTGATTCCCTGATGGAACAAAAGTTGATGCACTTCATCTAAATTACATAGATAACCATTTACATTAAAATTTTATGATAAAAACCCCTAAAGATCCACGTAAGCAGCCACGTCGTGTCAACACTATAAACTACGTGGTTAATTGTGTCGCCCCTAATTAGTACGTCATCTAAAAAAATCAATTTTTCCAGTTTTTTTAAATATTTTTTTAAACGAAAAAAGACACTTTTTGAGGTGAAAAAAACTATTATGCTATTAATGAACTAGAGATGCACTAAGGATCACTTACTCAATATACTGTGATGCATCAATTTCTTAATCACAATGCATTAATTTGAATCGCGATACACAAATTGGATTTGTGTTCCATAAATTGGTTTCAATTGAAGTTCTGATGCACAAATTGGATTCCCGATCCTTAAATTTGATTTTATTTTGTGGATTGCGATGCAAAATCGATGATGCCTAAAATCCTGATGTACAAATAAGATCCGATTTGTGCATTGTGATGCAAAATCGATGCTTGAAATGATACTTTGCGCGCACGTATTCGGTTCAATAAGGGTATCGTAGTATTTTTTTTTCCAAAAAATGCCTTGGAAACTTTTTAAAAAGGAACGACCTAATTTCACCCAAAAAAAATTTGTTCACCCATAATTATAGTTGTGGTGTAATTTATATCTTTCAAAGTAAAAGGGATTAGGTCAAGGACATATTGGACCCATCTAAATCTTTTATATTTTAATTGTTCAAATGGTATATTCAAGGATAAGTCAGTCCCAAATATATATGTTGAATGAATGTTGGAACTTCGGTAATATTGCCAGATAACATATACATCATAATTTTAATCTTTACGTTAAAATTATTTAACTAATTGATATATATCGAATTTATAATATTTAGTTACAATTATTTATCTATTTTGTTAGCATTAATTAATTAATTAATTTTTTATTTATATCAATGTATTAGTTATTTTATTTACTTTGAATTTTATTATGTGTTAATGATAATCATAATAATTATACATGTTCAACAACAAATGCTGTATATAAAGAAGTATTCCAAATTTATAATAACTTTTTTCAAATTTATGTAATTTTCTTTCTTTTATTTTACTGTTCATTATAGTTTATTTATTCTGTTCATATTAAAAAATTTAATTATATATTATTTAATTTTAATTAAGTATATAATTTTACATCTGTGTATAAACCGTGCAACGCACGAGTATATCACTACTTTGTAATTACAATTGGCTTTGAAAACATGTATAGCTCGGCCTGACATGTCCGATATATGCTTTTAAGAAGTCATCGTAATTCGTAAATTCAGAAATTGGCTTATAGTTGGCTAATCCACGTAAGATTCAACGTTTGTAATTAGTAGCAGCCTAATCCATACAATGAAACAATGTAAAAAATTTAAGGACCGCTTCTAAAAATACCCCAATGCAATGAAACAATGTAAAAATTTGTTTAATAATCATAGTATATACATTATGATATTAATTGACATTTAACCTTTTTTAGGTATAAAAATCAAGTATAATTTTTTTAAAAGTTAATGTTGCTCTACCAAAATACTAAAATCTTGGTCCAACAAGATACGTCTTCTATTAATTGAATATGTCTTTTATAACACTGTCTTAAAAATATTAATTTATAAAATGGAGTCATATTCTCATATATCTTAACCTACCTACACACAATAGGTTGATCCATGAATATTCGTCTCGTAGAAAATACATGTAAAATAGTCTTTTCAAATTTTTGCCCTCTTCATTTTAGTTCTCTTGAATAGCCTCAGGGCAGGTACAATGGTGTGGGAAAATCAAACCAAAAATCAAACTTAACTCATTAAAAATTAATAAATTAATCAATTAGATACTTATTTGATTTAAAACAAAAAAACCCTCCCAATGGTGGCACAAAATCCAACACATTTACATACCTCACCATCTTTATCTCCAACAACTTTACATACATCACCATCTTTATCTCTATTAATTTAATATATCCTTTCAATTTATACTAACAAATAAATTTTATATTGCATAAATAAATAATTTCGAAATTATATAAATAGTCATTATTAAAATAATATTTATTTATTAAAATTTGAATAATATTTATTATAATTCGTTATTATTTATTTATAATATTATTACTTTATTTGTCTTTTTACAAACAAATTCATATTTTGCAAAAAATTCATTTGGTATCCAAATGAGGCAAACCAAGTCTCTATTTATAGATAAAAATGTGTATTGTTTTTTTTAAAAAATAAAAATAAAAAAAAAGTTTTTTTGAATACCCAAACTACCCTTAAACAACAAATAAAGAAAAAATTCCCTCAACCACCACATGAATGACACATGGAAAGGATTGTCAGGAGAATTGTCGCTGTTTGCATTTGTTTCAAAATTGGTCCATCAAAACGACCTCGTTTTGATGGGCTATGGCCCAAAACTCATCGTTTTTACAGGGGCTGTTATGAAAAAGCCATAAAATACGGAGGTTCATCTGCCGAACCTTTTGTGTATAAATCATCAGCTGATTTCATTTTGATTTTTTAAGAACTTCCATTGTTTGCCAAAATTCTTAGAAGATTTGGAGGAAAACCTCCATTGGCCTTACTCTCAGTGATATGTAGATGACTGCCACGTGAAGAATCACCATTAGCATTTTTTTTAAAACTTAAAGTTAAATCTACATTCACGGGCAATATATATATATATATATATATATATATATATATATATATATATATATATATATATATATATATATATATATTACACAATTGGCCTTTGGATGATGACACGTTTTAATCATAATGTTTGTCTTAATTTTTTAAATTTTAGTTGGTCATGCATAGTAATTCAATGACCGCGCTTGTGTAACGTCGATAAATGAAAATTTAATTAAAACTAAAAAAGTGAATTGCTAAGAGCATCACCATTATTGTTATTTTGGTATTCTTAATATAATTCTTAACTAAAAATACCAAAATCAACAATGGTGCACGTATTCTTAATATCTCCACATAAGAAAGAGAATGGTTGATATTCTTAGTGGGGAATAAAACAACCGGTTATTCTTAACCCCACTAACAAGCATGTGTGAACGGTTTTTGGGGGAAGGTGGGGAAAAATAAAATATTTTTTATTGGAATATGTTAAATTAAAAAAAATTATGTAAGAAGATGTGTAAGAATATTATACAATGAGAAGATATATTATTAAATGGGTAAGAATAAAAAAATGTGTATGTAACAGTGAGACCCAGCTAAAAATTTGGAGGAAGAATTTATACAATATTGATGTTCTAATAGAAGTCCCCCATATGCGGTCGATCCTCTACCGTTATTTGGGAAAATGAGCAAAAAGTGAAGAAAAATTGTAGCAGTCTCTCGGTAAAAAATAATAATAATTTACATGATATTTTTCTTTTTTATTTGTCTAAAAAAATTATACATAGATACTTAATACAACACCTATAAAATGTTTAATACAGTAATTTTGAAAAGTACTTGACCAAAATACCATTTACGTAATTTAATTTTTTTCGTTTTGTTATTTAACAAATTTTAAACACAATTAATTTTTTAATTAATTTGATTTAGTTACTAAACATAATTAAATTACTAATTAATTTGATTTAGTTACTAAGTGAAAAATTATCTTTGAGTATAAATATTTTAAACACATTTGCATACGCATTTTTCTCTCGGTCAAAATTCCAATCAGTTAAAACTTTCAAAAAGTCTACCAATTTGGAAGCAAATCGGTGAAAAAAAGTGTTGAAACGTGGATATGGACGATAATGATGGTGTTATATTTACCACTCACGCAACATTTATGGTAATTTTTACTTCTAATTGTTCGATTTTTATCTTCATATGTTAAATTTTTATCTGTTAATTTATTTTTTAAATGTTTAAATAAAAAAATAACAAAAAAGGAAATAGGAAAATGGGTTTGGGCCCGGTTGGGTGGCAGTCCAAAAGGTATGGGTTTGGGACTGGTTGGATAGCAGTCCAAAATGGGGGGATGAGTTTGGGCCAAATTGGGTGGCAGTCCAAATAAGGGGTATGTGTTTGGGACTGGTTGGGCAGCAGTCTAAATGGGGTATGGGTTTGGGCCTGGTTGGATGGCAGTTCAAATGGGGGGTATGGGTTTGGAACTGGTTGGGTAGCAGTCCAAATGGGTGGGTTTTGTACTTGTTTTTTTTTAAATTTAAACCAAATTCAAATCAAATTAATTATTAAATTTTAAATTAGCTAATTTAAATTTAATAAAAAAACAAGAAAATTATATTTTAACCTATTTAAATTTAAAGTAAATAAATAAATTACGTAAAGGATATTTTGGTAAAACATTTTTCAAAAGTGATGTATTAAGCATTTTATCGGTGTTGCATTAAGTGTGCCCCAAATTATATTATGTTTCTCTTTGTATCATGTAAAACAAACAAACAGACAAAAAATTACCCAAAAGAAAATAAAGAAATACTTTCTTCATTTTCGGGTAAAAATTGTTTGTTTTAAGAAAATAACATTTTCAGGAGCATATTCGTAATAAAATAACATATTCATACATTAATTTTTTAAAGTAAACTCTTGAAGAGAAATATCTTAAAATAAAACAGTAGACTCTTTACCCGAAACGTAAGGAGTAATGAGTTTAACCAAATCCATCCAACGGCATAGTTTCAACAAATGAAGATCTTCCATGAACCTTCTATTAGTTTAACCTAATAGCTGGTGATACATTATTGCAGGGGTCGTTTGGTAACCAGATAAATATGCGAATAATACTATTTTATCTGTATCCAATTTTGGTAGAGTTTTGTGTGAGGGATAAAATTGTTCATATACTCGGATAACCCCCTTATCCAAGATTAAATAATACCTCACCACCACAATTATTATTTAATCTCTGATTAGAAAAAAAAAATTACTTTTACTGTTCTCATATTGCCCTCCATTTCCATACCCAAATGCTAAACAAGATCCTAACACACTTTAACTCAATCCCCAAGAAATATTGTTGTGTGTGTCATATTCTATCATAATAATAGTGTTTTTTAAAATGACGAAGATTTTTTTATCAACAGTCATTTTTATGAACAATACAATTTGAATAGTTAAACATTATATATATATATATATATATATATATATATATATATATATATATATATATATATATATATATATATATATATATATATATATATATATATATATATATATATATATGAACTGCCTGGCCCAACAGGTCCAAATATAAGACACGTGCCTGTCACACTTTCTTCAGTTATGAGCAAAACACGTGCACTCCAAAATCCAAGTCAAAGTTGTGAATCGGACAGCGGCCAGACTTTGGTCATTATGATGTGAAAGCCGAGCGTTTATCTCTCAGAACCTGGGGGCTAAAATACCAAATTAGCAAGGGCACAGCGAGCTGGGGACTCCACACCCAGCGGGCAAGTGTTCAGCGAGCAGGCTTACTATGCTCGGTTGTATAAGTAACGGTCATCCCGGACGTGAGCAGTTATCTCCGAGAAACTCGCTTCCACATTCATGATTATACCGTTGTGCTGGGCTTCAAATCATCTATCCCACTCTCTGTCACATCTCCTGTCCCATTGAATCTCATCCTTACATGTTTCCTTATAAAAAGAAGACTGACTAAAATAACAAGGAAAATGTAGGGATGAGATTCAATGGGACATGGAATGTGACAGAGAGTGTGATAGACGATTTGGAGCCGTTGTGCTGGACGTGGCAGTTAATATGCCCGCCATGCACGCAACAACATTTAATGGGAAGTTATCCAGCTTCCCCTGAAGGCTATAAAAACCCCTCAAATCAAAGGAGGGATGTACGTGATTTTTTACCAAGGCTAAACTCTGTCAAGATTTATACGCACTTGCTGGTTTTCTGATTATCACACCGGAGTGCTTTTGCAGGGAAAACCCCTGCCCAGTTTACGTTTGTTTTGGAAGCTTTTTGACAGGTTTGGGCCTTGAGACGAGGATAGATTGAAAGCCAGATATCTAGACATTCAAAGCCCAGTGTATCCAAACATTTTTGGATACATCAGTTGGTTCCATTGCCGGGAACGATTTTGTTAGTTGCAATCTTATTTTCTGACAACGTTACAAGTTTTAGTTATGGCTGAAAATGGCGTCAATGGCGGTAACCAGGTGGGGGAGGTGCATACAGCCACGCCTAGCATGAACCTTCCAGCTAGTAATAATCCACCTCCTCCACCACTTCATGACGCTCGTCATTAGCTCAATCAACGGCGGGGTTTGGACTCGTTGGCCAGGAGTGTCGTTGCTGCTGTTGGTCTGGCAAATGAGTTTCGGAAGGAAGCTTTACGTCAGAGGGCAATATATCTGGGGCAAGTGCACCAGTTGAATTTGTAGTTAATTGCAATGGGCAAGCCCCCACTGCCCATTGAGTTGGAGCCCCTTCCAGGTATGCCCACGCCAAGTCAAGCAGCCAGTGTATCCAGGTCGGGGAGGAATCCCCAACACCCAGTACAGGTTCCTTTGCAACCTCGTGAACAAGAATCCAATAAGGGGCGGAGCCAGCAAGAGGGGCGATCCAATCACAGGGTTGTTCCAAGTGTTCATTCTCGATTGGGACCCCGGGCAGGAGAGGATTCGGCACAGTCTCGCCGCCGTCGAAGGTCGCACCCTCGCCGCCCTCGTTCACCATCCCCGCGCAAGTCGCATGCTCGCAATCATCGCACTCCATCTCCTAGGAGATCACATGCAGGTCGTCCTCGGACACCTTCGCTTGGAAGGTCACAAATTCATCTGTCACATCATTCCAGAGGTAGGCGTGAGTTGCCTCAAGAAAATGCACAGAGAAGTCTGGTGGCCCATGATCCAGTGCCTCAATTCGCAGATGTAGCCCAGGCACAAGTGGCACAGGCCGTGGGTATAACTCAAGCTACAGGAGCTATGGGACCCCCACAGGCCCATCTTATGCCCGGGGTGCAGCCTCAGCCCGTGGGTGGTTTACCTGCAACCATCAATATGCAAGAGTTTGAAGATTCGAAGCGCCGTATGGAGGCTTGGAAGCAGGGCAAGGCCCTGGATGAGAATTTTCTGGGCACGTCAGCTAGTCCTTTGGCCCCTTAGATTGAGAATGCACCCCCAGCACAAGGGCTCATCTTCCCTAACGTTAAGGAGTACACAGGGAAGACCAAGGCGAGAGATTGGTTGATGTCATTTGAGTCCCAGATTGGCCTTGTAACATCAGACGAGGCATTAAAAATATGAGCTTTTGTGGGCTCGTTACAAGGAAAAACATTGGCTTGGATGGAAGTTTTACCTCGCAGGTTTATCAACAACTAGGCAGATTTGCGGGTAAAGTTCTTAGCAGATTTCGAAACTTCGGGGGAAATTGCAAAGACAAGAGCTAACTTGCCTAAGGTTAAACAGGGAGCCCATGAATCAACTGCCAGCTATTTTGGAACGATTTACAAAAATGCTTGAACAAGTGCCTGGTTTATCCGAGCAAGAGGTTACCTTGTGCTTTGAAACAGGGTTGCTCGAGGGGGAAGGCGGTTTGAGATCTGAGTTGAGCATGCGGGAGCCCAAGACACATGCAGAGATGTTGATACGGGCTCAAAAGTGGTGCGCGGGGGAGACCGCGAAGCAAGAAAAGAAGAAGGAAAGCATCGAGACTGGTGGAGCTGGGACTAATGCCAAGGGTAGCGGCCAGGGTGCAAGCGGTGGTTATAACAAAAGCAAATCACGATATGATCGCCCAAGGGAATTCCTTCAGGAAAGTGATCTCACCCCGCTTAATACATTGCGGGAGAACATAATGTACGAAGTTCGAGATGAGCTTCCCCGACCGCCACGCATGAATCCCGAGACAACAGATTCCAGGGATCGGACTAAGAGGTGTGCCTATCATTATGACTATGGGCATACGACGGAGGAGTGCTGGCCATTGAAAAAGGCCATACAGAAATTGATAAATGAAGGTCGGTTAGACCGGTTCAAAAGAGATGGGAATAACAGGGGGAATGCCCCCCGAAGAGACACACCCCAATTCGAGGGGTAATAAATGTCATCATGGACGAGGAGCCTACACTTACCCAGCTTGGCAAGCAGATCTATTCTTTGTCGAAGGTGGTGGATTGTCCGACCACTTTGCAAATAGGGGAGGAGTCGTTATAGTTTACTCGTAGTGAATTTGGCGAGTAATGTGGTTGAGGAGCAGTCTTTGATTGTTTCTGCTCTGGTCGATGGCTAGGTGATGCATAGGATTCTGGTGGATACTGGAGCCTATAAAGACGTGATGTATTCTTGTTTCCAAGGCTTAGAGCTCAAAGATGAATGCCCCAAGCCCTATGCAGGGACCTTGGAGGGCTTTACTAATCACAAGGTGCCGGTTAAAGGCACAGTTGAGCTTGAAGTTTTCATCGGTGAGGGTACTCGCACCAGGGTGGAGAAGATTACTTTCATGGTGATCGACCTAAAATCTCATTACAATATAATTTTGGGGGTGCCCAGCATGAGAAAATTTCAGATGGTTGCTTCGATCCCTCACCAGCGGGAAAAGTTTTATACAGATCAAGGGGTGGGGGTCTTGAAGAGTCAGCCCCGGGCAGTGTTGGAGTACGTTCGAGACAGTCAAAGGAAGAAGCAGAAACTGACTCTTGAAGATGGCAAACAGAGGGTCACTATTAGCGTTAAGGAAAAGTCTCATGTAACTGTGGGCTCTTTGACGATTGTTGTGGTCGGCGAGACTTTGACACAAGGTGAGCAGCGTTGCCCAGAGGAAATCACTTGTCCTTTGCCGACGGTGGGGTCGGGGGGACAAGTCGAACAGGCAGTGGATATGGAGCTAGACCAGCTTAATGAGGCAGAAACTCAGGCTGAAGAAGAAGAAAAAGTGGAATGTGACACGCTCCAGATGTGGGATGAACCTGAATTTACAGCTCATGACGAGCTTGAGGAGGTTGTTATTAATTCTGCTTATCTCGAGCAAAAAATAAAGATTGGCAGAGCACTGTCGGTTAAAGCTCGGGCTAGTTTGGTCAAGCAACTCTAGAATAGCTTGGATGTGTTCGCGTGGCGGCCAGAAGATATGCAAGGGGTTAGCGAGGACGTTGCAGTTCATCGCCTTAGTGTGGATCCAACTTTCAGGCCAATTCAACAGCGACCTAGAGTATACTCCATATAAAAAGACAAAGCGATCAAGGGGGAGGTCGAGAAATTGCTTAGTGCAGATATTATTAAAGAGATACACTATCCGGCTTGGCTGGCTAATGTGGTCATGGTCAAGAAATCGAATGGAAAATGGAGAATGTGTGTGGACTTCACTGACCTCAATAAAGCTTGTCCGAAATATTGTTATCCTCTTCCTCGCATTGATAAGCTGGTGGATGCTTTAGCGGGCTTCGAGTTCTTGAGCTTCATCGATGCCTATTCAGGATATCATCAGGTGAAGATGAATGAGGAGGATAAGGCATTGACTGCATTTCAAGCAACGGAAGGCCTCTATTGTTACAAGATAATGCCTTTTGGCTTGAAGAATGCTGGAGCTACTTATCAGCGAATGGTGAACAAGGTCTTTAGCTCGCAAATTGCCAGAAATGTGGAGGCATACATAGATGATATGGTCGTGAAATCAAAAGGACATGATCATACCGTCGATCTGGAGGAAACCTTCGGCAATCTCAGGAAGAATAACATGAAGCTGAATCCGAGCAAGTGTGTGTTCGGTGTGAAGGCGGGGAAGTTCCTGGGGTTCATGGTGAACGAAAGAGGGATTGAGGCTAATCCGGAGAAAATCAAAGCGTTGGTCATAATGAAGCCTCCTCGTTGAATCAAGGATGTCCAGAAGCTTAACAACAGAGTTATTGCTCTTGGTCGTTTTATCTCCAAGTCGGCAGAAAGGTGCCTACCTTTTTTCAAAGTGCTTCAGGGAAATAAGGGGTTTGAATGGACAACAGAATGTCAAGAGGCTTTCAAACAGCTGGTGGAATATCTGAGACAGACGCCATTGTTAAGCAACCCGATCGTAGGCAAGAATTTGTTTGTGTATCTCGCGGTCACAGATCATGATGTGGCCGATGTGTTAGTTAAGGAAGAATTTAATCTCCAAAAGCCTGTGTACTATGTTTCTAAGGCGCTCACCATGGTGGAAGGGCGTTATTTTAATGCAGAGAAATTGGCTTATTCGCTTGTTGTTGCTGCTCAGAAACTTCGAGCTTATTTTTCTGCACACCCCATCATTGTATACACAGACACACCTCTCAGGAAAATTCTGACAAGCCGAATTCTTCTGGTCGCTTGCTCACCTAATCAATTGAGTTGACCGAGTTTCAGATCGATTACCAGCCTCGACGAGCTATTAAGGCACAGGCTTTGGCAGATTTTGTGGTTGAGACTAGTTTCAATGATTCAGGCGAGGAGGAGACGTCACTCAGACTGTATCAGCGAATGTCCCAATTCAGCGATCTCACCCAGGTTATTGCTGGGAGTTACATGTGGACGGCTCAGCTAGCAGGCTCGGAAGTGGAGCATGCCTTTTGTTAGTTCCTCCCGAGCAAGACGTAGAGTTTGAGAAGGCTTTACGGTTCAAGTTTCCAGCATCAAATAATCAAGCAGAATATGAAGCATTGATTGCGGGGCTTGAGCTTGCGCAGGACATAGGGGTGCGTGAGATTGTGATTTACTGTGATTCGCAACTGGTTGGAAATCAGGTAAAGGGTGATTACGTTGTCCATCATCCAGTTCTGGTTCGATACTGTGCCATAGTGAACGAGATTTTGAAGGATTTTAATTACTGGGAGCTGGTTAGAATTGGCCGTGAAGATAATATACGTGCAGATTACCTTTCGAAGATGGCTGAAGACGAAATTCAATCTTTGCATCCAGGGGTTATAATTGAGTACTTGGAAGTACCAGCGATAGAAAAGGAGGAAATCATGGATATTGAGCCCGCTACGAAGTGCTGGATAGATGACTTAAAAGATTACATCGAGAAGGGAGTGTTGCCCGAGAGTAAGTCGAAAGCACGAACCATTCAGAAACGAGCATGTCGGTATGTTATCTTGGACAAAATTCTCTATAGGCGGTCATATAACAGGCCTTTGCTTAGATGTGTGCGGCTAGAGATGACCGAGGGCATACTGGGGGAAATTTATGAAGGAAAATGTGGATGGCACCCGGGTCAATGGTCATTGGCAGAAAAGGTTCTAGCTATAGGCTTTTACTGGATTACTTTGAGGCGAGATACAAAGATGTATGTTTGGCGATGTGATAAGTGTCAACATTACGCTGATATACCTCGGTTACCTTCTACTGAGCAGACTCCAGTGGTGGCATCATGGCCATTTGATATGTGGGGTATAGACCTGATTAATCCTTTCCCGTTAGCTCGCTCAAAGTTTAAATATGTTGTAGTTGCTGTGGAGTACTTCACCAAGTGGGTTGAGGCTAAGCATTTGGCAACTATCAGTGAGGCTAATGTGATTGACTTTGTGCACGAGCATATATGGTGCCGTTTTGGGGTACCCCGGGCTATAGTTTCTGATCATGGAACTCAGTTTTTGGAGAAATTCTCAAGGGCATGTGAGCAAATGCGTGTGAAACATTGGCAATCCTTTGTGGCATATCCTCATGGCAATGGGCATGCTGAGGTAGCTAACAAACAAGTTTTGCACGCCCTCAAGAGAAATCTCGAGGATAAAGTAGGAAGATGAGTCGATGAGTTACCATCAACTTTGTGGGCGGTCAGAACATTGGTCAGGGGTCCCACGGATGAAACAACTTTTTCTCTTGCCTATGGATCTGAGGTCATGGCGTCGGTGGAGATGTACTTTCCAAGTCATAGGGTATCTCACTATGATACAGAATACAACATTGTAGCTCGGGCAGTGATTTGGATTTGTTAGAGGAAAAACGCGTGAAATCTAAAATGAGGATGGCCAATTATAAGCAGCGAGCAAATGCCCATAACGATAAGAGAGTTCGTGGTCGATCATTTGTTGTGGGCGATTGGGTTCTTCGAAAAATTGAGGCAATAGGCCATCGAGAAGAATGGGGGAAACTTTCCCCCAATTAGGAAGGCCCTTTCCAAGTTATCAGAGAAGTTAAGGAAGGGACCCACATGTTGCGAACAGAGGAAGGCAGCAAGCTGAAACATCCATGGCATGCAGATCATTCGAAGAAATATTACCGTTGATTGGTAGTGTGCAAGCTGTTTTTTCTCTTGCTTCTTTGTTGTAAGTTGGGATGAAATGAATGAGCATACATTGGAATTCATTTTTTTATTATCTCGCTTATGGCATTTAGTGCAAAATCGATTATGCTTTTGGCGGGCATGAGTTTTTCCTGCTTGATTAAAAAGTTGGTGTTCAAGTGCGGTTTAAAGTTATCTCAATTATTCTCTTACACTGGCAAGGATACACCTTGTTTGTGAAAAGGGTTGGTGTTCGAGACCGTCTCCTCAATTATGCTTCATCGAGCAGATTTTTTCTGTTCGATTGAAGGGGTTGGTGTTCGAGGGTTGTGCTTCTTTTATTTTCGTCAAGCTCGAAATGTGCTTGTTCGATTTAAAAGATGGGTTTTTAAAATGGTTGAAGCATTATTGAGAAAACACAAGCATTGATCTTGAGTGTAGAAGTATTAACATTACATGCCCAAAGATATTGTAAATTGTTTTGCAGGAAAATGTAATGAAAAGTTTAGTGTTGTGGTGCGCAGGCCATAAGAGATTTAAGGGTCGGCGAGAACGATTTAAGGAGTGCTTTGGCAAGGGTCAGTCACTTCCCTGGTGGTAGTCTCTTCGATCACAATCACGTCCCCGTCGTCACCGGTACAATGGGCAGCCAAGGTTGAAGCCTCTTGTGATTTGGCCATCCAGATCTGGGTCATCAGATTTGTTACCGTCACGTCGGCAGCCTTCAGAGGCGTCCAAGCAACAAACCCCTGGTGTATGTCCAATTGCACCAGAGAAATCAGTCCATCCTCAGTATAGGGCACCAAGGCATGTCCCGGACGAGCAGAGGGACAGAAGGGGGTGTTAGTCCCCCATTCAGCAAGTACTTCTAGTCGGATGTCCATCCCGCTGCACGCCAACTGCCTTAAGACATGGTGCACCCCTTGAAAGAAGAAAGGATAGGCTTCATCTTCAACGCAGGCCTGGAAATCATCAGAGCTCTTGTAATTGGCAATGATTGCTTGTTTTTGCTCCTCGTCAGGCTGAGACAACTTTTCTCTTAGCTGCTTCTCTCTCTCAGAGGCTTCCGCCTTAGTTTTCTCCAACTGGTTAAGTGCTTCCTTGAGCTCTTTCCTCACCTGCCCAATGTTGTTGAGAGCAGCCTCCTCGGATTTCTTAGAAAAGCTGAGATGAGCTTCCAAAGTCTTCTTCTCCTCCTCTAGCTTGGAAAGCTCGGTAACTTTTGTGGTTACAGCTTCTTCGCTTTCTTTAAGCTCAGCTCGAAGGGTATTGGCTTGCTTTTCAAGCTGATTCTTTTCCACGGTCAGCGAGCCGGGGGATTTAAGATTGTCAAGGAGCCGGTCGTATAGCAGCTCAGTTTTGGAGGCCACCTAAAGATAAGATCAATCAGAGTAAAAAAAACATCTAGGGTCTATTTGCAAGTACATAGTAAGGGAATTAGTTACCTCGTCCATGCACATCCCTATTTCGCCAATGAGGATCGAGCTAGAATGCTCGGTACTCTTCCAAATGCCAGTATGGCGGAGCCTCTTCACTATGCCTAGCCCAACAGTGGCAGCATGCCCACCGTGTCTGTTTGTATTGATATTGGCCAGGTCGGGTACGTTGGCTACCTCGGCGATTATCTTGGCAGCAAGCTCCCAAGTTTCTGGCATTTGAAAGTTATCCCTCTACCATGAGGGTGCTTGAGAGCTCGATTGAAAGTTTCTTCTATCGGTGGGGAGTTCGGGGGCAAGTCGTTTTGTTGTTGTTTCAGTGACAGGGATGGCCGGATTGGAAGCAGCAGGAATGATAGTGGAAGGAGCAACAATAGGGACATGAGTGGCAGCCCGACTTGGCTCGTTGTCTCCTCAGCTCATCCCCTGTCCTGTGTTTGCAACAGGGACGGTGGGGAGGCGAGCAGACTCTAAGGTGGCCATCTGAGTATTCCTCCTTGTTGCATTCCTTTTCATAGCCTGAAGGAATCTGTTGGAGTCTTCTAACTACCTCATATATGCAAGAAGAGTTAGGAAGAATTTGTATAAATTTGGGTTGAAGTAAGATGTGAGAGAAAACTAGATTGAAAAATATGCAAACCACTCAATGAAAAAACAGGGGTGCAACTGGTCCCAGCTAGCTCGCAGTCTGGGCATTCGCTAGGGAATCTTCTTCCATGACAGCTGCCCCAGTATGGGTGAGGTTCTTCAGCATCCACAACGACCCTGGGTTCTATTCCTTCAACATGCCAGCTTAATATCCCGGCCAGGCGGAGTAAAGAGGAATCAGATGTAAGGGTTACCCAGTCTAACACCCAGTCTTGTCCATTTTTCCCTTCCTTGACACCAAGCAGCTTCCTAAAGGCTTTGGCAAGCTGGGGTTCTCTTACTCAAAATGCATTTCTATCGTACTTGGCAATCTCCAACTTTTCCAGGTATGGAGCAAAAGGCCATTCGACCCAAGATTCGACGAGCAATGCCTTTCTGTCCCAGGCATCAACCTTGTTGGGGCCGTCAGTGAGGAGTTTGAAGTAATTGGGGTTGGATCGGCCAGTAATACGGCCACTCTTTTTGTCTAAGGAAAATAAAAAGAATTTTCTAAATAGAGCCATGTTGGGTTCAAACCCAAGTAGCCGGCAGGCAACGGTGTAGGTGACCAGAAACCTCACAGTTGTGAGGGTCAGATCACAGGGAAAGGTGTTATTTAGGTTCAAGAATTCAGAGAAAAAGGGATCTAGGGGAAGCCTTAGGCCGACGAGAAAGAAATCGAAGTAGAAGACCATGCGGTCTCCTTGGAAATTATACTCGTTTTTCTCGATGTCTGGGTCGAAGGCCTTTACACGATAGTTTTTGGGGTCCATACCAGCGAATAGAACCAAGCAGATACATCATCTTCGCAGTTTAAGTCGTCCCATTTAAGTTGGGCGGGAACATTGGCTGCGATTTGTTTGCCTTTGAGGATGTCTCTTTTCCTCTTGGTTAGCGGGATGCTCGTTCTCGGGATATTGTCTTCAGATCGCTCATCTTCTTCGAAGTTGCTTTGCTCGTTCTCAATCTGTCTATTTTCTTGTTCGTTGGGGGATTATGAGATTTCTTTCACAAGGGTGTTGGGCTCTTGAGGGTTTAACGTGGTTTCTTCCAGCTCGGTTCCTTCAGAACTGTGGGATTCCGTTTCGAAGTTCTCTTCGGTTTCAATTGAGGCTCCATGATCATAGCTACGGCCTTCAATTTCGGAACGCGTTTCGTCGCTGGAAGACATCCTACAGGAAACAGGAATCGAGGAATGCATATTAGTCCTTGCTCGTGAAAGCAAGCGAGAACGGGCAAACTAGAACTCTCGGTTAGGGATCGTTTCAAGACCGATGAACAGGGCACTAGTCTGGTATTCCTCGATTCCCATTTATAAGTTGGATTTCTGTGTTCGTGAAGCCAATAAGGGTCAGACCTTTGCCGTTCAGAAAGATAAAAGGTCATGACATTTTGTGAACATTGGAAGACTAAGAAATGGGGGTCAGACTTTCAGATTTACGACAGATTGATTTTCGGATCGTAACAAAACAGTCATCATACACCTAGCCGGCTACTATGAACCCTAAAAATTGGGGTTCTAGTAGCAAAAATACAGATGAAGGTTACATCATGGTAAAGAATAAGGGTTGAGAAATACCTGTTGAATTGGAGGGATCGAGTTGAGGAAGATTTTGGGAATCCTGTTTGCATGCAGCTAAATGCAGAGTTGAGAATCGGCTATGGCTTTGAACTTTCACAAATTTGGGAAAGTTCAAAATGAAGATGAACTTATGGTTTTATACTAGGAGAAACCGCCGCTAGGGAGCAATCGAGGCAATTTGTATCATCATTATGGCGGGGAAGCCAAAGCGTTACATTAAATGAGGCCTCGAAATATGAGCCCGCGTGACGGTAAAAGATGACTAATGGCGGTCTGTCCCTTCCGGGTTAAACCTTTGGACTGGCATCCACTCATAACACGCGGTTGGGAAAAACCATTTGAAATCCTTAAGATGAATCGTCACATAAATGATCAGACCTGGAAAGTTTCAGAATACTTCTCCTCGCTCCGAGCATAAATACTCACCAGACAAGGAGCAGGGGGCTACTGAACTATCTGGCCCAACAGGCCCAAATATAAGACACGTGTCTGGCACACTTTCTTCAGTCATGAGCAAAACACGTGCACTCCAAAATCCAAGTCAAAATTGTGAAGCGAACAGCGGCCAGACTTTGGTCATTATTATGTGAAAGTCGAGCGTTTATCTCTCAAAACCTGGGGGCTAAAATACCAAATTAGCAAGGGCACAGCGAGCTGGGGATTCCACACCCAGCGGGCAAGTGTTTAACGAGCAGGCTTACTATGCTCGGTTGTATAAGTAATGGTCATCCCGGACGTGGGAAGTTATCTCCGAGAAACTCGCTTCCACATTCATGATTATACTGTTGTGCTGGACGTGGCAGTTAATATGCCCGTCATGCACGCAACAACATTTAATGGGAAGTTATCCAGTTTCCCCTGAAGGCTATAAAAACCCCTCAAATCAAAGGAGGGAGGTACGTGATTTTTTACCAAGGCTAAACTCTGTCAAAATTTATACGCATTTGCTAGTTTTCTGATTATCACACCGGAGTGCTTTTGCAGGGAAATCCTCTGCCCAATTTACGTTTGTTTTGGAAGCTTTTTGACAAGTTTGAGCCTCGGGACAAGGATATATTGAAAGCCAGATATCCAGACATTCAAAGCCCAGTGTATACGAACATTTTTGGATACATCAACACACACACACACATAGGACAAAAAAAGAGACTGAAAGATTACACGCATCCGATTTTTTTTGACATATAGTTTTTTCTTAAATCATGAAATAATAAATCATAATTGTATAAAAAACATTTAGTTAGACCAAAAAAGTCAAACTTAACAATAATTTTAGGACGACGGGAGTTTATGTGTAAGATAAAATAAATCTTAAATTAATTGGAAAAAAACACACGAATGATAAAAAATTAAACTTTATTATCTATGAAATTCACAATTCATTGACTGTACGTAAATAAATACAAATTCTAAAATTATAAAAAAACAACATCCCACACACAGAGAAAGAATTGGTTTATGAAAGCAGTTCGAGAGAAAAGTAGCATCCCTAAAGTCTCTTGGAAGCTAAAGTTCATTTCAAATTTAAAGCTTTCGTGTGACCTTTTGATTTATTTATAATTTGTAATTTTTCAAAAAAAAAAATTAGAACTAGTATTTTTAGAGAAAAGATATTGATATTGTAATTATGAATGCGAATAATAATTGATAAATTAATTTTATCTGTGATCTAACAACATCGAATAATTCAGAAAACAAGTTAAAATAATGATAAATAAAATAATTTATATTTTATTCTTAATTTATCTGATCCAGCTTTCCTACCAAACGTTTCGCAGTTAACACTTAAGAGATGAGTGGTACTGGTATTAAGGTTTATCTATAGTAAAAGGTTAAATGTGTAAAATCATGATAACGGCTGAAAAGAATCGGTGTTGCCGCCAAAAACCAAAACCCGAAAGTCATGATAGGGCAGATCCTTTGCAGTTTGCAGTGCTGCCCACGGTCAGCAATATTTTCACGGGCATTTTCACCCCTCTTATCTGTTTGGCCTTTCGTAAATTGAGTTTGCAGCTGCTATTTATTTTATTTTTTATTATAAAATATATATTATATTACCTTTGATTTATTCATTATATATATATATATATGGTCACAATTTGTTGTTAGTTTTCCTAATTTTGACGGGCATATTTCACCCCTCTTATCTGTTTCCTTTAAAACCTCTATTTAAAACTCTTTCCCTAGCTTTAGGTCACGGCATCCTCGGGTTCTTTATCTTCTTCTCTTTCTATAATAAGTTAATAACACAAACATTGATCAAAAACATTATTACTCTTTTCCATCTTCATTTAAAAGATCTCCATCCCCTTTTCCACTCTCTTTCTCTCATGTTCCCCTTTCCTATTCCAATCGTATTAAAGAAACATAAACCCCTTTTCTCCCCTCCACTTGTTCAATTCTTCACTTTATCTCTCCTCTTTCCTTTCCTTTTCCAACTGGTTTTGTTCAGATTCTATTCCTTTCATCCAAAACCCTTTTAGGCTTGTATTTAATTAGTTATGGGTATTCCAGAGAAGCCTCATGTTCAAATGGAACATGGAGTTGGAGTGGTGGAATCAGAAGGTGGTGGTAACAAGAAATGGATTATTGCTGGAATTCAATTCCGGAGTCCTTTGAACCCGATATTTACGACTACCAGTCCGGCTGAGAAGGATTTTGGAAAGGAGGAAGAAGCTGAAGAAGAGTGTTCGACAACTCCAACGGCGAAAGAATCAAGAATTCCGAGTGCATTGACATGTCCACCGCCTCCCAGAAAGCCGAAACCTTCTTCTAGGTGTCATTTTAATTCAGGTGTTAGGGAATTCTTTACTCCTCCAGACTTGGAATCTGTATTCATTCGCCGTGTAGAGAGGGCTTAATTAACCAACCAAAGTTAGGAAGCCTTGATTGATTTAATTAGTCACTCCAAAATCCAAATCACTCACTCTAGTTTCTCATCATTCTACTTTTGATCTTGTTTTAGCTCTTTGCTTGTGGCATGAAGTTTGTAGTCTTAGTATGATTATGGGTGTATAAATAAATATAACTGATTGATCACTATATATATATATATGTTAGATTCAATTCAATGTTTATTTGTTTTAGAATTTGAAACTATAAATGACCTTCTAAATTTAGTTAAACTTTTTGCTTCTCTTTGTTTTGTCTGTACTACAAGATGGGTAAGTACTTCATCATTCAACCATATCTCAGTGCAGTAACACATGATCACAATCGTTTTTTTTTTTTTTTTTGATCGGGTGCACAGTGCACACACCTAAATTTAGATCACCATTCACCATTCGAGGCTCGGCCTTGCTGATCGATACCTGAAACTCAGCTATCACTCGAATTAACCATACTTGTCTCTTTTTGCCCCTTTCTCTCACACACAGATGCAAAGATCGTAGATAGATTGAAGGAAGATGGTAGCTGGTGAAATCAAATTAAGCAGCCAAAAGTTAGAAAACAGAGGTAAAGGAAAAAGGGTTAAGAATCTTTTTTTTCTTTTCTTTTTCTTTTTCATGGCATGAGAATTGAGATGCCTTTGCACGGATGCTTTAAAGGTTAAAAGTTTGATTGACTATGACAAATCCCCCAAACAAAAGCCCATAAATCTTTCTTTCCAATTCAATAATCGATACCAATATCAATAGGTCCAATACCCACTCAATCCTAAATTCAACGACCCAACTCTATGGTCATTAAAATTCAATTCAAGGTACAGTAAATAAAGCATTTAGTACAAACAAATAAAATGCCTAGTTTAATGCTTTATGATACTGATCTATCTATCATTATCATCAATCGGCTCAGCCATTAGTGAGTCCCACCAGCTCACAATGACTCTTCACCCACCTACGACTCATCGGAAAGTTCCCTGTAATTCTCTTAGGATAAGTGATGGGCAAAAGACAAAATACATTATTACATTATGCACATTAGAATCCAATGTGATCAATTTAGTTGTCAAATTCCAATTGGAATAGATACATTATTCTACAACACACGAATAATACTGCACTTCACTTTGACTAGGGATGTGATCCAGCTTCATAACTCCAATCTACTCCGACATGTTCCCTCCCTCATATTTTGACATCATTAATAAACTTTTTGTATGAATTCTGGTAATTCAATCACCTATTAGCATCGGTTTTAATATATAATTAAAAAAGGGGAACCCAATAAGTATTGTGATTGCGGGGATGAATTTCAAAGTCTATGTAGACAATTCATGGATGATTTTTGTCTTACTTTCAAAAAATGACCAATTTTACTATAAGATTCTAAAATTATGCCGACTACAATTATATTCATTGGCCAAAGAAACATAAATTAAAAAAGAGTTCTAGTGCAACTATTCAATTTGAATTAGACTACCTTAAAGTTACCTCCCCCCACCAAAAAAGTCTAATAATTAATTAATATAACTTGTATTATACTTTATCATAATTACAATAATAATTGAGTATAATCAATATGTTCTTATCAAATGTGGGGCTAATGTTGAAAGTTTATAGAAACTGCTCAACATAATTTTTAAAAGTAGACTATTTACTTCAAACATCTCATGGTGGACACTTTATGTGGAATAGAGGGAGTATAAAGTAGTCCTATTTCAGCTTTCTTAAATCATATAACTAGAATTAGAGTTAGTCATAATTATAATAATACGTGAACATAATCAATATGTTAATATCAAATACATATAATAAAATTAAAAAGTTGTGAAAATTATAGAGATAATTTTTAAAAATTAACTATTTAAATAAAATATCTCAAAATAGTATAAAAATTTCTCTATTTTGAAGGAGCATATCATAATGTGTTTGTTTGAATATACAACACGTTTAAAATAAAAAAGAGTATTGATTAATTTTATTCATATAACTTATAAGAAACAAGAGCACAAATTTTTATAAGGATAAGATTGTAGGGCGTGACATAGACTTGCAAGAATTCTGGTGTTATCTTAAACTTTGTTTATTGGTGGGAATGTGTAATTATGATTCAAATTGAGCATTTTATGGCAAAAGAAAGTTCACCTAATCTAAGGTTGTGACAAATAAATACAAAACCTCATTGGGATCGGAGCCGTGGAGTCATGATTCAAGAGTCTTAAGTCTTAACATGGAGTCCAAGTCTCTCTTGGCTTCTTGTGGGGTAACTTGTCTCAGTCCAGTCTTCTTAACAAAAAATAAAGTGTAAACTACCTAAATGGTCCTTTTACTTTAACACATTTTTCAAGATTTTCCAGTTTTGTCCTTCTTGCTTCATCGTCATCCCGTACGAAATCCTTTGACTCATTTGATCCTTCTGTCTATGTCCATTAATAATTTATCGTTTACTCACAACACGTGTATGTCACATGCTATTTTTTAAGGGTAAAATAGGAAATACATCTTATTATTAATGTTCTGGACTATTTGGGCAATTAATAAAATTTTAATCAAAATAACCTTTTGCTTCGAGAGACACAATAATACCTCACCGGCCCAGTAACATCTTTGCTGAAGAAACGAAGAATTCATGGATTCTTCTCTGCCATTTTAACTGTCAATTACCAAATACTTCTTCGGATACAAAGTTTAGACTAAAAAGAGAAACCCAAAATCACGAATTGGCCAACAAATGAGAAATTGAGTAGCATATGTAATTTTTCAGTGGTCTTTGAGCATCACGTCGGTCGAAATTGTGTAAAGGGATTGTAGTTTTGCTAATGATGAGCAATTAGCGGGGCTCCGGGAAATATTCCGATCATTTGATCGGAACAACGACAGTAGCCTTACCCAACTCGAGCTTGGCTCACATCTCCGATCACTATTTAACAGCTCAACTCACAAATATACATTAGGTCGAGTATGAAAGATTCGTATTATAAAAAATATTCGTAAAATCATTTTACCACAACCTTATTGAGTTTTTTCTTCAAAAATGTTCGACACGTCATATCCACAGTTGTGATAAAAAGTTTTTTTCTTCAAAAAATTGTAAATCTTAGAGCATCCTCATTATGCAATATTCTTATACACAATTTTATCTTCTTACCCACTTAAGAATATATATTCCCATTATCTAATCTTCTTACACAAAAAATATTAAATTTAACACCAACCCACATAAATATAAACCCCCCCCCACCCACACACAACCCCAAGATTAGCCGCCTCTCTTCCCAAAGCCACCTTCTAATTTAAGAAGGAATAATTTTCTCTCTTTTATTTGGTAAAATAGGAAGTTGAACGATGAGAAAAATTTGATAACTTCCTAATACGAAGTTGGTTAAAATTGGACAATGGTGTTACTCTTATATAATACTTTTTTTTTTTACATTCACATTTACATTGCTAATTTACTTGAGTTGAGTAGTCTATTTAGTCTAAAGAGATGCAATTATTGGGGACGACAGAAGTACATGGAGGGGAGGGTTCAAACATCAAATGTGCTTAGCCAATCCGTACTTTTTATATATTTTATGCATCTAATTTGTTTAAAGTTGAGGAAAGAGACAAACAGTTCAATATGGGCTAGTGGATGTGGATTGTAAAAATATTTCCTAGTTTCTTAAACAATAGACGACTCTATAGTCTATACTAACAAACAATATTGGTGTCTGTGTATATATAATTATAATCAGTAAATGTACGTATATTTCGTTAACTTTGTCATTCTCTGCAATGTTCATGAATATGGCGGGAATCAAATGATAGGCTTGGCTAGATAGAGACTTCACAAGTACTTTGCCTTTATTTGAAAAGTGCCCGTGTATATGCGTATATATTATATATATATTTCATATTTTATTTCGAAATGATTTATTTAAAGAGTTTATTTTAAAAAAATAAGTTATAAAAATGTGTTGAACTTAGAAAAGCAACAGAGAAAGAGATTTGAGCAAGATTGAGATTGTATTCGTATATCCCCTCTTCTTTCTGTTTTGAGATTACAGCTTTATATATGGGAAAAGATACAACACTATAACAGGGAAAAATATCTTTTCTGTAACTACCCAAAACACCTAATGTACAGAGACGCCATCAGACTATTACAATTCAATACCCGACACCTCTGTATTCTTAACACCCCCTCTCAAGTTGGAAGGGGAAAATAAATTGACCACAAACAACTTGGACCTAAGATAGTGCAGCTGGGTCTGAGGCAGAACCTTGGTAAACAAATTTGCATGCTGCTCCTTGGAAGGCACATGAGAAGTGGCAATGAGACCTAGATCCACTTTCTCCCTGATAATATGACAGTCTATGTCTATATGCTTGGTTCTCTCATGATAAACAGGATTAGCGGCAATGTGGAGAGCAACCTTGTTATCAGAGTAGAGGGAAATAGGAGTAGGAATGTTGACATGAAGATCCTTGAGCAGTGACTTGAGCCAAATGATCTCACAACAGGTAGCAGCCATAGATCGATATTCGGACTCTGTAGATGATCTGGATACTGTTGTTTGCTTCTTGCTCTTCCAAGAGGTAAGAGAGGAACCTAGAAACACACAGAATCCAGTAACAGACCTTCTAGTTGTAGGACGAGGCGGCCCCGCATCACAATAAGCGAACAAGACCGAGGTAGAAGTAGCGAGAGAAGAAAAGTCCTTGATCGGGGGCATGCTTAAGATATTTCACTACTACTCAAGGCTGCAGAGAGATGGGATCGCTGAGCCAAAAATTGGCTAAGGACATGTACAGAATAAGCTATGTCAGGTCTTGTGATGGTAAGATTGATTAACCTGCCCACCAACCTCCTGTATTGATCTGGATTGGACAGCAAAACTCCAGACTCAGTAGATAGACCATGATTTGTCGGGATAGGAATTGGAGACACCTTAGCAAGAGAGAGCCCAGTTTCCTTAATAATGTCCATAGCATACTTTTGTTGATGAAGACAAATTCTTGAAGAATTTCTGGCTAATTCAAGACCTAGAAAATATTTCAGTTGTCCCAAGTCCTTGATGGAAAACAGAGAGTGAAGAAACTGTTGCAACTCAACAATAGCAGTTGAAGAAGATCCTGTGATGACTATATCATCCACATAGACTAGAAGGGTAGTGTATGTAGAGCCAGAAATTTTAGTGAACAAGGTATGATCACTAGTAGCTTGAGTATACCCAAAACCCTTTAATGCTGAAGATAATTTGTGAAACCACTGCCTAGGGGCTTGTTTTAAGCCATAAAGGGACTTGATCAGTTTACATACATGAGTAGAGCCTGAGACAGGTGCCGGATCACAGTAACCTTGAGGAAGAGTCATGAACACCTCCCCTTGCAAATCTCCATGCAAGAAGGCATTAGAGACATCCATTTGATGTAGAGGCCACTTATTCATAGCAGCCACTACCAATAAGACTCTCACTGTAGTCATCTTGGCCACAGGAGCAAAAGTCTCAAAATAGTCCAAACCTTCTGTCTGTGTGAAACCCTTTGCCACCAATCTGGATTTAAACTTGTCAACTGAGCCATCAGGCTTGTATTTGACCTTATAAATCCACTTACATCCCACAGCCTTCTTTCCAGCAGGTAAATCCTGAACTATCCAACTGTTATTCCTCTCAAGAGCCTTTAATTCTGTGGCCATAGCCTCACACCAATGTGGGGACTTGACAGCCTGAGTGTATGTCTTAGGTTCCTGAATAGTATCAATATTGGCAATGAATGACTGATAGGTAGGAGAGAGATGAGCATATGACATAACATTATGCACAGAATGAAGAGGATACTTTGCAGCACAGGAGGCAGTGGAAGTAGGAACAGTGAATGGTAATCCTGTATAGTCCTTGTACTTTGCAGGAAGAACCCTAGTCTTGGTAGGCCTAGGAGGAACAACGGGAGGAGAGGTAGAAGATGCTGAAGTTGGGGGAGAAGGAGAGGGTGTGGAATCTAAAGTGTGAGAATCAGCAGATGTAGGGGCACTGGATGGAATAAAGGAAACAAATCCTCATCCAAAAGGTCACTGAATTAAGAGCAAGAAGGAGGAGGAGAAGAGACTGAGGGAGAGTAAGGAAAGTGAGATTCATGAAATATCACATCCCTACTGTAGAAGATTTGAGATGTGTCCAGATCATACAATTTGTAAGCCTTTTTCCCAAAGGATAGCCCAGAAAAATGCATTTTCTGGCTCTAGGACCAAATTTATCCCTGTTATGACTTAAGGTTGAAGCATAACATAGACATCCAAAGACTCTAAGATGAGAATAAGAGGGTTTGTGACCAAGAAGAACCTCATAGGGAGTCTGAAACTGAAGAACAAAACTGGGAAGTCTGTCAATGAGGTAGGTGGCAAAAGAAATAGGTAGATTGGCTTGGAACCTAAGAGCTCTAGCTAATTCTAGCAGGTGTCTGTGTTTTCTCTCAGCCTTTCCATTCTGTTGAGGTGTGGCAACACATGAACTTTGATGTGCTATGCCAAGAGAGTCTAGAAGGGGAGTCACTGACTCATTAAAGAACTCAGTGCCATTATCTGACCTAATCTCCTTCACAGTAGCATTATACTGGTTTTTAATGTAAGAGAAAAAGTTGGTGAGATAAGAACATACTTGTGATTTGGACTGAAGTAAGAAAGTCCAAGTGGTTCTGGACTTGTCTTCTACAATAGTGAGAAAAGAGGTGCAGTGATTATAGGTTTTATGCCTATAAGGTCCCCAAATATCACAATGCAAAAGATCAAATAGAGAAGTAGAATGAGATGAACTGATAGGAAAAGGTTGTTTTATTTGTCTTGAAAAATGGCATATATCACAAGGAGCAATTGTAGAAGAACTATCAACTTTACACAGGCTCAAATGTTTCAGTGAAGTAAGGGGAACATGCCCTAGTCTCAAATGCCACAAAGTGATATTATGACTACTACTAGAGCAAGAAACAGAAGCAGTGCAGGATGTCTCAGAAGAACACTTGTCTGGAGTACAACATGTGTGATTAGTACTAGAATAGAGCTTGTATAGGCCATCCACCACTTTACCAGTCCCCTTGATCTTCCTGTGATCCTGGTCCTGTAGAGTACAAGTGTTGGCAGAAAATACAAGATTAATCGGTTGTCGAAGTTAATCTACTTCGACAATAGATTATACTTGAAAGATGGAGCATACAACACATTACGCGCAAAGTATTATATCTTACGTGAGATATCTGACCCCTTTGTGTGTTATCACGGAAGTATGCCCATTAGGAAGATAAATGGGCAAACTACGGATATAAGATTAACAAGAAGTTCAAAGCATGCGGTTATATGATCATTAGCCCGTGTCTACTATCCATTCATTAGTTTTCGACCATTCTTTGAAGAGACATTTGGAATGCATGAGAACTAGAGTGACTGGTAACATTACCTGCAATATGAGCTTCTGGACTATCCAATGTAGAACCAGAGTTGGTGATAAGAGACAGTAACTGGGCACATTGAGCCTGAGTGAATCCAGGGAACGCAGCATCTGGCAACCTTTCTATCACGTTAGACATATTAGCAGCTACTACCCATTTGGTCTTGTGTTTTGGCATCCTAGCAGCATCAGGTTTAGTTCCATGAAGTGCATGCCATTCTGGATATCCATGTAAGAAGAAACATTTATCTTTGATGTGAGTATCTCCATGACAATAATCACACCAGAGTTTTTTCTTGGGACCATTTCCTGCATTCCCTCCATTTCCTCTTTGAATTTGTGTGCCTCATCCACTTGTATTGTTGTTGATCTTGTTCTTAAAATTTTTGTAATTAGTGTTACTCATCAACACTGCTGAAATGTTTTCAACATTTGGTCCCCCCCCCCAGATTTGTGAGTCCTTTAACTCTCTTCTTGGGTCAAAATATTTACAGCCTTAGTGAGACTAGGTAAGGGTGACATCAACATGATCTGACCTCTAGTTATTGTAAAAGAATCATCCAATCCCATCAGGAACTGGATCAACATCTACTCATGTTCACACTCCTCTTGTTTCTGAATAATTCCACAAGTACAGTTACAGGTGAGCCTAGGAATACTAGCATGAGTTAAGAGCTCATCCCATAGAGCTCTAAATCTAGTGAAATAGGTAAAAACACTCATACTGCCTTGATGACAATCAATCAAATTTTTCCTGATTTGAAACACTTTTGGTAGATTGTTGTGAGAGAACCTAATGTTTAGATCTTCCCAAATAGCCCTGGATGTATCTAGATATACTACACTGGATTTGATTTCAAGAGAAACCACATTTAATAGCCAAGAAATGATCATATGGTTACATCTCTCCCATTGACTTAGGTATTTAGACCTAGACTGGGGTTTCTTATTAACACCATTAATCATTCCTAGCTTATTCTTGGCTGATAAGGCTATGATAACAGATCTCCTCCATTGACCGAAATTAACCGTATTAGTAAGAATTTGTGAGATAAGAATCATACCAGGATGGTCGTTAGGGTGTAAAAACAATGGATGTGTTGGATGAAGCTGGAGTGTTGATACCTCAATGTCATACTCATCAATGAAATCATCTTCATCTGGTTCATTCTCATCTGGACGAAGCTCGGTTTCATGATTGTTCTCAGATTTGCCATTATTGGAAGTCTCGCCATTGTTGGAAGCCATTGAAACTACTTGATACAGAGAAAAGGAAAAATATCTTGATATCTTGATTGAATCACTTCTTCAGATTCATCGATCGCCAGCGGAAATAACGATTGTAGACTTGCTCTGATACCATGTTGAATTTAGAAAAGCAATAGAGAAAGAGATTTGAGCAAGATTGAGATTGTATTCGTATATTCCCTCTTCTTTCTGTTTTGAGATTACAACTTTATATATGGGAAAAGATACAACACTATAACAGGGAAAAATATCTTTTCTGTAACTACCCAAAACACCCAATGTACAGAGACACCATCAGACAATTACAATTCAACACCCAACACCCATGTATTCTTAACAAAATGTCATCTTATTACTAATGGATTACTAAAAATAACTTTTTTTAAAAGGTTTATCTTTCAAACGAGGACTATTTTCACGAAACGGAGAGAATACTATATAGCCGTGGATAACTTTTCTTGTGTTGTCCAGAGATCCATTTCCAACAATTTTTAGTAGTTTTTTTTTTTTTTGCTCTGCAAGTTTACGTGTAATGTCTACGTGACTGCCCATTCGACTCGGAATGTTCAAATTTTTTTGAGCTCACACAATCATGATATATAAACATATATTTATATTACATGTAAGTTTACATATGTAAAGACAAAGCTGATAGGTTATGAAGATTGAGTGAAACATTTTTAAAAAAATTCAATAAGTATTTTTATACTTCGTGTAAGTTTATATATGTAAGGGCAAAAGGGTAAAGTTCGAAGAGTAAAAGAGTTTTTTTTTTAATATAAAAAGAAAATGAAATATATCAACAACAAAAAAATATAGTACGAGATTAGTTAATTTGAAAGAGATAGTATTTCCTTTATCATCATTTAGGTATGGTCAAAGTGCTTTAGAAAGCCAGCGGTCAAATTTCATGCATGGCACCTAGTAAAGACTAGCCAGAGTTGTTCAACTGGTCAATCCGAAACTGAACCATCAATGATCAAACAACATTGAATGTGATCAACTTGTACAGCACATGTCCACAACCCCTCGCCCAAATGAAAAAGGAGAGAAAATATTTGTACAACACTCTCGCACTTTGCTGACTATTTTTGAATCCAACACCACCAAGTTAATTAGTAGATTATATGGAATGGAGTTGTTCTATCTTTCTTAGACCATCTCCAATGGAGATCCTTACCCTAATTCTTATTTGGGTAAGAATCTCCAATAATTGGAAGAACAATTTTTCATCAAAAATTTCCCAAACAATTCCCTATTTTGCAAAAATAAGAATTTTTATGAGACAGAGAAACAGCTGCACAATAGAGAGTGAGGCTCACCGCCCCTTGCTATTAGGGGCGTGCGTCTCACTCTCCAGAATAACGCATAAGAAGGGGCTGCAGCAAGGGTCCCACTTGTCTCCCACTATTTTTTTAAAAAAACGGATGGTTGCTGTTGGCTGTTATTGAGTTTTTAGAAAGAAAAAAAAAAGTTTTCAAGTTTCCAAATCTGATTTTGAACAATAGTTGTTTCTTTTTTTTCTTTTTCTTTTTTTGTCTTTTAGACCGGTTGGAAATTTTTTTTAATGAAAAGTATAAATTAATATCTTTGTTTTAAAATTTATTTGAAATATTTAATATTACAATTAAAATTATAAACAAATTAAATTTTTTTATTTATAAATAACATTTAAAATTACAATATATTCATAAAATTATAAACAAATTATTTTATTTATAAAATAATATACGAATTAATAAATTTGTTTGAAAAGTATAAAAAAATAGTGTAAATAAAGTAGATGATTTAGTAATAGGATCCATGCAAGAATTGTGTAAGAATAAAAACCATTGGGAAGATAAATTCTTATTGAGGAAAATTCTTAAAATATTTAGATGGTAGTGGAACCCAATTAAGAAATGTGTAAAAATCTCCATCGGAGATGCTCTAAATCTTTATTTCGAGTCGTATGAATGCAACAGAGCTAAAATTTGGTGAGAAAAGTTTTATTCTTATTGTGGTCCTATACCCAACTTGCAAATTAGTCTTTGACATTCGGAAATGAAAATACTTTCTGAACAAATACTCTATATGTCCTAAATTTATTGTCATATTTGACGTGACATATGAATTAAGAAAAAAAATTGACTTGATTATTAATATTATTATATTGCCTAGTTTACTTTAAAACTCATGTACATGTAAGTATGTAACTCATCATTGAAGTAGAAAGAAAAAATAAAAGTAAAATGACAAAATGTTTGTCCAAAAAAGCAACTTTAAAACAATTTTTTTTTCAGGCGAACAAAAAGGAAAACCTGATTATATTTTTGAGACGAACGAAAAGGAAAACCTGATTATAATTTTGGGATGTAGGGGTAGTAAATAAAAATTGAACCCCAACATTTTCGGTAATGAAGTGGACTTCTCTAGAATAAATACTTATTGAGAAAATTTGCGGGCCGGGCCCTTTTGAAAAGTTTCAAATCGCTTAAATCACATATATTTTTGAAATAATTGCAGATCGATACTTTTTGGAAATATTATAGGGTGATAACAGGGCCGGTCTCTTATCATGATATTATAACTAGAAAGTCTCCTATATTTGTTTTCAATCGCTAAAGTATACTTTTGAAGAAACATGACGAATATACATTTAATGAAGGAAAGACGCGCACACAAAGTCACTGTCCCAATTTGGGCGTCGCTCAAAAATTTTGGGCGTCGCTCAAAAGCCACTGCCCAAATTTGAGCGTCGCAATGCAAAAATTAGGCTTCGCAAATAAAAAAATTGAGCATTGTAATGCATTTGGGCTTCGCAATGCAAAAAGGCGATGCCCAAAGAAAGAAGTGGGTAGGAACCAGGTCTTTTCTTTACTTTAATATGCCTCATCAATGTCCCAACTTCATTATGTCTCTTTCCCAACCCAACTTCTCTCTTTTCCCAGAAAATGCAGAGATTCAAAGCATTGGTCCAAAAAATCCTTTCTCCTTCCCCTATCCCTTTCGTCATCCTCTTCAATCTTGCAATCTCGTCATTTCGGGACAACTCCTCTCCCTCCGGTCGTCTTCGAGCTTACTTCCTTGTCCATTAACAAGGCACAAGAAAGACAGTAAGAAAGACAATGAAGATTTCTTATTCTCGGACATAACATCGTATATAAGAGAGGTTGCTCTTATAAGAGCGTCTTTCCCACAAGCTAAGCAAGGAGAGCAGAAATCATCTTCATGCCATATTCATTCAGTTGAATGCTTTAATCGTCTTTTGCATAAGAAAATATTACTACACAGAGCATCGCTCATTTTGATGTAGGCGCCGAAATCTTTGATGTGGCCATCGTTCATTTTCGAGTCTTCGATATGGGCGTCGAAATCTTTGATATGAGCGTCATTCATTTTTGGAGCTTCGATGTGGGCGTTGAAATATTTGATGGGGGGGTCATTCATTTTCGAAGTCTTCGATGTGGGCGTCGTTCATTTTCGGATCTGAATTCATCGTTCATTTTTTGGATTTGGTTTTAATTGCCTAATCAATGGACGTCCTCCCTACTAGAAAATATATGTTTTTATTGGGTTTTCTTCTTCCTCCTCTTTTTTGAATGTCGAAAGAGAGGAGCAAATGCCAAGTAAAATAATCTACTTAGTTATTTTGAACTACATTAATAGCTTGAATCCTTGGATATGTTTTGCTTCCTCTATGAGTACAAGTTTTTTTAACAGGGAAGATGTCAACTGCCATCGGGAAATTTATGGGGGTAATCGCTATGGAATTTCGGAGAAAGGTAGACACTAGGAAGAAAAGGGGCAATTAAGGAAAAATTTAACGAAAAATGGACTTATATGGTTGGGAAAAAAAAAGAGGGCACTGCAGCGGTTATAATTTCATGAAAGGGGACTGGCCCTCAATTAATCTGATAGTATAACCTCTCTAGTCCACTTTCTTTTTATTTAACTGATAAAATGTTTTTTCATAAAAAAATAATCCAAAACTGTCCGTGACCTCTAAATACTTCGTTCTCTTCACTATGTCATACACACACACACACTCTCTTCCTCTCTTCTTCTTCCTCATGCTACTTCTTTCTCTTCTTCCTCCAGCTTCATCTTCATCTCTCTTTTCTCCATTGTCGACCTTTTTTCATCTTCTCCGACTATTTTCTCCATAACTTTTTATCCCAGATGAACCACATGACCCACCACATATCAAATCGAAGATCACGATAAGATTTACAAAACACATCGGGTTTATCTTGTGATGTTTTGGTTTTAAGGTCAAAAAACGATGTTTAAGCACTGTTTTGGGCTTCGAAAGTTTTCCTATGCCCAATTTCTACACACAGATTTGAGGGAAGTGTTCAATTTATTCATTCGGACTCCAATTTTATTCAGTTCGATGCCCACCTTTGTTGACATTTGATGGCATTGTTCAATTTTGTCCATTTTGATGATCAATTTTTGATATTTGGTGGCAGTGTTTAATTTATTCATTCTAACATCAAATTTGTCCATTACGAAGCCAAACTATGTTGATATTTGGTGGCAATGTTTACTTTTTCATTCGAACGCCAATTTTGTCCATTACGATGCCCAACTATGTTGAATATTTGGTGGCAGTGTTCAATTTTGTCCATTTCGATGACGATTTTTTCTATTGCGATGCCCGAATTTGGTTAAAGATTTTTACAATGCGATGCCTAAAATTGAACAGACTTCAATTGTGAATTTCGATGCCCAAATTTGGGAAGTGGCTTTTCGAATTTTGACGCCCAAATTTTGACAGATTTCAATTGTGCATTTCGATGCCGAATGTTTTCATTCCGATGCCCAAAATTGGCAGTGACTTTTTGAATTTCGACGTCCAAATTTTGACAGATTTCAATTGTACATTTCGATGACCAATGTTTTTATTCTGATGCCCAAATTGGACAGTGCCTTTTTGAATTTCGACGCCCAAATTGGGTAGTGGATTTTTAAATTTTAACGCCCAAATTTTAACAGATTTCAATTGTGTCTTTTGATGTCCAATGTTTTCATTTCGATGCCCGAATTTGGGCAGTGGCTTTGTGTACGCATTTGTTGTTCACTAAGAGTATTTTTGTCATTTTATCATCAAAAGTGTACTTTAGCGGTTGAAAACAAATATATGAGACTTTTTTTTGTTATAATATCATCATCACATGGGACTGGCTCGATTATCACCCTTTATTTTCTCAATCAGAAAAGGCACATTTGGGAGCGAAAAAACAACGATACCTTAATGCAGACACGTGCTAATCATCACTTACTCAGTTTTGTGATGCATCAACTTGTCCATCCCGATGCATCAATTTATAAATCGCAATGAGCGTCACTCAGACAAAATGCATCGAATTGTAATCACGATGCATCGATTTAGAATTGAGATGCATCGCAATATTATGAACAGTGATATATTTATGAAAATCATAATCTGAGTCAGTTTGAAGGAGATATATACGGAAGTCAATTAATAAATATGTATTCAATTTATTTGTTTCCTACCTTAATTACAATATTAAGAAAAATAAGTAACTTGACTGCATCATAGACAATTTGAAGGAAATATTTATGGAAATCAATCAATCTATATTCATTCCACTTTATTCCTATATTAATTACAATATATATATATAATGAAACTAATAAATACAAAATAAGGAAAGTGATAGAATAATTACACGCTTACAAATTTAATTGTGATGTACACATTTTAATTGCGATGCACAAATTTGTGCATCGCAGTACATAATATTGATTTGCAATGCATGATTTTGAACCGTGATACATGATTTTTTGCATCATGTTGCATGATTTGTGACTTTATGCATCACGTGTTTTTATTTATTAAGGGTATTGTAGTTGTTTCGCCCCCTTTTCCCGTTAAAATAAAGTATCTATTAATTATTACTAAAACAGAAGTTGTTGTTGCTACCACGTGACGGATTTCTATGAAATGCTAATAGTTGTAAAGGAATTTATGCGCTTCCACGTGTCACCTTCATGTGAAATGGTAGAAGTTTTTGCTTCGATAAAATGCTAAGTTTTACGTGTAAAAAATGTGCACATAAAAGTTTTTTTTTTTTTTTGTCAAAATCGGTTATGACGTGTCACTTACTGTGAAATGGTAAAAAAAATTACATGTATTAAATGTTAAGTGTTGGAATATGCTTCTTGATAATTTATTTATCACCTTGCATATTCTATATATGTTGATTTGATTGTTCTCATTACAGTGAGTCATCACTAGTGGCTAAAAAGTCAACGTACCGGTTAGCGTGGCAACTCGAATGACATCACATAGGTCTTAGATTAGGTGCAACCTGATCGAGTCCTACCTTCCTACATGATGATCAAACAGAAGACACTTCATATGCACTAAGCACCGGCAGACTTGCGGTAGTGTCAAAAGTCTTCAGCAGACTCGTCACCAGCAGACTTGTCATAAGAAGATCAGAACATCTTGAAAACTCATCACCGGTAGACATGCTACAATTTGATTGTTCTCACCAACAGAAATCAGTTCTCTTGAAACAGAAGACTTGCGCCTCTGGTCCGAGCATCTTACCAGCAGACCTGATTTTGCACGTGCTACACGTGCTACAAAGAAAAGACTAAAGTAGTTCAAATCAAAACGAATATGTCCAAGCTTCATAAAGCCTGACATAGTTAAAGCTACAAGACTTTCTCTTACTCACGTGGTCTGATAAAGTCAAAAGAATCCACTTAATTGAACAGACTACCTAACAGTGCATCAGACATCAGACTTACTTTTCATAGACTTATCAATACAGTCTGACAAGTAACAGTTCCAAGATCCACAGGACAAAATCTTTACCCAAACGGTCAAAGATCTTATGGACAAAAAATCTCTATCCGATAGACTTCAACAACCATATCTCTAAACGGATAGAAACATCAATCTTCATCTCTCAATGATCACATTGACTCCAGTCTATATAAGAAATCCTTTCTCTTCCCCAACCGACAGACACATAGAGTGAAGTCGAATACAAAGACTCCTACAAGACTACAAGAGCTTCAAAGAAATAAAAAATCTACAACGAGATCGTCCTCACCAACGCATCTCAGATCTCGACAGAAGATCGCAGTAAAACTATCCAGACCTTAGCAAAAGACAGAGATCAACATCTTGGTCAAGAATCCAGTTCTTGATTAGAGTTCTTCACCCTTCTTCGAAGAACTCAGCCTTTAGCCAAGCTTCAGGACTCCATTACAAAAGCTAAAAGTCAAGCTCTTTGATCGATCTAAAAATTGATTTTAGATTATGCCCAAAGAAGATGAAGGGCTTTCTGTAGATATTGCATTCATATCTTCATATTTGTATTCCTATACAAATGCTGTCGATTGTGCAATAATCACTCATCATGGAAGGCAGAGTGCTCAGCACTCAATCGTTCAGATATTTCTTATCTGAATTACCTTGAAAATTCTCTTCTCATATTAGTTTCTCGTTCTGGTCTTTTATTACCCTCTTTGCTTAAGGATTCATCTATGAATAATTAAGTAAAGATTAAGGCTTGAAAGGATGAGGACAGAAAATTTACATAGAGTATATAGGCTTATGTAATCTGTAATTTATCTTTGAATAAATTCAGATATTCTTTCAAATAATTTATCTTTCAGTCTTTACCTCTCTATGAGCTTTTATAAATTGATTTATCTTTAGAAAAGTTATTCTTTAATTGATCTCCTTGAATCTACATTTGAAGAAGTATTAAGTGTGCTGTTGTTCTGATCATATATTCATGTACAACCACTTAAGACTTCTCTAAATCTAAGCCTCTCTTTTTCCGCTGCTTAAACTTTTTCAAACAGACTTTCGATTTAACTGGCAATTTACCAGTAGAGTTCAAACTTCTGCTTAGAGCAAGTCTGCCGTTAGCCTCTACCAGCAGACATGCTTAATAAGTTAAACTGCCGATGCCATTACATCTACGCTTTAAATGTATCTAGTAGAAAAGTTTTTTATATGGCATCATAGGCTATTCACCCCCCCTCTAGCCTATTTGAGCATAATTGTGGCCCAACAATTGGTATCAGAGTATGGCTCTTCAAGCTATATGCCAGGACTGACCTCCCGAGAGTTTGATCCCTAATGCTCATCCCAAATGCGTGTCAAAAGAAAATTTTGTTTTAATCTTTAAAAACCTTTGACAAGGATTTCATTTGAGATAATTTTTTGAAAAACTTACTTTGAAAAATTGTTTTGTTTTCAAAAATTTCATGAGATGGAAAATTACCATGATGATTGTGAGATAATTATTCATATGACAGATATACATATCAATTGGCACTATGAATAACTATTCCTTAAATGAATAACACTCTGATAGATGCCTCAATTAAAAGGATTTTTTATTCGAACTCTCTTGACATAAGGCTAACGATTGTAATCAATCCAACACCTTCTCGAGAGAAATTTTCTTAGTTAAAAATTCTGGAACTTCATTGCAAAAGAATTTTAAAATGATTCCTATTTATTCTCTTGAAAAAGATTAAGAGTCAAAAACTCTATATCATGAAACATTGATTGATTCCTCTGTTATATAATATTTAGTTTCTGGGAACTTGACCTATATTTCAAAGAATTATTAGAGTTTAAAATTTAAGAATTATGAATCAAAGATCTCATAAGTTGTTGCAAAGGAAATCTACTCTTTAAGCAACATCTACTACAGACTTTCTAGCTCAGATTCCAAAAGGCATCTTCTGAAGAACATCTACCCTGATCCAAACATGACTGTCATCAAAGGTACATCCCTTGTCTAGTGCTTCTTCCTTAATTTTTTTTAAATCTCTCTCTTTGCACTTAAGAACAAGGGAGAATAAGAAATTCAAGATCCAGTCCTTCTTCTCATTCTCTCAGATTCTCTTGAAATACTTGTTCTAGTATCTAGATTTTTTCTGGAGCTTTCAAAAGCTCATAAAATGTTGCTAATGATCTTCTTGATTCTCATTCAGGAATACATATTCTCTCAAGATCATCAAAGCAAATTTTATCATCTCTCTAACAGCATAAAATGATATGCTTGACTGACGATCAAGACTCTATTCCCTTGCTTCAGTCAAAACCTCTTCTTTCTGGATTATGATATATGATTGATATCTGCTTATGATTCCCTTCTAATCATGATCATGAATATATCAACACTGCACAACCTTATGTTTGCATGCTCTGTTCATCTCTGTATATTCACTACAAATATAAAGCTTGAGTAATTACTTATCATATTTTGCTCCTTGCTTTTATTTCATTCTTCTAAGTATGATTTACATTAATCATCTGGTTTGATGCTTTTTCATTAAAGTAATGTTTTTATCTTTGATCTGCATTAACCACGTCATCTTCAAACTGTCTTCTTAGTCAAACACTCTTGTTTCTCTGTACTTCATAAGCTCAGTTCTGTGTCCTGACTTATAGGAGTTTCCACCTCAGTAGATAATGTGCAAACTACATGGGTATCTTTGCAATTTCTACAGAGGTTGAGGTTAAGCTTTTTGAAATTGACTACTTCTTAAAGTAAACGACAAATTTCATAGAATCTCAGTAAAAACAAAATGTCTTTGAAAAGGGGGAAACGTATTTCCCAAAACATTTTTCTAAAAAAGTTGTTTTGTCAAATCCCATTGAAAAATTGTTTAATCCCATAGAAAACATTTTTATCTTCTCAAGAAAGCTATTTTGTCTTTTCAAAATCTTTCAGTTTTTCAAGAGGAACCTTACCGGATATCTAGAAATTAAAATCATCTCTCACACTTCCTTGTGTACCTTTAATGAGAGTGGTTGAAAGGACTCTTCATTTTTAATGAAATTTTATTAAACCGGTCCATTGTCTTGCCTCAGCGAGTATTTATAGAGACATTCCTTCCCTCTTCTCTATCACTTGCAAACTACCCCAAACACTATGATAGACTAATACAAAATCCCTTCCTTCCAAAATGTTACTTAGGAGAATTCTTAGCACTAGATCAAGTTTCTCTCTCAACAACTTGGAATTACTCTTCCTATCCATCAAAAGTTGTTTGGTTAGTTTTGAGGATTCCTTTTGTATGAAGATTTTCCTCAACAACCATTTAGCATGCCTCTCCCAAACTCCAGTGACCATGCTCATGTCAGCCACTCCTTCTTAGTATTGTAGATCTTCTACATGTTCTTTTGCTGACATGTTTCTCTCTCAAGATCAGCTCACTTCACAGCAGTGGACTTTCGAAAGGAAGTCGTGCTAGCTTGTGAAGGTCACCTGGGCCTGAGAGCTAGCTGAAGGGAGAAGGAAGAGCAGGCGACATGATCACATATATGCACTCTTTACAGTGTAGAGATTCCGTTTGGCTGCCTCTTTCGACTTTGAGTCCCTTGATCTAGACATGTACTCCGTTTGCCAACTAGTTAGACGGATCTGGGTCCATGGTCTTCATAGACATCTCCTTGTAACATTTTTATCTTTAGAAATGTATCAGGTGTTTAGATTAGTTGTTTACTAAGAGTAGTTAAGTCACCGGAAGTTGTATTGAATTTTGTAATCTTTGGATCCTCTTTTTATTCGAGTATATTTTGATCTAAATGAGAACTTGTTCAAAGCATCTTTACTTCATATCTATCTGCGTTTGTATGAACATTCCTTGATAACATGAAATCTTATGTTTGCTTATGATTTCGGTACATGTACTTCTTGTTATGAAAACTTTGTTCCGAATTCACAACAGCAAACATAACTCTGCTGTTAACCCAACGGCAAACCAATCCTTAACCATAAGAATTCCTATTCAACATAATAATTATGATGAGACTATCCCAGGATCTATCTTTTAAATAATAGTCTTATAAATCTAATCTTTTATTTTTGATTTGATTCAGAAAGCACAAAAGACTTTAAGTTCTTTATCAAAACTTCTAGCGCTCAAAAGACTATGTTGATTCTTGCTACTGTCCTTATCAACTGAAAACTGATTTCAAATAAGCTAATCAACTTTATTTCGATTGAAAACTTCAATGATCACTGGTAGAAATCTCATCAAAAGAATTAGTGTTGGAATATGGATAACTTCAGTTTTGGATTTCTTAGAAGGGACTGCTTACCTTGCAACTCCTTTCTCAGGAATTAAAGATCTCATCTCAACCCATGATGTTCTGGTGAATCTTCATTCCCATCCAAAATTCTGGTCTCAAACACTTCACAACAGCAGACCTCATAACTGCTATTGGAAGAATGACCCTCTGAGGAACTAGCAGCGTCTTCATTCCATTTCTTATCTGATGTTTTCTCTGTTCAAGACAGCCCTGCATGAAATTCTTTCTTCTTTACTTTGCCTTGAACAGATGACTTCCCTTCCCTAAAAAAGGTTAGTCATCATTCTAACCGTTGACCGTCAAGCAAAATACGTTCTTTTACCTCAGTACCTTCAACCAAACTAAGTATGAGCTACTTACTTCTTTGTGATTCAAGTTCTTTAACTGAAATGGTTGTTGTCTTCCATTTTGCTTCTAAATGCTCTTATCACTTTAATTGGGATAGTTGGTAGCGCTAAACGAAAGGATTGCTGAAATGCTCATCATTCACTTGGCATCAGCAAACCTCAATGTTGTTTCATCCTTATCCAGCAAACCTCATGTCTGCTAAGCCCATAAGATACATCCTGTATCAACATACTATATTCTTGCTGATTAACCTTCATTCACAGCCACTTCAAGCTACGGAATGAAATGCAAGAAAAGTAAGGACTTCCCTTTCTACTTCTGACCCATGCTCTCAACCCTGCTCCACTAGTAATCCTCAAGATCATACCTAACACAAGAGTGGATACCTTTATGGCAAAAGAGCTAGATAAGAAGTTTCAGAAGGAAGCTACTTCAAAAGGCTGCTCATGCAAGTCTGCTAATGAGTCTTCTGTCCCAGACGCGTCTGCAGACCCTGCTCTCTCTCCAAAAGATCGAAACGCAAGCACTCTACTAGTGAGGAGGAGCCAACTGCAAAGAAGAAGAAGAAGTCTTCTTCAAGCACTGATGATGTTGTTGCCACTGACACTGCTGCTGCTCCCAAAAGGAAGAAGCGTTCAGCTCCCACTACTTCTATTTCAGCCTCCGTGCCAGATGAGCCCAAGCCGAGCCGAAACTTGCCCCTCTCCTATTTCTCTCACCTCATTCTTCTTCATCAGCCCATGATGTTGTTAAGAAGAAGCTGGCTGTTTTTTTTTAAGAAATCTGTGGCTCTACACCGTCGTCAATCCAACCCTACATACCTCAATCTATAGTTTACTGATCACCTATCTTTTAACAATTAGTATCGGTAGACTATCATCCTTCTTGAACACAGTACTCATTAATTAGTATTATAGCAATTGTATTGCTACCCTCTTCGGTGTGTTCAAAAAGACTGATACCCACGTATATCCAAGAATTGAGTTCTTAACTATTCACCTTCCCTCTCTACCTGTCGTTATCAACTAGTATCAGCAGACTTTCATTACTGATGCATACATCTTTAAGGTTATCAGTTGAAACAGCAGACTCCAATCTTTGCTGGTCAAACTTGCAACAGCAGACTCCAATCTCTGCTGGTCAAACTTGAACAGCAGACTTCCACCTCTGCTATTCACAAACCCAAAACAGCAGCTTTCAAATCTTTGTTGTTCTTCCCCTTGTGAAGATATCTATGACTTAAAACAACCTTTGGAATTACTGATTGATTTTCAAAATGTTTTACAAACAAGTAGTATTTCAAACATTCGATATCAATTCCAAAAATGTTTTTATAACTGATATCAATTCCAAAATTATCTTTTATTGTTCTAAGTTTTTAAAGATTTGGGAGATTGCTGAGGATTGTGTAGATGATTCAGAAAGCCCTGCATAATTATCTTCTAGAAAGAAATAACACAAAATTCCTTACTATTTTGAAAAACATATTCTACATCTTTTGAAATACTTCTTCAAAAATTGATTTAAAATTCTAAAAACTTCTAAAGATTTGAGAGATTGCTGAGAATTGTGTAGATGATTCAGAATGCCTCGTAAATCATCTTCTGAAAATTTTAGAATTTCAAAAATAACACATTTCTTCAAAGGTTCGTATCTTAAACTCATCTTTTTTTTTCAAAAATGTCATAAATGTCAACACAGATTTTCTTCTCTTCATCCAGTACTCTCTACCTTCTTTAATATCTAACATCTAGATATTAAGGCATCTCGATTTAAGTCACAATCTGTATAGAAAATATTCCCAAGAATGACTTAATATCGAAATCATGAATCGCCGCCTTTCCAAGCTGAATGTCCATTCAAATTCTAAAAGATTTGACTTGATTACCTCGTCGCATTATATTCTTGTCATTACAGCTCTCTTTAATGGATACCCAATCAACGATTCTTGGTGAGTGTGTTCTTCCATTAAATCCTCCGAAAATTTTTTTGTATCCTTAATTCTTCCCTTTAAAATCTTCCTAACTGAGAATTCCCAACAATTGTTTGATCTGATATCAACAACTGGTATCATATTCACTACCAGTATATTTCCTCTTTAAACAGAAAAGTTCTAATGGCCGCTTCATCTTCTTCAAGCGTTACAAGTCGATTTGTTCCACCAGAATCATCTTTCGTGACCAAAATAGGCTCTCACTCATACATTTTAGGTCATACGATTCAAGGAGAACAATTTCTCATCGACAACGCTGTAGGAGGAAAGATTATCGATCTTCTCTACAGCTCTGGACTAGTCTCACTCTTTTCATTTCGTGAAGAATTTTACAGCCTTAGGTTGGTTGATGAATTCTACTCTAGGATGATAATGGCAAGAGATGGTAACCACTTCTTTGGTCGCATTCGAGGTACCGATGTCGTCCTCAATGCCGAGAGCCTGTCTCGCGTCTTCCATCTTCCTTCTATTGGACCCAGCGCTCTCGATGATTCAATCCTCAATGAATCATGGCTTTTACGAACTGGATAAACTTCTCGGGATGACTACAATACATGGGACATTAACAACTATCCCTTAGACGTGTATTGTGTTGGTGAAATTCTGAGTCGATGTCTTCTATTTCATGAAGCAGGCTTAGGTAGTGACACCAGAAGACTACTGAACTTCATCATCGTTGTTTTAGATTCTCATACCATCAACTGGTCTGAAGTCGTCTTCTCTCTCATACGCCAATCTATCCTATGAAGACAGACGAATGGACTCTGCATTAGAAAGTATGCTAGAATTATCAGTCACTTTCTTTGCTCTTTTCAAACCATTCTCTCAACAGTCCTTGAAGATGAACGCCTTCCCATCACTGGAGACCTATTGATAACTCGAGAGTTATTCGGCAATCGAAGCTTCTCTGATCAAAATAGAGAATATACCTTAGATTCTAGTACTGATAGTTTCGGGGATTCCAACTAGGTTGTACTTTATTTGGTTGTTAAAATTTGTACTTTTTCATTTCTCAAAATTTATTAAACATCTTCTTTGTCTACTGTTTTTCTCTTCTATTCTTTCTCTTTCTATTCGTCCTCGATATCTCCTGTTTATGCTTGCAACCATTAAGGAGGAGAAGTGTTATGACAAATCTGAAGTCATTATTTAAAGAGGAGGAATTATGAGAGGAGGAGAACCTTTAGTTCAGAAGGAGATCTATAACATATCCATAACTGTCTAAAGACATAGAAGAATGCATCGTCTTAGGAGGAGAGTTCATGAACTAAAGAGGTTCATAACTAAAACAAGGGTAAAGACCCAAAGGAAGACACACATAATGTGAAAAATTCACCCCTAAGCTGATTCTTTGTGAATCACACTCAGCCTTTGTGGCACTTCTGTTGAAAAATATGCTCGAAACAAAAAATTCTCTCTTGAGTCTTTCCTTCAAAAGAGATCCTCATTTTCAACAGAACCATAAAATTTTTCAAATAGTATCACGAGTAATCCTTATTGAAAAACTTTCAATAACATATGCTTACTTAAGGATTTGCTACTCTTGCTTGCCAAAACATTCTTCTAACATATAAAAATCTATGTGCAAATAAGAACCCTAAACCCTTTTAGATCCTGTTCAAACATTTTTCAAATACTCTAAGTGATCTAAATTGTTTTTACTATTGCTTTACTTGTTCAGTACTTTGATTTATCGAGTCTATAATAGCAATAGTAGACTATACAAATGCCATCGCTCCTGTAATTATCAGCATAGGAAATGTCTTGAGATAAAATGATTATTCATTGTGGGCATGTTATTACTATGTCTTGATAAATGCTTCAGTGCTTTGCATATGTCATCTTATAATGGTTCCAAGCAAATAAGAGGAGATTGTTGGAATATGCTTCTTGATAATTTACTTATCACCTTGCATATTATATATATGTTGATTTGCTTGTTCCCATTACAGTGAGTCATCACTAGTGGCTAAAAGATCTGCGTACCGGTTAGCGTGACAACTCATGTGACATCACATAGGTCTTAGATTAGGTGCGACCTGATCGAGGCCTACCTTCCTACATGATGATCAAACAGACAGCACTTCATATGCACTAAGCACCGGCAGATTTGTGGTAGTGTCAAAAGTCTTCAGCAGACTTGTCACCAGCAGACTTGTCATAAGAAGATCAGAACATCTTGAAGACTCATCACCGGCAGACATGCTACAATTTGATTGTTCTCACCAGCAGACATAAGTTCTCTTGAAACAGAAGACTTGCGCCTCTGGTCCGAACATCTTACCGGTAGACCTGATTCTGCACATGCTACAGAGAAAAGACTAAAGTAGTTCAAATCAAAACGAATATGTCCAAGCTTCATTAAGCCTAACATAGTTAAAGCTACAAGACTTTCTCTCACTCACGTGGTCTGATAAAGTCAAAAGAATCCACTTTATTGAACAGACTACCTGACAGTGCATCAGACATCAGACTTACTTTTCAGAGACTTATCAATACAGTCTGACAAGTAACAGTTCCAAGATCCACAGGACAAAATCTTTACCCAAACGGTCAAAGATCTTATGGACAAAAAATCTCTATCCGATAGACTTCAACAATCATATCTCTAAACGGATAGAAACATCAATCTTCATCTCTCAACGATCACATTGACTCCAATCTATATAAGAAATCCTTTCTCTTCCCCAACCGAACAGACACATAGAGTGAAGTCAAATACAAAGGACTCCTACATGAGCTTCAAAGAAATAAAGAGATCTACAATGAGATTGTCCTCACCAACGCATCTCAGATCTCGACAGAAGATCGCAGTGAAACTATCCAGACCTTAGCAAAACACTCTCAGTGGATTGCTAGGAAGAAAAGCTTGGAGAAGAAGAGGGAGATAGATCAGAAACTTCAAAAGACAGAGATCAACGTCTTGGTCAATAATCCAGTTCTTGATTTGAGTTATTCACCCTTCTTCGAAGAACTCAGTCTTTAGCCAAGCTTCAGGACTCCATTCCAAAAGCTAAAGGTCAAGCTCTTGGATCGATCTGAAGATTGATTTTAGATTATGCCCAAAAAGATGAAGAGCTGTCTGTAGATATTGCATTCATATCTTTAGATTTGTATTCCTATACAAATGCTATCGATTGTGCAATAATCACTCATCATGGAAGGTCGAGAGCTCTGCACTCAATTGTTCAGATGTTTCTTATCTGAATGACCTTGAAAATTCTCTTCTCATATTAGTTTCTCGTTCTTGTCTTCTATTGCCCTCTTTGCTTAAGGATTCATCTATGAATAATTAAGTAAAGATTAAGGCTTGAAAGGATGAGGACAGAAACTTACATAGAGTATATAGGCTGATGTAATCTGTATTTTAACTTTGAATAAATTAAGATGTTCTTTCAAATAATTTATCTTTCAGTCTTTACCTCTCTATGAGCTTTTTATAAATTGATCTATCTTTAGAAAAGTTATTCTTTAATTGATCTCCTTGAATCTGCATTTGAAGAAGTATTAAGTGTGATGTTGTTCTGATCATATATTCGTGTACAACCACTTAAGACTTCTCTAAATCTAAGTCTCTCTATTTCCGCTGCTTAAACTCTTTCAAACAGGCTTTCGATTTAACTGGCAGTTTACCGGCAGAGTTGAAACTTCTGCTTAGAGCAACTCTGCCGTTAGCCTCTACCAGCAGACATGCTCAATAAGTTAAACTGCCGATGCCATTATATCTACGCTTTAAATGTATCTAGAAGAAAAGTTTTTTAAATAGCATCATTGGCTATTCACCTCCCCCCTCTAACCTATTTGAGCATAATTGTGGACCAACAACAAGTTTTATATATAAAAGTTGTATACAAAAAAAGTTTTTTTTCCTCTTTTAAAATTGGTTAGTTTAATATATATATTTTATTAGATTTGATTTAGACATGTTTCGCTTCACTAAAACTTTTCGATTCTCATTATTTTCACTCCCCTAGTTTAACTTGGATTAAATGCTAGATTCATTTAACTTCATAAGAGAATAGATTCATTTATTAGTACAATTTCTTTTATATTTTATTATGGAATGATTTTTTTTTTAAACAATATCTTTACAACAAAATTATCAAATATAATTCCCTATTGTAGTCTTTAACTAAAAAAAAAACTTATTGAACATAATCCAACCAGACCATTGGTGCTAATTTGAACCTAAACCTATCTTTTTTTGTTCTTTTCCTGAGTATCAACCTAGGTCTATCTGTTATAACTAAAAGTATTTTCTTTTCTATAATCTCAAATTAAGTAGTTCCTGAAATATCCTAAATTTCCCTATTGATTTTAATTTATGATTATTTCAATGTTTAATATTTACGACTATATGCTTAAATGTCATACTATGTCTAAAAATTATTTTGTTTAGTTTCCAAAGTGTCCATAGGTCTAAGCCCCAGAACTAATCCCAAGTTGAGTAAGACCACAAGAGAGGTAAAATCTTCCTACCAACTTTTAACCCAACTACATAATTATTATTTTTTGATCTTAAATTTAAAGTTATATATATATATATATATATATATATATATATATATATATATATATATATATATATATAAGTGACGACATTAAAAATTTACTCTCTAATTTATAAAATGTATGTCTATGTTTTTAAGTACAAGTTTATTAACTCAAAAAACCATGCATCATACGGGTAATAAACTAGTAGGGTAGTATAGCGTTTAAAAATTTTCAAAGGGAACTGACCCGAATTTCACCGTAGTTATTAGCTATTTGCCTAAGATTTGTGAGCTGTGATTAAGGGCTTACCCCCCACTTGGGTCCTCTTAAAGTCCGCTGAGTGATCCCAAATTCCCAAGGTAAAATTGTGGGTTGGTCACTTTTCAAAGTTTTAATTCGTTCCAGTACTGTGGTTTTTTTTTTTCAACCGAAAAATGTCACTTTTGGAGACGAAATGACAGCGATACTCTTAATGAGCCTGAGGTGCACTACGAAAATGCATCGCGATTCAAAAATTTATGTATCGCGATTCAAAGGTTTAAATCTCAATTTGGTCACCCTACTTTCGACCAAGATTCATTAAGCTCACTCTACTTTATTTTTCCTCAATTTAATCACTTTACTTTCACATAATTAGCACGTTCATCACCACATCCATATATTTGGATGGAAAGTTTAATTTTGTTAGGAAAATCAAAAAATACCCTTACTAAATTTGGGGGATTTGAGAGTCTCCTTCTCATCTCAAACATAATTTCTTATTGTGTGACTTGAATTTGTCAACACATCTTTCAAAGGTAAGGGGCATTATTGTCTTTTCAAAGATTTCTATCCAATTTAACTAACGAAAATGACTCTAGTGACCTTATTGACTTTCGGAGCCACGTAGAGTGATTAAATTTGTAGAAAAAAAATAAAGTGAGCTTAATGAATTTTGGCCGAAAGTAGGGTGACCAAATTGAGATTTAAACACGATTCAAATAATTATGTATCGTGAATCAAATATTTATGTATCGTGAATCAAAAAATTAATTCTCAAAATTCTCCCTTTTGGAACCTGACCTGGTGTTTGAGAGCCGAAAGCTCATCAAGGAGATTAAGAAAATGATCAAGTGCAGGTTTGTGAAGGGATATGGTTAGATGCTTTTTGGTGCAGAGGAATTGAAATATGGGAGAATTATCCACCACCAAAACTGAACTCTTGCCTTCTTCTCCTTGCCAATAATTTCTGACATCTGAGGAGGAAGATGAACAACCAAAAGCTATAACATTCACTCCATTGGTCGGAATTTGAGAAACTCTATATGCAATAATAATAGACCTATGTGATGATGACAATGGGGTTTCATCGATGGGAGGAATCTCGGAGATGGCGTCCCTAGCTTTAAGAGGCAGATCGGAGCATACCACCAGATTTTCAAACTCCAATCCATTGATGAATCTGCAAAAACACAAGATATGGATACGTTAATGAAAAGAAAATGGAGGAACTAAGGAAGAAGAAGAAGAAATTTATTCAATTTTTGTTTTTACTTTGGGTATTATAGGAACATTTGTTTCAAAAATGGTCTTTTGTGGTTTAAAAAAAGAATGGTGGACTGATGGGTTACAAATTTTATAAAAGAGACCTACTAGAATTTTACCCAATTCCCAATCCCCATCTAACCCCTTATACCTGCTATGCATTGTGATTAGGCTATATTATAATGTGCTTCTAACATGCTTCCTTCAAAGCCCACTGGCCTAGCCCACATGATGTAATGGGCTTAATCTCAACTATCTTCTGCATATGGTTTGTTTCACAAAAATCGACTTACTTAAAAGGAATAATTGCAGACCGATGCCTTTTGGAGATATTATAACCTCTTTGGTCCACTTTCTTTTTATTCAACAGGTAAAGTGCTTTTTCATAAAAAAACAAAAATTAAAACTACCCGTGACCTCCAATTACTTCCCTCTATCACACACCCTCTTTATATCATACTCTTTTTCTCTTCTTCCTCCAGTTTCATCTACATCCCTCTTTTCTCCATTACCGACCTATTTTCATCTTCTTCTACCATTTTCTCTATAACTTTTGATCCCGGATGAACCACATGACCGACCACATATCAAATCGAAACTCTCGACAAAATCTAAAAGAATCACATGGTATAGCTCATGGAGTCTTCATTTTAAGGCCAAAAACGATGAATAAGTCCTGTTCTGGGCTTCGAAAGTTTTACGATGCCCAATTTTTACACACAGATTTAGGCCAGTGTTCAATTTATTCATTCCGACGCCATTTTTGTCCATTTCGATGCCCACCTTTGTTGATATTTTGTGGCAGTGTTTAATTTATTTATTCTGACATCAATTTTGTCTATTACGATGCCCAACTATGTTGATATTTGGTGGCAATGTTCAATTTTGTCCATTTTGATGCCCAATTTTGTTGATATTCGGTGGCAGTGTGTAGACACACAAATTTCGTACCCCTGGTATGTAACATGACATGCGATATCAAGACCTGTTAAAACTTAACAAATGTCAAGTTACAGGGTTTTAAAATGCAAAGGAAAAAGCAGGATGCGTAAACAGTGAAATACAAGGGGCCAAAGTGTCAAAAAAACAACATAAAAAGGACCCTGGCGCGGCGCCCACTCCTCCTATGGGTGGCGCCCAATAGTGCTTCCAACACTATAGCTCTTTGCTTTTGGAACAACTCTCTCAGCGCACGGTACAAGCCGATGAAGCACTGAAGAGAAAACTTAATGACGAAGGAGTCCCTATCTCGGCCTATAAATAGAAGGCCCCGGCTTCAGTGAATGAGGACCAGACTTCACGCACACAGTTCCCACACCGCGATCACGGAGTAAAGGTTTTCCCGCAATGAGTTCTGAGAGAGAGTTGTGAGAGTTCCCCTCTTCTAAGCCTCGAAGCTCCGTCAAATCTCCTCCAAACATAAAACCAACCGGTCAAAGTGAACCTTAGCCTCCCAGCTAGGATACCACCCTATTTCCCCGATCCAAAAATCCCAAAAAGAGCAATTGCTCTGCCCGAATCCAGACATCAAATCCACAAGAAGCAAGCAGTTGCTCTACCCGATTTCTGCTGTAAGCAAGCAAATAGCATCAAAAAGCAAGCAATTGCTCCGCCCGTTTCCCGAGGCCTAAAAGAAACTTTCGGAAACAGTTACTCTGTCCAAATCTTCGTAACAGCAAAAGACTCCCTCTCTCGGAAGGACAGAACGAGCACACTCCACTCTCTTAAAGGTAAGCCTTTAAAAGGTTTAATTAAAAGTGTTATTTTCAGCCAGCCAAATGTAAGAATATAAGCAGTTATGCTGCCCGGATTTATAGAAAATAACACTAAAAAGAGCCATTATTATAGCCAAATATTTATAAATATATTTGTAATTCCTAGAAGGAGGCTGTTGTAAGTTTGTAATAATGTAGATACAGATATATACATTTAAATGCTTTGTTTCATTTACTAAATAAATATAATAAAAGCATATTTTAGTCAAAAACTATTTTTGAGACCGAAAGGGCGAGTTGGGTGCCTAACACCTTCCCACTTCGTAACTTAGCCTCCGAACCCTTTACAAAATCTGGTTATTTTTTGTTTTTCTTTATTTCTCCTTAAAATAAACATGGCGACTCGGTTACAACATTTTGGATCACAGCGAGGCAGGGCGTATTCCCACGCGCCTTCGCAACATCCTTTTTGCTCTTTTAATTTCGTTTTCCCCTAAACAAAGGAAGATGGAATGAAAAGGGCGTTGCATTTTCTGTATCTTGTTTTCCCCTAAACAAGGGAGGATGAGATATGGAAAAACCCAAAGCACTCATAGTGATCCAAAATGAACCCAAGTCCACAATGAGGCCGGGCGTATTCCCACGCGCTCTTGCAACATCCTTTTTGCACTTTTAATTTCGTTTTCCCCTAAACAACGGAAGATGGAATGAAAAGGGTGATGCATTTTATGCATCTTGTTTTCCCCTAAACAAGGGAGAATGAGATATGAAAAAAATCTAAAGCACTCATAGTGGAATAAAGCACACTAAGTGACCGAGGCGTATTTAACGCGCTTTTGACAACGTTCTTTTTGCACTTTTAATTTCGTTTTCCCTTAAACAAGAGAAAATGAAATGAAAAGAGTGATGTCTTCACCGAATCTCGTGTTCCCCTAAAAAAGGGAGCGCGGGTCCGAGAAATCTCGCGGGGCACTAACACACTGTTTAATTTATTCATTACAACGCCAATTTTGTTAATTACGATGTCCATCTATGTTGAAATTTGGTGACAGTATTCAATATATTCATTTCGATGCCCAATTTTTTTATTGGGGTGCCCGAATTTGGTTAAGGATTTTTACAATGCGATGCCTAAAATTGGACATACTTTAAATGTGTTTGGCGATGCCCAGTGCTTTCATTCTAATGCCCGAATTTGGTTAAGGATTTTTACAATGTGATGCCTAAAATTGGAAAAACTTTAAATGCGTTTTGCGATGCCTAGTGTTTTCATTCCAATACCCAAATTTGGGCGGTGACTTTTTGAATTTCGATGCCCAAATTTTGACATATTTAGATTGTGCATTGCGATGCCCAATATTTTCATTCTGATACCCAAATTTGGGCATTGGATTTTTTAATTTCGATGTCCAAATTTTGACAGATTTCAATTATGCATTATGATACCCAATGTTTTCATTCTGATGTCAAAATTTGGGCAGTGGCTTTTTGCGCGTGTTTATTGTTCATTAAGAGTATCTTCGACATTTTATCTTCAAAAGTGTACTATAGCGGTTGAAAACAAGTATAGAGGACTTGTCGGTTACAATATATCACAAGGGATCGACCCAGTTATCACCCTACTCAAGATGATCTAAAAATAGTCATACAACATTTTACAATTCAACCTTTAACGAAATGGCTATAGAATTATGGAGAAGGAATGACGGTAGGAGGAGGATGGGCATTTAAGGAAGAATTTAATGAAATTGGACTTATGCAGTTGAAAACAAAAAAGAAGCACTATAGCGGTTAGGCAAAACACACCTCCGGGCCACTGTACTTACCCAAAACTTGGAATTAGGCCACTGAGACGTCAAAATTTTCGGGATGGCCACTGTACCCGACTTATCTTGCACGTTAACCCATTTTTTAACGGACGTTACCTTTTGACGTTATCTTTAAGTGAAATACCCTTTTTGCCCTCTCCTTCATCACTTAAACATCATTTCTTTGGAGCTACAGATGAGCAGATCAAACCAATAGACCCAAACAAGCAATTTGAATGCTTAGATCAAACCAATAGACACCAAATCCAAAACGAAAATCAAACCCAAATTTGAAGGGAGAAGGACAGGAATTCTCCAAAGCTTGTATGAGTTGGATGCTCGCTGGGTTTGAGGCAAAAACGAGGTTGGCAGCTTTGATGAAGTTGAGAGATGAGGTATGGTTTTAGAGAGAGAAAGCGGTATGGTTTGTTTTATGACAAAAATTGAAAAGTAGGTGTAAGATTATGGGCTCAACTGGGCTGGTTGGGGAGAGATCTGGTTCGCTTGGTGTTGAGGATGGGGAGATGAAGGGATGAGGGGGATGGCGAAGATGGCGGCCGGAAGATGAAGGCTGGCGGCATGGAAATCGCCAGAGAAGCGGCTGGAGAAATTAGGGGTAAAAGGTGCGAACTGGTAGGGAGAGAGAGAGAGAGGAAGGAGGACGGTGGTTTGAAGACGGGGCTGTTTGGAAAGGGAGATGGCGGCGGGTTTCTTTGGGCTGGTGGATTTGGCGAAGAGATTGGGAAGTTAAAATAGGGGCGGCGGCTGACATGAGGGCGGTGACAAAAGCCGGGTGTGATTTCGGCGAAGGGAAAGGAGATGTCCGGCGGCTGGATGTGGGTGCGAAGGGGTAGACGGAATGGCGGCGAGGACGGTTCTTTGTGAAAGAAGGGGGAAGATTGAGATGGGTGAAGGATGAAGGGATGAAGATGCAGATGAACTGGGGGATTGCGTGGCCGGCTGGATTTTGGGGCTTCGAACTGGGTTGTTTCACCGGAGAAGGAGCTGGGAGATGAAGATGCAGGTTGGGTTATGGGGGTATTGGTGAGATGAGAGAGAGATGGAGAGAGAGAGAGAGAGAGAAAAGTATGTAGACGCCTTTTCCCTTTTTTCTTTTCGGGTTTGAAGATGTTGATGATGAAGACGGGGGTAAAATAGACATTTAACCTAACTTAACGTCCAAACTTAACGTCCATCCAAAAAAAGGGTTAACGTGCAAGATAAGTCTGGTACAGTGGCCATCCCGAAAATTTTGAAGTCTCAGTGGCCTAATTGCAACCTTTTGTATAGTACAGTGGCCCGGAGGTGTGTTTTGCCTAGCGGTTACAATTTCAGAAAAGGAGACCAACCCGCAATTATCTCAAAATTTTTTCATGAAACAAAGGTATGTACTTTTTAGCTTCTCAACTTTGCTAAATAAAAATATGAATAATTACCAGTCGGTACACTTTTGTAAAATTGTAACCGCTTCACTCCTCTATTTTTTTATTCAACCGGTAAAATACTTTTCATAAATTTGTTCCAAAAATGCCCTCTCATCTGTCATTCTCTCTCTCACATTGAATTCACACTTCTGCATTCTCTCACTCTCTCTCTCTCTCTCTCTCTCTCTCTCTTCTACATTTATGAATTACTATTGACTAATCAATGAAAGGAAATAACATTCAGATCATTAACACATACGTAGAGACTTCCACTTATTTGTCAAGCCTCCGTGAGGCATTCAACTGTGAATATTATTGTACAAAACATTCTTCAACACTTTGAACTTAAGGACATAAATCCATATATTATATTCGAACCAAATGATCAAAATATGCTCATATCATTCATTGTTTTGTATAAATAAAAGTTATATGGCTTCATCATCATGTGAATGTGGATCTCAATCTGAAGCGCGGTATCCATACCCGTCGACCCCCAATCCAGCTAGCTTTGTTTCGATGAAGTTATCTGGTGTTCATGACTACCGTTTATAGGAAAGTGTCCATGAATATTATTATTTGTCGAGCCTTAGTCGGACTCTTCGAGGTAGGTGTCGTTCATTTTCGGAGTTTTCGATGTAGGTGTCAGAATCTTTGATATGGGCGTCAAAATCTTTGATTTTGTAGTGTATTAATCAACTTGGGTTGTGATGAACTTGTGAAAAGAATGGATGATAAAGCCGAACAAAGTCGATTATGTTTTGGTTGTTCATTAATCTCATAAATATTGTTCTTCCAGCACAAAGTTGAAGTAGATGCAAAAGGATTGATTGGTGTATCATGTGGCCACTCACCTTTGAGAGTCATTAAGTTTCGACGCCCCGCAATTTAGGCATTGTAAGTTTTGACGTGCCACAATTTAGGCCTCGTAAGTTCCGAAGCCCCGTAATTTAGGTATCATAAGTTCAGATGACGCCCGTAATTTAGCCATTGTAACTTCTATGTGTTAATGGGTGAACTTATAACATGAAACACTTGTATCCTTGTGATATAGTGGGAACCAACATGGAAAGCCTTGCTAACTTTTAACCAAGTCTTCTCAATTTCATCCGGTGAAAAACTGAAAACCTTCCCAACCTCCGCCAGAATCTCGCAAAGATAAGACTCTTCAATTGAAGACTTATTCATCAATCTCCTCCACGAGGATGTGTTGATTAATACTTTACAGACGCAAGCATTCAAATTATAGGAGTAACCATAATTCAAAAGGAAAAGTTATCCAAGCCAAAAGGTTTAACAAGTGTAGATATGTGTTTGCAAGGGAACATTATCCCTTGATCCAAGAAATAATAAGATTACAATTCTTGAACATGGAAGAGCTTCCTGATGTCGATGATGATAGTTTCAAAAGGTAGATTTGCTGTCAATTTTAGCTAGGAAGAAAGTGTGTGTGAGAGAGAGAGTCATAAATATTTTTTTCATTCCCAAGGTGTAATAATGACTGGTAAGAGAAAGAGCAACCATTCGTCATTAACGAGGGATGACAAGCGTAAAGACAAACGATGCCCAAATTTTGCATTACGATGCCCAAATTTTGCATTACGATGCACAAATTTTGCATTATGATGCCCAATTTTTGCATCACGATGCCCAGATTTTGCATTACGATGCCTAGATTTTACATTGCGATGCCCAATTTCACGCATGGGGCTTAGTGTGTGTTTTTTATTTATTAAGGGTATCTTCGATATTTTACCCCCAAAAGTATACTCTACCGATTGAATAGAAAGAAAGTGAACGAAAGATATTATACTCTACCGATTGAATAAAAAGAAAGTGAACAGGAGATATTATAATCAGGGCCGGCCCTATGTCTGGAGGGGTGACCGTCATGGGCCCCCAATTTTTAGGGCCCCAAATGTTTGGGTATTACCTTATATTTAGTATATATATATATATATATATATATATATATATATATATATATATATATATATATATATATATATATATATATATATATATATATATTATAGTGTCAAATAAGTTTGCAATTGATTGTCTTAACACAATGGTTAAGACACACATGATTTAAGCTAGACTAGATGTTTGAGGGTTAAATCCTGAGCTGTTACTTTTTTTAGTCTGTGAACTATATATAAGTTATACCGTGTTGATAATTTTAATGTAGAATAAGTGACTAATGATTAACATACTTGGTAGATTGTAAGAGATCTTGAGTTCAATTCTCACTATAAACTTTCTTTTTTTTCTTTTTTACAATACTTTAAATGAAGAGCCCCCCCCCTTTTTTTTTACCATGGACCTCTCAAAACTCAGAATTGACCTTGATTATAATATCACCAAAAGGTACCTACCAGTTATCGGCTTATCGCCCGTAAAAATATTCTTTTGGTTGGGCCTAATATTTGATCTTGACAATGTAATAAGGAAATGTTTCTTGATTAGTGATTACTACACCACAACATACACCGTACCCCATGAAAATATATACTAAGACCATTTCCAAGCGTACCCTCAAATCCTTGATTTGGGGGTTTGGTCATTACTATTCACACTCCAATGGTACTCCAAACCCAATCCCAAATTTGGGGTTCGTTACAGTACTACCCAAATTTGGGGTTCCACGGTAGCTTTACCCCAAATTTGGAGTTGGTGGGTCCCATGCCATTAAATTAATTTTTAATAGTTATATAATTGTTAAAATTATTTATAATATTATATTTTTTATTTAAATGTATTAAAAATTAATAAATACCTAATATTATATAATATACATTAGATAACATTTTTAATTCAATAATTTTATAACTTTTTTTCTATTATTAAGTATTTTAAATTATTGAGCATTTTTAATTCAATAATTTATAACATTTTTTTTCTATTATTTGTAGTTTCGTTTGCAAATTAATAAATAAATTATTATTATACTAATTATAGAACACCAATTTCACATTAAAACTAAAAAAAAATACATACATATTCAAGTACTTGTATGTTTATTAAATTATATTTCTTCAATTTAGTTAAAATAAATTACTAATTTTTAAATATTATTAATAACGTAAATATAACTATTAAATATACTAAAATTATTAATTATATAATCTTAATAATTATTATTTAAAATGTTAATAGCAAATTAATATGTATGTTGATAAATAAAGTAAAATAAAAAAAAAGAATATGCTAAAAATATTTTATTTGGGGTCGTGGGTTAAAATTAAAATAGTATTTAGTACTAAAATGAATCAAATTTGAGACAAAATCTGATCGAATTTGGGGTTCATGGTTGGTGATAGCCTATTGGAGCGAAAGCCCAACAATGGCAAACAACCCCAATAAGAATTCAGAATCGGGGGCCCCATTATGCGGTCGTGATGTTTCATGCGTCATTTTAATTTCGTGATAGCGGGCCCACAATAAGTTCAGCATATGGTCTTGACTCAGTTCCCCACGGCTAAAACACGGACCGTCACTCCAGCCGCCGACGTCACCTACTCCCACAAACCTCTGTTAATTACGCCGACATGTAAGTATCAGGTCAGGCCAAACCGAATATGAACGACGGAACGTGGCCGCACCGATCCGACGCCGCTCAGTTCTCCTCCCTCCCGTTCCAAATTAACAAACAGAATCAACACGAACTCCTCCCTTATCGGAAACACGCCTTCACAAACCGTCAATTCCGAACCAATTTCCGATCATATTCATCTTCATCTTCATCCTCATCCGATCACCGGGACTTCGCCGCACTTCCGAACGACGTGCTTACGAAAATTGCCGCAAATTTTAGCTTACCGAACCTCCAAGCGGCGTCGTTGGTGTGCAAGTCATGGAGAGACGCATTACAGCCGCTTCGGGAGGCTATGTTGTTTCTGAGGTGGGGAAAACGGTTTAAACATGGGCGAGGTGGGTTCCGCCCAAACCTTCAAAAAGCTTTGGACTCGTTTTTGAAAGGTGCCGCGCGTGGCTCGACGCTGGCTATGGTGGATGCTGGCTTGGTTTATTGGGAGATGGGGAAAAAGGAGGAAGGAATTGCGCTGTATCGGAGAGCGGCGGAGCTTGGAGACCCTGCTGGGCAGTGCAATTTAGGAATTTCTTACTTGCAAGGTAGCAAACTTTCATATCATAACTGAATAAAAGGAGGAAGAAGTTTAAAAAAAAATCACTTGAATTCATCCATACTTTCTGCTTGCTGCTTAATTGTATCTTGGATGGTATAATGTATGTTTTTGACTGCGTGATAATTGGGAGTTCAGGGCATAGGCAGACAATATCCACTGAAGTAGAGAAATCATGAAGAGTGGTTGACCTTAATATATATTCAAAATGGCTGAGTAGTAAGAAGCAAATTCGTTTGTAAATGAGTGACTGAAGATGAAATTATTAAAATTGACATCAACTACATGTAGAAAAGATAATAGACCGGCGTGTGTGCCTAAATAAGATATAGAGTACCATATATATCTGCTAATGATGCGATAGAACATACAAACGGATAGGCTCATCCTTTCAGTGAGGAAAAGTGATAACCATCAATATCAAGATTCAAGGGTTAAGTTATCAACTAAAATAGATGGTGAGTAGCAGGAAGGATATCTTTTTGTGGTTTACTTATCAAAAAAAATATATATTATAATTGCTTGTGTAATTGTGTTAGTTTGCTATATCTAGTACCCAGAGTTTAAACCAGGAAGTACGTTGGGGATGAAAAATTCTAAAGTACCTGAATGACCATGATGTATACCTCTGCTAAGTGAGGGCCAAATTTCTCTCTCTCTCTCCCCCTCCCTCTCCGGAAACATCCCTAGTCTAGGTCATGCCTGACCATGAGAAGGCATGTCAATAAGTCATCAGCAAGAGTTCCAGCATGTGAGTCTCAGTAATCGAGAAAGCCATCTCCTTGGTACCTTTATTGATCAGGCTGAGGAATGTTGGGGGATATGGCTCAAATAGTTGGGGCACTTTAAGAAGATGGGTACGACTACGAGACACCAGTTTGTGTGTTTTACCTTACACTTTTCCAGATTCAGTTGAGAACTATAAATGGTGTTCTTTCAGAAATATTAGTACATTCTATTAACATTTATCATCATTTGTTGTTTGAGTGCATAAGAATTTGATGACTTTTATAAACTCTTGTAGCTGAACCTCCTAATCCGAAGGAGGCTATTAAATGGTTGCATCAAGCTTCTGTTGCTGGCTATGTTCGCGCTCAGTACCAACTTGCCCTATGTTTACATCAAGGTCGTGGGCATGAACGCAATCTACCGGAAGCAGTATGCGCTAAATCAACTCTTTTTTCTCTGGAACAATAGCTAAAGTTCTCTCTCTGAGGGATGACCGAGTGCTTAGATAACCACCTCTATTTGTTGACATGAAATAACCATTTCTGCATTTATGTTTCTTAATTTTTTATCATAGGACCATCATTCCTCCCTAGCTTATGAATTATCTAGCAACTTGACATAAAAAATATTGAAGATATTTCTTGAAGCTCGTAAAAACCTTATTTCTGAGCAAGGAAAAATATTTCAGAAGTTCTCATTGTGATGTTGAATAAATGTAGAGCAGAGTATTTTCTTATAGTAAAAAAATATTAGAACTTTGAAACCTGAAAATATTTTGATCTGCCTTTATTATTTATTTATATAGTTTATGATCGTTTTACTTGCCAATTTCCCTCAAATATAATATAACTGCCAGGTTGATGGTTGTACTGCATCTCTTATTCCCCAAAGTGCAAATACTTCTTAATTAGCAGGAGCAGAAAGACTTTGTTTAGTCTTTGTTGCCAGTTCCGGTCAATGACCAACTATAGTATTACCCTGGGTTGCAGTGAGTATTGCAGAAATGGAAGGACTATTTGTATCCTACATGTTCATTTCTGATGGATCTTGTTTCTAACAGGCTAGATGGTATCTCAGAGCTGCAGAAGGTGGTTACGTGCGAGCAATGTATAATACATCATTGTGCTACTCTTTTGGTGAGGGTTTGGTACAAAGTCATCGACAAGCAAAGAAATGGATGAAGAAAGCGGCTGAACGCGGTCACTGTAAAGCTCAATTTGAGCATGGGCTTGGTCTTTTTTCAGTATGTTACCATTTTCCAACTCATTGTGTTGCCAATCTTTTGATTCCTCCTCTTGTCACTCTATTTTAGGATATAGGCTGCCTCAAAAATTACTTGCAATTTCAAATCATGGCAGCTCTTCTTTAAAAGAAAGAAATACCAAGACCTTCTGTTTTTTCATCTATTCAACAGGTTGATGATTTCTGTTTAGTACATATTCCACCCTATTTTCTTTCTGCAACTCTTAAAAAGCATTATATTTATTTAATCGGTCATGCTTGAATCTTGAGTTTGCTAATGCATGCGTATCAGCAATGCCTGCACTTCACGATTCAGAAGCTCGAGTTTGCAAATGGATGCATAGCCCACAATGCCTGCAAGCATGGCCATAATTTTTATGGAAAAGTTTTTGTTTTTTTTTTTTTGAAAATTTACATTTGAACAAAGTTTATCCTTGAATAATGGCGGAAGGTTTTGTGTTGAAATTGACGTGGTCTGTTGTGAAACTACTTTGACAGGAAGGAGAGATGATGAAGGCTGTAGTTTACCTGGAGCTTGCAACCCGGGCTGGTGAAACTGCTGCAGCTCATGTAAAGAATGTCATACTCCAACAGCTCTCAGCCCCAGCTCGAGACCGAGCTCTGCTTCTTGCTGACACTTGGCGTGCTTTGCCTTCGTCTAAATGAGTCAATGAGTGTTGTCAGTCGATTTATCAGTATTTTTTCCTTCCAATAGTTTCTAAATTATTCGGATTTAATTTAGCTTTGTGGAAGGAAATAGGTGGAAAAGACTAAAGAGAAAGAAAGAGCATACTCTGTTCGGTATATGTTACGACTTACCCATTGGACTTAAAATAATGTATTCTCTGTTGTGGCCTTCAAAGATTGACAAATTTTGTTTCAATGCTGGCTAAAAAAATCAATATGTGGTTTATGTTTATTAGCATGTCACTTTCTCCCATCTCTCTTTGTCTTTCAAATTTGTAAGGGGAGACTTAGACAGTGACTTGATCTTTTAGGTCAATGATAGACTTCCATGAGCTATTTCTTAGTAATCACGAATCACTCCCTCATTTCCCTAGAGAATAGACACACACTGACTTTTTTTGGTCAACTTTATTAAACTTGACTAAAGATTTACTAAAATTTAGTAATTTACTCAACTTAACAAAATTTTAAGAATTGATATTGATGGTATTTTTTAGTAGGGATGGTTTTCATATAAGGTTAAGCATGTATAGACAATTACTTATCCATTACATAGCATGAATTGGTAATTGGAAATATTGAAAAAAAAAATTAAAAATTAAAAGATCACTTGGGAAAATGAAATAAATTGTTCATTGGAAATAATGAAAAATTAAAAGATAATATTGAAAGGTCACTTGCTAATGTCAATAACATTGCAGTACAAGAAGAAAAATGGTTAATTATAAAACTTTTGCAGCTGTGTACAATCAATCATACTTGATAATCTGAGGGAAAAAATATGTTGTAAAGAAATATGAAAAAAATAAAAATAGCTCCCTTTTGAATTAAAAAAGAATAAGTTAAGTAAAATTATATTGACAAATACATTGTCTTATTACAGAGTGCGACTGCTTAAGGGTAATATTATCGTAACATGAGCAAAATTAAAGTAATTATTAATTGGCGTAGACTGTAGAGGATAAGTAAATATTAAAGTTGAAATAATCTTTCCCTTTTTTATATTGTATTTTTGATCAAAATTTCATCACATCTGTTCAAAAGCAACTTAATATTGTAATTTGTTGACTTTTGAACAAGAAAAGGAGATTATTTTCTGGCGAAGGAGTTTGGAAATACGAGGAGTTGAGTGAGGTCAAGTGAAGATGATCTGAGTTGAGTTGAGAGCAGCCGCCGAGTTCGTAAGTGACGACCCCGCAGAACCGAGGGATCCGATCAATTTGTGACCCCGCTGGAACTTATGTCACGGCGAGGTGGTAAGCAAGTTCAGTGTTAGAAAGCACAAGCACCTTAAAACAAGGATATCCAGTCCACCGATCAGTCAAGTAACGAACTGACGATGTTTGTGTTCACTGTTGAGTAACAGTAAGACAGGGGGATTAAGCAGTCCTTAAACCTAAAATGAATGGAGTAGAATACTTGACTTGGACCATCCACTGATCCACGTTTGCAAGGAGAAAACGACAGGCCAAGAACTTTTTCTGCTGTATTCATTCATTTTGTTAGAAATAATTGTTATCCTTCTGTTTGACTTCTTTTTACAGATTTAAGAAAAAATTAATCAAGTAACTAGGGATTCAGCTGCTGTTGTTCAAGGAGAATACGACTACTGCCTTTGAGGAAGCACACCAGCTTGGTACATATTCAGATGGTATATTGCCTTGGCTACCAATTCTCTCAAATCAGAATGTTGGGCAGCCACCGAGCGATCTGCCCCTTCAAGAGCAGTCAATACTCTTGCTTGCTCAAGAGCCTCGCTATTCCCAACATGAATGGCTAGATAGCACAAAAGGACCAATGCGTGAAACTGAGTTCTTTCATTTCCCCTCAGCAATCTCATCAGTGGTGCCACCCCATCAAACTCAATTATAGTCTTTGAGTGCTCACCACAAAGAAAATTATCAGGAGAAGCAAACTTCCCAAGGGAAATAGCAGCTTCTGTTCCCACTTCTTGATTCCTGTGACTAAGTTGCTCAACAAGCGGACCAATCACCCTAGTCTGTCTAGCAGGGAATGTCCGAGCCAATGAACCAATTGCACTAATGGCCGGAATTGAAATTCCAGGGTTGTCTGATTCTTTAATCAACCTCAACATCTGATCCACTACTGCCTTTGCAGCAGGGGAATTTGTCTTGAAAGCTGCCCTTCTAAGATCAGCATTGGATTCCGCAGCAGCTGTGATTTCCATCACTGTCATCAAACAATTAAACCTCAACTCCCCACTTCCCTTCTCGATAAGCTTAGCCAAACAAAGTAGACCTTTTGTTTCAGTAATTCTCCTACTGTTAGAAACACTACCTCTAGCAAGCATCCACAAAGCCTCCGCACAACCAACTTTCAACTTAAGCTTCAATTCAGGCGTCTCGTTTTCTCTCTCCTTCCTAGAGTTCACCCAAACATTCGAACTAGACCCAGGCTTGTAATTGAAGGACGCAAGCGAGCTCCTCTCCATCTGCGTATTAACCTGAACAATCGAATGGATACTTTTCTGCAGTTTTGGAGGATCATCGATGAAAGTATCAAAGGACAACATCGTCACAAGTGGTCTAATCACATTCTCCCTAGCAAAAGCCTCTTGTGCAATTGAATCATGTTCAGCCATCCTTGCCACCAAACTCACCACCGCAATTTGAACCCTAGTTGGGGAATTACCTAGAACTTGTACCGTAATTGGAACACCAAGCTCATTGGCTATTGACCGTGCCCTATCTTGATCATTGGCCAAGTCAAAAAGCACGGTAGATCCAGCGATTTGAGCCTCCGGCGAGGCACTTTCTTTCAATAACTTCAACAATGGCAGAACCCCACCTTCTTCCACAATAATTTTCTTGTTCCGATCATTGTCTTTCGCAAGGGAAGACAGCCCATTTGCTGCCTCGATTTTATCACTCAATTGCCCCAAATGAATCGTAGCTATAAAGGACCAAACCCAGGCTAAAATCGGATCGTTACTAGCAATTGGCGGTAAAGAAAGAACTATACCTCCGCCGCCACTTCCGGTGGCACTGTCGAACACGCTGAGCAACCACCTCATATCCCCGATGGAAGCGTCCAGAAGGTTAAACACTTTGCGAAAATCGGCGGCGCTGACAATGGTAACAACACGGCGGAAAATATTACGGCGCCGGCATTTACGAACTAGGGTTAGGGCGCGGTCGAGGGTTTTAGATACGTCATTGAAAATACGACGAACGGGGCGATCGTAGAAAGAGGATATGGAGTTGGAGAAGCGGACGGCGGAGCGGAGCATATGGGTGAGTCGGTCGACTTGTTTACCGACCTCGGAGCACTCGAATTTAAAGGAGTTGGATTCATCGACGGAGAGGCGGATTCGTTCGGAGAGAATGATTGGGAGTGATAAAACTTCCTCGATTCGATTGGTGTTGGTGTTGGAGTCGTCGTCGTTGACGCCACCGGCCATTGTTTCATTCAATTTTGCAAAGAATGATCGGATCAAAAGCGAAAAAAAGGAGGGACAAAAACGGGTTTTCCTTATGGCGGGTGAGGGGTAAGTCACAACAAGGGGGTATATTTATTTAGTCAGCCTTGTCCGGAAGGAGAAGGAGAACTAGAAGTAGAAGGATATTTGTGTGGAATTTGTGGGGTAATGTGAAGAAGTGTCAGAGAAGAGGCGTGGGATTTGGTGAAGATGGAGAGATAATCTGACCAGTTGTCTACTCTCTCTCTCTCTCTCTCTCTCTCCCTCCCTTTCTGTGTAATCAGTTCGTCCGTTTCCGTTACGTGTGTCTGTCTGTAGACGTGCTTGACTTAACCTGTCGTTCATTTGCGCCATAAAAACTCATCTGTAATTTCCAAGGATTCTTCCTTTAAAAAAAAAATTAAAAATGTATTTCCTGACAATAATTCCAAGTCCGATGAAACCACAAAGGCTAAACTCAAGAAGTTATAGTTGACATGGAACTGAGAACAGCCTCTATTAGCTCGTTTGGTGGTATGTTATTCTATCAAGGTTTTTTTTCCGATAAAGAAACACCATCGAAGTCTCCATTTTTTCTATCTGGTCTTAAAAAAAAAATCATTTAATATCGTATTTTTACGTTTTTCTACTTCTTTTATAAAAACGCATTAAAGTTAAATATATTTTCTGTATGGCACAAAAATTGAAAAATTAGTCTGGATAGTAGAGAATAATAACAATGACTTGGTGAGTGTAAGGGTAAAATAGGGTCGGTCTATTTTATTTCATTAAATTTATTGTTGTGTGTTGTCGTGGTCCAAAAGATATAGAAGTATTTACCATGTTTATTATATTTTTGGTTCAAAAGCAATGGTAAAAAGTTAATATATTGATTACCTTTCTTTGTCCTAAAGTTTTGTTATATATTTGGAAACAAAATATTTGTAATATTTTGGTTTTCAATCCTAAAGTTTTGGTATATATATGGAAACAAAATCTTGATAATAATCTATTCCTCAATCTTCTCTAAGAATCCTTATATATTTGGTATCAAAATCTAAGAAATAAATGTGATTTATTTGGTTATTAAAACTAACTCCTAATCCTTTAGTATGTTGTTTCCTAATCAAATTGTAGGACTCATTCATCTATTTATATGGAGCATGGTATAGAGCAAAATTCACATAAATGCAGAGAGCGGAATACACACAACAGAGAGAACAGAGCATACAAAATACACAAAGAGAGAATATTCAGAAAGTTGTGCTGCTGGAATTTGAATGAAGCTCTGGATGCAGCTTCATCCTGAACTACATTGACATGCTATTGTTGTTTGTCTTTCTAGTGTTTCTAGGAAGTTGATTTTTTAATCTCACTTTTTCTTTACTTTTGTTTATGTGAGTTTTGCTCTCTAAGATGTGTTGTCTTGTGGAAGTTTAGGTTTTTGTGATTTCACATATTGTTTTGTAAAACACTTCATATTTTTTAGTGAAATCTTTTTTGTCATAAGGCTAGATCTACAAGCATATGTTTGTAGATTGTTTGGTAAAACATATGTGTTTAATTTTTGCTTTAAATTAAAAGTCTTCCATTGTTTTTTATTTTCTGACCAATGCACTTCCTGGTGTAGCTACAGTAACAAGCTACATCGCGAACTACATTGACATTTTTTTGTGAATCCTAGCTACTATTGATCTTTCAATTGGTATCAGAGTCAGAGAAATAAAGTACCTATGAATTTTATTTATGAGAAAATTTGTGGGAGAGAAATATGTTTGAAAAAAGAAAAGATGCAAAAATTGCATAAAATTTTATTATCGATGAATGCACCTCCCAATGCAACTGCATCAAGAACTACATCGCTTTGATCTGGTCTTTATCACTTGTGTATGATTGCTTTATTCTTTTGCCTAGCTTTTTGTAATCATGCTTTAGATATAAAATTTTAGGACATGCATTGTTGATAAGGACATCAGCTTGGTGAAAATTTGTCCTAAAATAAACTGTGTAAATCAATTTCCAAAAAATCTTCATGTTGAAAAATATTTAGTGGTTGTCTAATTTTTGTAGATAACTAAGAGGCATTGAATCTAGATATGAGGTGTTCAATTATTTTTAGGGGTGTGATCAAGTCATGGTGAACACTTAATTGTGTTTTTCAAAATTTTGGATTTTTTGAGAATTCCTAAAAGATTGTTTCTCTCTCTTCCTTCTCCGGTCATAGGGGGAGAGAGGTCAAGTGTTCATATTTCTGGTGATGAAGATGAATCTGATTCTTTGTAGATTCATCATTGTGATTGTTTCTTCCATAAGCTGTTTCATGTTTGTTTTGTATGTATGTGATTGCATCATTGGTATATTCTGATTTGTGCTCAGTAAATGATTTCTGATTATATACCTTGCACAAATTCAGGGGGAGATGAAATTTTCTAACCAATTAATGCAGGTTAGTAAATGATTTTCTAACCAATTGGTGTTGAATAAACACTTGTCATTTGATTTGACCAAAAAGGTTCAACAAAGGGGAAGATTATAAAGGTTAAATAGGGTCGGCCTATTTTACTCCATCAAATTTATTGTTGTGCCCTTTCTTGGTCCAAAAGATATGGGAAGTATTTACCATATTTACTACTTTCTTGGTCCAAAAGCAATGTTAAGAAGTTACCATATTGAATATCTTTCTTGGTCTTAAAGTTTTGGTATATATTTGAAAACAAAATCTTGGTAATATTTTGGTTTTCAATACAAAAGTTTTAGTATATATATGAAAACAAAATCTTGGTAATAATCCCTTCCTAAATCTTCTATAAGAATCCTTATATATTTGGTATCAAAATCTAGGAAATAAAGGTGATTTATTTGGTTATTAAAACTAACTCCTAATCGTTTAGTATGTTTTTGTTTGTTTCCTAATTAAATTGTAGGACTCTTTCATCTATTTATATGGAGCATAGTATAGAGCGGAATTCACATAAGTGCAGAGAGCAGAATACACACGACAGATAGAACAGGGCATACAAAATACACAAAGAGAGAATATTCAGAAAGTTGTGCTGCTGGAATTTGAATGAAGCTTCGGATGCAGCTTCATCCTGAACTACATTGACCTGCTGTTGCTATTTGTCTTCCTAATGTTTCTAGGAAGTTGATTTTTTAATCTCACGTTTTCTTTACCTTTGTTTCTGTGGGTTTTGCTCTCCAAGACATGTTATCTTGTGAGAGTTTAGGTTTTGGTGATTTCATATATTGTTTTGTAAAACACTTCATCTTTTTTAGTGAAATCTTTTTCAAGGCCGGCCCTGAGGGTGATCTGGAAGGGCGACCGCTCTGGGCCCCCAATTTTGAGGGGCCCAACCTTATAATACAACCATATATAGATATAAATATAATACTGTCACTTGATTTTCAAATATGATTTAGTGGCCCATTGGAAGAGGTGTTTCAATTTGATTAAGAGGTCATAGGTTCAACTTTTTGAAAGTTATCTAAATTTTATTTTATTTTTGAGTTGTGAATTATCAAGTAGCTCATTAATAATAAAATGACACGCCTAATCAACAAAAAACTTAATTATCTTAAAATAGATTAATGGATTACAATAATCGAAAAATCAACAAAAAAAAAACAAATGAACATGTAACGAATGAGCCAAAAAATGAGAGAATGTGATATAATTTGATGATATAGTTGAGAAAAATCTTAGAACATTGAATAAATCTGAAATTTCTTATAGATATGCTTTATAGACATTTTGTATATTTTAATATATAAGAAAATTACCAAATCAAGATAGAAAATAACTAGTGTACTATGTACCAGAATATGCAAACAAAGTAATTTTAAATAATTATTTCATATACTTATATATTATTATGCTCGTAGATGTTATACCAAATGAATACTTTGAAAGATGAAAAATTGAAAATTTATTTATTTCAAAATTTTATTTTTGGAATAATTACAAGCCGGTACATCTTTTAAAACATGTTTTCAAATAAATCCACCTATTTTTTAGACATATCTTTTAAATACAATTGTAGAGAAAAAGTACATCAATGCCCTTTCCACCCCACCTTCCCAACAGTAGCCCTTTCGACACCTCCATGCTCACTATCTTAGTCCTCCTCACTGCTCTCTTCTTCTTGAGCTTCTTCTCCTTCTACATCCATGGAAATCTGATCTGCTATATGTTGTGCCCTTGGGAAAAAAGAACTCAAGTACATGATCACGATTACCAGTGGCGATACTCTTCAAGCCAACTGTAAAACAACTGGTGAGTCCTGTAGCGCGTGCACTGTGTGCCATAGGGTACTCGCTCATGCGGAGTTTGGTCACATCTCTGCATAAGTATGGTTTATGCGACAAGAATGTGTTGCCAAGAAGGCCGCGGCCCACTCTCATGGCTTGAAGATAAGCAGCTTGGTGGTATTCAGACATACCATCCACCATATCATGATCAACATCGACTATCGTATTGGACATTGAGACCACTAATTCTTCCGTGCAGCTTAAATTGCCACAATCACCCATCGAAGTGCTACGCATGCATCTAACCCAAGCACATGCAAGAAGTAAACCAAGTGTTTTATGCGCATGATACAGTGCGTCAAAGATTTCGTCCGTCATATGGTCTACTTCCTCTTGTATCTGATTTGCAAGCAACGTTAATCAAGGAAGGGGTAAAACTGAAAATAAGTAATGGAGTATTTGAAATGTTTGAAACAGAAGACATTATTAATAATTCTCCATAGAAAAAGGAAAGAAAATTAATTCTTCAAAGAATGCACAAACCTCAAGGGTTCAGAGGTTACTTCTTCATCTCCTTCATCGCATTTCTTCTTGATTTTCTGCTATTTAACAACATTAGATTGTCCTTTTGTTCTTGAGGCACATAAGGTTGACATTTGGTAAGAGTTCGAAGTTCGAAAGTTGGGTTTGACAAGCGGTTTCTCGTTAGTTTCCGTTAAGCACTAGTAGAGAGCACCTAACGGTCGGCGAGAACTTTAACTGAGCATAACTTTCGCGTCGGATGAATTACGGGACCCACAAAGCATATCAAATCGAAGCTCTCGACGAGCATAACTATTCATTTTTAGCCCAAAAAACGCTGTTTAAGTACTGTTATGGGCCTTTGAAGTTTTCGAGCTTTTTCGTCTTTTTTGTTAAGACTTTTCCTTTTAGGTTTTGGATTGTTAGGGCATATAAATACCCTATTGAACATTATTTGGGTAGTTTTTAATAAAATTTGATTTTTTTTTGCTTTTTGCTTGAAGAACCCTAAGCCGTCATAGGCTTGTTCTAAGGAATTTCTCGTTGAAAGAGTTTCTATTTGATTGTTTTTCAAAATACTGTCAAATCCATCGATGCCGAGGCTTGGCATCGAGTTTTGGATTAATTTGGTACCGCATAATCTTGTCAAATGCATCCCGATGCCGTGGCTTGGCATCGAGTTTCGATTGATTTTTGTCTTCCAAAATCAAGTCAAATGCATCCCGATGCCAACGGTTGGCATCGAGTTTGATTGATTTTACGTCAAATGCATCCCGATGCGACTTGGCATCGAGTTTCTAGATTGATTTGGTCCTCCAAAATACTATCAAATGTATCCTGATGCCAGCACTTGGCATCGAGTTTTTGGATTGATTTTGTCTTCCAAAATCAAGTCAAATGCATCCTGATGCCAGGGCTTGGCATCAGAGGTTCTTGATTAATTTGGTTCTCCAAAATACTATCAAATGCATCCTGATGCCAGCACTTGGCATCAGAGTTTCTGGATTGATTTTGGTCATGCATAATGCTGTCAAATGCATCCTGATGCCAGGGCTTGGCATCAGAGTTTCTGGATTGATTTTCTGTCAAATGCATCCTGATGCCAATGATTGGCATCAGAGTTTCTGGATTGATTTGGTCCTGCATAATCTTTGTCAAATGCATCCCGATGCCCGACTTGGCATCGAGTTTTACGGATTAATTTGGTCCTCCAAAATACTATCAAATGCATCGATGCCGTAACTTGGCATCGAGTTTGTATTGATTTTGGTCCTCCAAAATCTTGTCGTTAATGCATCCCGATGCCGACTTGGCATCGAGTTTCTGATTGATTTTACGTCAATGCATCCTGATGCCAGGGCTTGGCATCAGAGTTTCTGGATTGATTTTCTGTCAAATGCATCCTGATGCCAGGGCTTGGCATCAGAGTTTCTGGATTGATTTTCTGTCAAATGCATCCTGATGCCAGGGCTTGGCATCAGAGTTTCTGGATTGATTTTGGTCTGCGTTAATCTTTGTCAAATGCATCCCGATGTCGGACTTGGCATCAGAGTTTCTGGATTGATTTGGTCCTGCATTAATCTTGTCAATGCATCGATGCCAAGACTTGGCATCAAAGTTTGGATTGATTTGGTCCTGCATTAATCTTTGTCAAATGCATCGATGCCGCAACTTGGCATCGAGTTTTCGATTGATTTGGTCTGCATTAATGCCGTCAAATGCATCCCGATGCCGACTTGGCATCGAGTTTTTGATTTTACGTCAAATGCATCGATGCCGTGGCTTGGCATCGAGTTTCGATTGATTTTGGTCTGCATTAATCTTTGTCAAATGCATCCCGATGCCGCACTTGGCATCGAGTTTCGATTGATTTGGTCCTGCGCATTAATCTTTGTCAAATGCATCCCGATGCCGCACTTGGCATCGAGTTTCGGATTGATTTGGTCTGCATTAATCTTTGTCAAATGCATCCTGATGCCAGCACTTGGCATCAGAGTTTCTGGCTTGATTTGGTCCTGCATAATGCCGGATCAGTTTTGTCTTCATTAATGGCATTTTTGTCATTTGGCAAGCAATTTGTAGTTAAATGAAATGTCCAAAAAATTGATGGTTCTATATGAAAACATGTTTTCAAAATTGTACCCACTTGAAATTCTCCCTTTATTTTTTATATCTATAGGGGCCCATTTTATCATTTTTGTCCTTGGCCCCTAAAAGTTCAGGAACTGCCCTGATCTTTTTGGTCATAAGACCGAATCTACAAGTATAGGCTTGTAGATTGTTTGGTAAAACATATGTGTTTAATTTTTGCTTTAAATTAAAAATCTTTCGCTGTTTTTTATTTTCTGACCAATGCACTTCCTGGTGTAGCTACAGTAACAAGCTACATCGCGAACTGCATTAACAGTTTTTTGTGAATTCTAGAATCTAGCTACTATCGATCTTTCAGAGAGTATAGGTGTATCTCATTCAAATAATCTACAATTATATATTATTACTAGAATACTTTTCAAGAATCATACCAATAAGAAGTGGCTTAGATTTTTCTATTTCTCAAAGAAAATGGTAGGTTTTCTGTAAAATTGTCTCACGGATCTTAATTCGTAAAACGGAACTCCACTCTCTTACGGTTCAACCCACCAACACATGGTGCGTCGGTTAAACAATATTTGTTTTACAAAAAATATCTGTAAAACCGTCTTATTCATATTTTTACCAAAAATATATATATAATAATAACGGTTGCACTTGTGGTACTCTTTAAATTTACACATTTGGAAAGATTTTTCGTGACATTAGTCTTATCAACTTTAACCCATGCTAATGTAGTAAAGTTCAAGATAGAAACATATAATCTGAACAAAAAAAAAACTCCTAGGACACTTGTTAAAATGGAAAGGTTTTGCATTAAAAGCTTGGTTGTGCATATTTTCAGACTTTTCAGTCCATTGCTGATTGCTGTGAAGGCAAAAGTCATACCTCAGTTAGCCCTTGATATTGACAATGAGTGTGACTTGCATAAGTTCCAACCTCAATCTCATGCTGGTTAGATCATGCGGTAAACCGCGAACGTGGAGCTTGGCACCTGACTAATTTTTTCAATCCATCGAAAAGTAGAGTTTTCGTGAAAAATTTGTGTTTTGGGTACCAAAGAGCGTCATATAGTTAATAGTAATAGTTAAGTGAGTGGGTGTCAGTCAGGCATGAGGCATGAGGCATGAGGCATGTACCCAAATAATGAACCAAGTGACACTCTACCACTCAACTAAAATGTACTGTAATGCAATTTTTCTAACTTTAAAGTTTTAACATCACCCCTTTTGAATATACTTTTCTTTACGAATATTATACTGTAATACTATATTATTAAAAGGAAAGTATCCAAATTAAAAACCTCTAACGTGATTCGGAAAATTTATTATTTTGTAGTTAGATGATTGTCTTTGCTTTTGTATGTTTTCATCTTCATGTCACCCTCCTTTTAACATAGCAGATCATACAGGGTAAATGGGTAATCATCGCCAGTCTTCAATAATAAAAATACTACTGCTAGTCTGCTAGTATATTTTTTTCAATATACTTCTTCTTACAAATGGCGTAGTAATCGGCTACCAGTAATAAGGCGGAACACAATTTTCATTGTAAAGGCCAAAAGGACTTGGCGTTGAACCAATGCTGTGTGTTTTTCACCTAGAGGCTAGAGCTTCGCAATCAGACCATTGTGGCAAGGCTTTTCCACTATCCCATTTTCTTTCATATCTGATTCAGGTAAGCACGGAGGAACATCCACCGCTGGTGAGCAGTTGAAGAATCCGTGCGGCTGCACCACACACGATAAAGAGCTATAAGTTTATTTCTATGTGATTTGGTAGTTGCTTATCATTCAGAAAAAAAAAAAACATTTTAACACCATAAATTATGAGAGAAGAATTACCGCGAGAGTAAAACCAATGCGTTCCACTGGCATGACAGGCCAATCTTCCAGTCGAGGAACATGTGTCACTCCAAATACATACCTGTAACACTTTTTATGGTTAATTGCATGCCAATGTAAGTCTACATACGTACACTCGTCCTTTACAAATTTCAATGCAGTCGTCGGATACAATGGCTATCTATTACACCAGACTTAAAAATAGATTTATTTGTCCTTCAAGGATCCTCGAGGGCAAGAGATGGTAAAGACATCTGGTAGAGAGGTTCAAAGTTCTTAGGGTCCAAGACTCATAGCTTTGCAACCAGAAGTTCTCCCATCATCCCAATGGAATGATAAAACTTGTTGGTCATTAATTTGCTTAAAGTAACAAATATGTCTAATCGCCTCTGGTACATGTTGGTATGCCATTAATGCCAAAATTACCCTCCTGGTATACTGAACGCCTTGTTATCTCATAATGCCAGATGGCAAGGGTAGATACTGACCATGCAATAAATTATACTACTTCCCTATTTAACAGCCACTATAAAATAACTTCCAGACTATTGATGAATGCACAACTTACAGAAGATGCTCATACTGAAACCATGGAACAGAAATTGTATGCCTAGGAACTAAGAATAGGAGACTAACCAAAGGACGAGGTCAGTTTCTTCGAGAGAGCGATTCTGCTTAACCCAAGTAGCCAATCCCTCCCCAACACGTGGATTTTGATTAGGAAACTCTCCTCCAGGAAACATCTCATTGGGTGCATATGGGGTTACCCAAAGATTATGCATCAAAAAAGCAGCTCTTCTCAAAAATTTTGCCTCCGAACCAGCTAAGGGTAAACAATTCGATCCGGGTACTAGCTTGTAACCAGTTAACTGCCCAGTTCGGTTGACAGTTCTTGTGTTTCTGATCTGAATGATGAGAAAAGGTAGATCTCTTATCATATCAAGTAGTCTTAAGGCATGCACATGTTTTAAACATCACATAAGTAAATCATACAGGAACATGTATATAATTCCACAAATAACCAAATATCAATCAAGTCAGAAAGTAAGGTCTATTTTTTTGGTGACCAAAAAGGTAGTTTAGCCTCCCCGTTCTGCAGAAAATTAGTTACATATGAGCTGGCCAAAACTTCATAAAGTATAATAGAGGATTTGCACCATTAAGAGCTATGAAAAGTAATTTTGGTCTTAGTGGTAATGAAATACAAATAAGCGAGAAAAAACACGGATCGCAAAATAGGACCTCAAAGAAAGCTGCCAGTGCCATTACAAGATATCTCTAGCCACTAGCTTTCACTTCTTAAAGAAAAGGTTGAGGGGAATGTAAAACAGACTTGTCTTGAAACAAAAATAAAGGATGTTCCAATGTAGAGAAAAAGAAGAGAAGAAAAGACTTTGACAAGGCTACAAAATCTTACAATCCAATGTCGAGCAGATTGAGGATTACAATCACGCATGGCTTCCAACTCAGATCTCAACAGCTTCTCTTCAGCATAGAATGCATTGTTGTGAACATTACTGTCTCCTGGTCCTTCAACTTTAACATCAACCTCAACAACCTATTAGCAAAGTAATTCAAGGATTACAATTTACAACATGCCAGCACATATGAGAGAATTTCATTCAAGTACAAAAAATATAAATAGACTACCAGATGCAAGAGAATCAAAAAACCAAAATTTGTGTTTGTCACTTGGAGAAATTAGAACCATTCACCGTCATCTTCCTTGATGCATACGGATAGAAAAAGGCTAGCTTTAAGATGTACTCCCTCCATCCCTAAAAGAGAGTCCATCTTTCTTTTTTCCATCCGTTCCCAAAAAAAGGTGTCCACTTTCTAGTCTTTCCTTTTTAGGAAGTTACTTATAGCAATTTAAAGTTTATTTCCTTACTACATTAATGGTGGGTCCCACTTGCACATGAACTTAAAATGAAAACAAATAACATATGAATATTTATAAAAAAAAGTCACTAACTTTACTTGGTCCGTATGCTAAGTCAAACTATTCTGAGTAAAACAAGACATTTTTTTAAGAACGGAGGGAGTAGTATCTTACTCACCGGTACGTCAAAGCATCAAAGACACTCTTACCTCACAAACAAAATAAGAGGATACTAAATATCAAAGGCATCAAGAAAACTCCAACCAACGTAATCTTGAAGAAGCCAGGTTCAGCTCATGTTTGAATCATTCATCCAACATTGACAGAAAGAAAAAATACTTTAATTAAATTTCAACTTGGAAAATCCACTTAAAAGGGCATGACAATATATCAACAAAGGAAAAGGTAATGGAGCAAGAAAGAGATGAGGCAATCCAATGCTCGAAATGTCACCCATCATTACAAGTGAAATTTTTTTCAGGTGTGCACTATTGAATTGAACACTGTTAGATAATCAAAGACAGACACAAAAGGCAGCCAATGTGGTAGCCATTCTAAAAGGATCTTGAATAACATGTAGGCTCTAGCTAAAAAGTGCCCATATGGCACTTGTTAAGGATTCCCAATTAGTATATATATTACATTGGAAATCATTTCGAGTGCATCAAAGATGATTTCCAGTGCAGCCTATTTCCTTTAATGGAAGCTTAAAGGCACTTGTTAGCTAAATCCTAATCCATAGTAGTCACTAATATGATGACAATTCATCTGTTCAACCTTCACAAAGGAGAAGTAGACGCATCTTCTTGGTTTAGGTAACAGAAAGGGCCATGAGAAAGAGGGAAAAGTAGTGAGTCGTAAAAAAGATGCTTAAGTTATTTAGGTCCATGATTGCTCTGAAACTTGTAGGCTCATTTCAATTTATTGCCCGTTACTTCCTTAAAACCCCCAGAAAGGCATCACTCCTTTGGCATTCTGCCTTCAGACAAGAGATCTACCAAATAGCTTACATTGGCAAACAGGCAAAGGAATAAAAATAGGCACTCCCTCCGTTCCACCCAAAGAGTCCACGTTTGAAATGTCTAATAATTAAGGGATATATAAGTAGTATGGGAGTTGATCATAAATCTTGAAGCACAACCAATATGTTTACAATACAAGTGGAGGGTAAAGATGAAAGCTTATGGAAAATGTAAGCACAATTTTTTAAAAGTGGACTTTTTATGTGAAACATCTCAAAATAGTATGGTGGACTCTATGCCTGGAACGGAGGGAGTACAAAACTAAAAAGTAAATAAAAATTAACATAAATAGGAAATCCAATAAATGGAACGACGAAGAGATGCCCCAAAAACAAAGCATACAACAGAATCAATGCTACATGAACTCTTTCTGTCTGAAGGAGTACAAAATGGATAGTATACCCCATTAGAACTTCAAAGAGGATTGGCATATGTTGACCTTAATGACTACCTACTACCAGCAGAAACCTGAAGAACATAAAAGAATGGCCTAGAGAACTTGGAAAGTTAACCTGGTTGTGTGCTTCACCAGGCTTACAATCAACAGCCATGTCCATGCGAGCAACAAAGAAATGTTGATGTACAGGAGCGTAAAGTCCCGGGGCAATAGTTGTCCCATACTTTCGGACTTCCCCTGGTGGTAGAGCTCCTAAGCTAAGAATTCCAGTGAGCTTCACCTCAGCTTCTATTTTGCCATCCTGAATCGAGAAATATTTTGTTCATTGACACTTTTCTTTAAGAAACTGTAGGTAATAATTCCTTTTTTAGCCAATTCTCTTAATACAAGCAACATGTAGACCCTATCAAAAATTTCTGTGAACACTTATGATATTATCGAATGAAATTTAGTAGGATAAAAGAAAAATGTCACCTTACCTGAAGAATTGCGAAGTTAAGTTTTAAATAGAGAGAGAGAGAGAGAGAGCAACTTACTTGATAAAAATGCCAAAAGAATCCATACTCATAGTTAGCTACAGTACAAATAAATGACACTGTTAGCCGTCTTGACCGCCGAACTTCAGCTAAACCAGTTCTCCAATCTTGATGCTTCCATAAGATCCCATGATCCTCTTCATGCAAGCAAACACAGTCTTCAATTGTTTCAACACCTCCCGTGAAATTTGTCAAATGTGCATCGAAGTACTTGATATAGCCTAAACAATCGCAACCCTGAAATGCCAATGCTACGCCAAATAGCATTAATTTCCTTTTAATTAAAGTAGATCTCAGTGATTCTTACTCCCTCCGTCCCAAAATTATTGTCTTCCTTTCTTTTTTCGTCCGTCCCAAAATAATTGTCTTGTTTGAAACTTTTCTTTTTAGGACAACACTTTTACCACTTTACCCTTACTTTTTCATCCTACTTTAATTATAAGCCACATATACATGGGTAGGGGTGGCAATTTAAGGCACGGCACGATTGACCGACACGAACACGGCACGAAATTATAGGGTTTGGGCTTGGGATTATCGGGTTCGGGCCGTTATAGGGCCAACACGATAAGGCACAATAAAAAATGGGTTGTTATCGGGCTGGCTTGATAAGCACGATAAAGCACGATAACTAAAATATATATGTTTTTAAAATATATTTTTAAAATTTTACTAGGAGTTATTCACTTCTTTCGTACTATTTTCATGATTATTTCATAGTTTTATCATTTGAAAATTTATGACTTTTAAACTTTCGACTATTTATATTGATAAATTTTCAAAATATGTATTAAAAAATCAAAATTATATATTATATAATGTTTATTGGACTTAACGAGCCTGACTAAATAAATCGTGTTTTTTTGCTTATCGTGCCTATCGTGCCATGCCGTGCTTTTCGTGTTTTTATCGTGTTGTGTTCGGGTTTTAATATTAGGCACGATAAGCTTATCGTGCCGTGTTCGTGTTCGTGCTTATCGTGTCGTGCTGTTATCGTGCCGGCCCAATAACAGCCCAGCACGACCGATTTGCCACCCCTACACATGGGGTTTAAAGAAAACTACACACCAAACCAATATTAATAATCAAGTCAATTGCTATTTCTTAATCTGTGTGCCAGGCCGGGGCAAACATGACAATAATTTTGGGATGGAGGGAGTATAATCTTTTTTTTTTTTGATAAAGGTAAATGTATATAAATCAAGGCGTCAAATCAGGTGACGTGCCCTTTTGTATAATCCTACAAAAGCTAAACACCAAATTAGCGGACCTTCTTTAGAGAATGAGCATTTTTACCAAGCCCATCTTCCCCTGCATCAAACGCATTCTTCCTGTAATGAGGATCATTAGGATCTCCATAAGGGACCACCATCTCAACAAAACTTAGCCTGTGGGCAACAGGTCTCCGACCCCGACTGCCATCAACATATGCAACAGAGTAAATAACTAAACCCTCCCTTGGTGTGAAACCGATACGAAAGTTCCACTGCAAAATAGCAACATGAAAGCAGAAGTAATTAGTACCAAGTCTTATACTCATAAACAAATAAATGAGTAACAGTCCCCCCCCCCACAACAGTCACCCCCACCCAAAAGAAATACAAGGGACCTTTTGCCATTGAACAAAGTGACCATCAACACGGAAGCTAGGACCTTCAGGCTGAATAATATTCAAGGGTTTCACATCACTTCGATCAACACCTCCCCTTGTTTCACCAGCTGTATAATTTCTCAACGGATCAGCCGGTGGTAGGGGAACAAGTTTACGGTCTTGAAACTCAACCACCACCATATTTTGCATATCAACTAGTACATCTATTCCTTCAACAGGACGAGCATATCCATTTTCCAGGGGGCAATCGCTTTCCGTTCTACAGAAGATTAGTGGTTTAGCAAGTCTGCGGTTAGGAGAATCAGCTTCACTGTGATAGCCTACACACCTGAAAAAAAGAATGTGTTATGAAGTGTATATATACTGATTGCACTTGCAGGAACATACTTACAAACGTTTAAACTTATAATACTCAAGGGAAGGACAGTACTGACCAGGGATCTACCATCACAAGATCCATATCCTCAATACCTCTCTTCTTCATTGCCTCCTGAAAAAGCGGATACTCCTTTACAACAGCCTCACATTCAGCATATTCCACAGCATCCTGTGATTGAAAACAGAATGGGAAAAGGATACAAATTGAAGAGTAAGGTTCTTTTTGGAAACAAACTAACTAAGGCTACAATATTCAGCTTACTCCGCAGAGGCTAAGATGATACTACCATTAAGGGGTTTCACGCAGCTTATGGACGCGTGTTTGTGCACATCCATAAGGGTATGCATAAAGCTACAACTACATCAAGCTATGTAGATGAAAAGCTTCAAGAGAACATTTGAAGATTCAAGGAAAAAGTGTCTAGAATTGGAACCCACGTACTCCAACTCACTCAGTAAAGTAACTAAATACCTCCGTACTATGCCATGGAGATGTCAAAGAAGTTTTTTGCTCTTTCATTCCACCTAGTTTGAATCATATATCTAGATATAAAAGAACTTAAAAAATATTGAGAGGAATAGTACTATACCATAGGAGGCTGTACATTAGGCACTATGCTGGATGAAATGACTTTGCCTCTGTGGTGACCACCTCGAGTTACAGCGTGAACTTCTGATAGCTCAACAATCCATAAGCTTGTCTCATTTGATTTCTTATTGTAAACAACAAGTCTAGCTTGCCTTGGAGGAAGTTTGGTGGGAATTATAGGTCCACCTTTTGTTCTCGGTAGCAATGATGGTTGGAAAGGTGGGAAAAAATATGCATCTGCCAAGGCAATTACATGTTTTGCTGGTTCCACCAGAACCACCTCCACAAACCGCATGCTATCTCGCACCTAAAACATATAAAATATTTTTGATCTAATGCCACAGCCGAACACCGTGTTCAGAAGGAAAAAAAAATTATTAATTTTTTGCAATCACTAACCTCCGGAGTTGCTCCAGCGGCCCTAACGGTTGCCACCGCAACTGAGATCTCAGCAGCAGCCAGAGGGTCTAGTGGGTGACGTGTTTGAGCCCTGAACATGGTAGGGAGTCCTGCACCTGGAAAATCAGTTTCAATCAACATGATAGATACTATGATTATCCATTGTTTAGTATGCCTATTATTAATAAAAAACACAAAAATTCCAGGATGGAAACAAATTTTGAAACACCAGAACTCTGAAAACTCGTGTTAGTACCTGTGAGAGACTAGAGAAGTTGTTTAAGAACCTATACTCTAACCATATATTTTACGACAAGTAATTATACAACCAAAAGATTTGTATAATATAAATTCCTCAGAAAACTAAAGCAAATATCTCAAACAAGAGCCTTTTAAAATGAGCAGGAAAAAGGAATGAACCCAACCAGAAGTGATTCAGTAAAATTAGAAACAAAGATTGTCAGTAAAAATTAATAAAATGCCGCTATGCTGATAACCTGAAAGCAGATAAAAAATTGCTATTAAAATGCTCTTTCCTTTTTATTTTTGACTCCCCAAATCAAAACAGCTACAAGCATTATATCCTTTTGTTATCTTATACTCTATATAGCTTTCACCCCCTTTTATTCCAACAATTCCACAATTGACATCTGTAAATCAAATGCCAACCCTGCTTATTCATATGCCATCCAAAATAAATAAAGAAAGAAATTACAAGAATCAAAATCGCAAAATCGTTTTGCAGTAACTAATCATGCCACAATTTAATAATATCAAAGAAAAAAAAAGGTGATCGCAGACTAAACTAGTAAAAATAGAATTAAAATATGAATACAATGAGCACCGGTGATCACAAACTAAATTAGTATAAATACAGTTATACAATACCGTTGAGGTATAATACCCTTGAGCTAGGCCGATGAGAGTCTCGTGATCCTTAACTCAGACTGTAATTGCGTACAAGTAACTAGGGTATGGTACATACCTTTAGTGGTAGTAGCATTTGTTAAGGTTTTAGGTATAGAATCAATCAAGGTCGCCATGGAAGCAGCTCTGTTGCGGAGACGGATCTGATCATCGGCGGGATCAGTGCTCCAATCTTGCAGGACATCCGAGACAGTGGCGGCGGCGGCGGTAGTCTTACGGTGGAGTAGAGGCGTCTCTTTTTCCGAAGTTGAGGCCATTGCGATGGATTTGCGAGCTCAATGTAAGCGCCGTAGTCCTTGTCAACACAGTAGCACTTCACTGACATACAGCAAATTTGTCCGGCCGACGGAACCTCAGTAAATTGGTAGATGCTACTAGCTATATGCGTTTTAGGAGCGTCACTTTCTCGAGACTACACGGAGGAAATTGGATGCTCGAACGGGAATGTGTGCTTTGATTGGCGTGGGAAGTCCGTGAAATTAAATGGTCTAAAAGTAGCAAATGTAAAATACAGTCTTTCTTTGGAAGATAGCATTTTCCTTTACACGTCCCCTGCATTTCGCTCAAAAGATTTTGGTTTAGTTTTACGGCTAATAGCACCACCAGTACCTTGACTATGGCCGTCTCCGCCATTGGTCCCTTAACAATATTTTTTTTTATCAATTTGGTCCTACTTTTAAATTTTCACACCATCGGTTTTTATGATGGATGGCATTGATACAATACCGTTAAATTGTTCATGTACCTTCAAGTGCGTTTGGATAAGGGCTAATATATAATTTCTCAAACAACTCTATCACAATTTATAATCAAGTTTCCAAGTAATGGAAAAAGACCACAAGGCATTCTTCCTTAAAATATTTCACTAGAATTTATCTCTCTCCTCTTATCACCCACCCCACCCCCTATTCCATCTCTCTCTCCACCGATCGCTACCTCTCCCGCTCTCTCACTTTTCCCTACATACATTCAATACACAAAACAGTTGTGCCCCCTCCCTATCCACCGCCACTGACAACCTGATACGCCACCAATCCCTCATTACTCTTCCTCTTCAATTCTCTCCCAGATCTAATACCTATCTCCGAATCAACCATTTCTTAACTCCTCTTCAATTCCTTTCCCAAATGTTAGAAAGCAATCTCCATATGGATTTTCCATTGTGGCCCTTGCAATCGCCGAAGGAGGTTGCAGAGGTGTTAGTCGAGCTTACTTCTTCTCGCCTCTTAAAAAATTGGATCATAATTTCGCATAGCAAACTAGTTCGGTCTACACTAATGCCAAAAGAAAGTCTGATTCCCAATCGAAATCCATAGTCACATAATTGAAATAAAAAAGAACCAACTTACAAAAAGGTGATCACTTCCAATAGCATAAAAAGACCCGTTGTGGTTCATCAATATAATTTTTTTAATAGATTTATGAAGCATTTATTTTGGTGTTTTTACACATTTTTATTTGGGTGGGGTGGGTGGTAAGAGGAGAGAGATGAATTTAGGTGAAATAGTTTGAGCAAAATAAGGTAAATTTAAATAAAAGTGGAAAGGGCTGAAAGTGTCTTCAATTTAATTAAGACACATTTACAAACATAATTGGCGTCAATTTATCACATAACATTTGTTAAGGCATGACAAGCACATTTTTTATAACTAGAGCAGTTTAGTTGTAAATGTTTTATGAAGCATGGCTTCCACATGATTAAACTTTTTGAATTGCCAAACATACCCTACCCAATGATAAAATTATCTACAATATGATTGTAAAAATATATAGCTCTGTGTCTGTGGTACTTTTCTAGGCCACATTTTACAAAACTTATTTTCCCATACTTCAAATTTGTTTGTCATTGTGTCATACAACATTACTTTTTTGTTGTATAAAATTATCACCAAATTGTAGATTTTTGCTTGGTGAGAACAAAAATCTTGTCCTCACTCCTCAACGTAATTGTAATATATTCATTTTCTTCAATTTCCACTCAAATAAATATTATATCTTCAAAAAAAAATGAGGGATGGTTTATAATGTGATTTATGATTTTTTTTTTAGTTTAATGATGATTAATTAGAATTGTAAGAGAGATATTGAGAGAAAATTGACGGGTCCAATAAAAGACAAAGTAAAAAGTCATCTGCTAAAAAAATTGCACCTACAAGCGCGTTAACCACTAGTTCAAGACGAGTGAGAATTGAACATGCCTGCGTTAAAATCTTGTGGTCTGGATGATTAATCTTAAATTATTAGACCTAAGAATAATTTTGAAAAATAAAATAAAACGATTACACGAGTAAGACATAAATTTACAAGTGTGACTCATGTTTTAAGACAAACTAAAATGAAAGTATGACTTTTTTGAAGCCGGATGGAGTAATTTCTATGTTAATATCCCCCTCCCCCCTCAACCCCACATAAAAAACCGTGATTACATGACCAAGTAAGCTGTGAAATTTATAAGTGACTCATGTTCTACGACAAACTAAAATGAATGTAAGACTCCTTTTGAAGACAAATGAAGTAATTTCCAAATAAATATCCCCCCTCCCCACCAAAAAAAAAAAAACCTCACATTCATTCATCTTACTCAAATATATATATATATATATATATATATATATATATATATATATATATATATATATATATATATATATATAATTTGTGAGAAGCACTATAGTTATGCCACCTCATCACCTTTGGATAAATCTTTATTCTAAAGCATTCATGTAGAAACTTTAAATATTTTTGGTTTTCTAGCCATTAGCTAATAATAATACATAATAATAATAATCAATCAATCAATATGATAAAAGATATTAGTATTAGTATATATAACTTTTTCTATTGTCTATAGTAGAAGATATATATTTAAAAACTTTTACAACTAACATTACTTCTAACCAATGTGGAATAAAACTCGTCAATGTGAGATATTACTTCTAATGACTCACTTTTAACACCATAATTTAAGTTTGATATCTTATTCATCCAAAACTTGATTTTGACAAATGAATATATCATTTTGATGTTCTTACCGAGTAGAACACATTTGCACAATTACTTTTGTCAACAAACAAATGACACGTAAAGAAATTTGTGCCTCAAGTTGCATAATTTCTTTCACTAAAAACACTGTTGAGGATTGATAGCGCTAGCTGTTTGGAAAGGTGCAACCAATTTCATTAAACCTTTTCTCACAAGTAGCGACCTGAGCACTAGGTGCAGGATCATCCACACAGTCCCCTGCGGCAACGCATGGTCCACTGTCATGCGAAAGGTCCTCCCTTCCACAAATTACACCATTTGTTAGGCACATAGGGATCAAACTTTGGATCTGCTCTGATACCAATATTTTTAGGATCTTAGTGCTACCAACTATCCCAAAAGCTATAGCTGTTGGGAAAGGCGCAACCAATTTCCTTAAACCTTTTATCACAAGTAGCGCTCTGAGCTTGCTGAATCATCTACACAATCATCAACAAACACTAATCTTTTTAATAAATATTATATTTTAAATCTTGATATCTTATTCATCCAAAACTCGATTTGGACAAATAAATATATCATTTCGATGCTCTCACCAAGTAGAAACATTTGCGCAATTACCTTCGCCAACAAACAAATGACACGTAAAGAAATTTGTGTCTTAAGTTGCACAATTTCTCTCACTAAAAATACTAATTTTTTTAACAAGTATTACACTTTAAGTCTTGATATCTTATTGTCCAAAACTCGATTTGGACAAATAAATATATCATTTTGATGCTCTCACCGAGTAGAACACATTTGCGCAATTACCTTCGCCAACAAACAAATAACACATGAAGAAATTCATGCCTCAAGTTGCATAATTTTTTTCACTAAAAACACTATTTTTCTCAACAATAGAAGAGATGTATCCCACATTGGTTAGAAATTGATGTTGGTTTTAAAAATACTATTATTAAGTACCAATAGAAGAAATGCATCATACATTGGTTGGAAAGTGATGTTGATTTTCAAAGTTATTTGATTAAAGACTTTTACCATTATTACCAATAGAAGATGTATATCTCACATTTGTTAGAAAATGATGTTAAATTTAAATTATTTTGTATTATTACCAATAAAAGAGATATATAACACATTGTTTAAAAAGAAAATGTTAGATTTTAAAGTTTTTAGACTAAAACTTTCACTTTTACAAGAGATGTATCTCACATGGTTACAAAATATTCTACTATTATTACCAATAGAAGAGATGTATCACACATTTGTTAGAAATTGATGTTTGTATCAAAAATAATATTATTAATTACTAATTGAAAAGATGTATCATACATTGGTTAGAAAGTGATGTTGGTTTTCAAAGTTTTTTGATAAAAGACTTCTAACATTATTACCAATAGAAGATGTATATCTTACATGGTTAAAAAATGATTTTGATTTTTAATTATTTTAGATTATATAAAAGACTTACTATTATTAGCAATAGAAGATATATATATCACACATTTGTTATAAATTGATGTTGGTTTTAAATTACTATTATTACCAATAAATGAGATAAATCTTACATTGGTTAAAAAATGATGTTGATTTTAAAAGTCTTTAAATAAAAAGACTTCTACTTTCATCATTAATAAAAGAGAAGAGAAGAGAAGATATATATCTCATTATATAGAAAGAGATGTTGGTTTTAGATATTAATTTTAGATAAAAATCTTCTACTACTATTACCAAATGATGAGATGTATTACACATTGGTTAGAGAGTGATGTAGGTATTAAAAGTCTTTTTATAAAAGACTTAATACCAATAGAAAAAATATGTATTTCACATTAGTTAGGAAAAGTGATATTAGTTTAAAATGTTTTTAGATAATGTACATCGCATTGGTTACAAAGAGATCCACATTATTTAGAAACATATATTGGTTATAAAATTCATAGATAAACGAATTTTTATGTTATTATCAATACAAGAGATGTATCACACATAGTTGACAAAGAGATGTTGGTTTCAAAACTATTTAGATAAAATACTACTACTATTATTATTTTTATGTTATAACCAATAGAAGAGATGTATCGCACATTATTTAGAAAGAGATGTTGATTTCAAAAGTTTTTATATAAAAGACTATTATTATTACTATAGAAGAATGTATCTCACATTTATTAGAATTTAATGTTGGTTTTAAAAATACTATTATTACCAATAGAAATTAAAAAATGTATACCACATGATTAGAAAGAGATGTTTGCTTTAAAAGTCTTTAGATAAAAAGTCTTTAAACTTTTATTACCAATAGAAATAGAAAAAAAGTATCTCACATTGTTAGAATATGAATAATGATTTTAAAAGTCTTAAAATAAATATTTTAATACCATAAAGTCCAAAATTTAAGGTGTCTACTAACGCAGATATGTTAAAAAGCTTTCATTTGGACGAAAATTTATTTTTCTTTTCATACATGACAATGAAGATAAGAATTGTACAATATTATTTTTATTATTACTATTACTATTGCTATTTTTTATAACAGTAATACTATTATTATTCTCAAGCATTCATATCTGACTCATTGTTTCTCAATCTTTACCTATTAATAATAGGTATTAATAATTAATACAATAATGAGATATTAATATCTACTATTAATCTTTTCTATTGTTAATAGTAAAAGTCTTATATATATATAATTACAACCAACGTTATTTTAAAAACAATGTGGGATACAACTCTCCTATTAGTAATAAAATGTTCGATTTTTAATCTAATAACTTTTAAAACCAAAATCAATTTATAACAAATATGAAATACATCTCTACTAATATTACCAATAGAAAAGATGTATCTTACATTGGCTATAAATTGATGTTCATTTTGAAAATATTTTGATAAAAGATTTTTACTTTTATCACCATAGAATAGATGTATCTTACATTGTTTAGAAAAAGATGTTAGTTTTAAAAGTCTTATATTAAAGACTTTTACTCTTATTATCAATAAAATATATGTATCTCACATTGTTTAAAAATAAATGTTGGTTTAAAAAGTTTTAGATATGTATCTCACATTGGTTACAAAGTATTCTACTATTATTATAAATAGAAAGAGATATATAACACATTGATTATAAATTAATGTTGGTTTTAAAAATACTATTATTACTAATTGAATAGATGTATCATACATTTGGTAGAGGGTAGTGTTGGTTTTCAAAGTCTTTAGATATAAGACTTCTACCATTATTATCAATATAAGATGCATATCTCACATTGGTTAGAAAGTGATGTTAATTTTAATTTTAGATAAAATACTTTTACTATTATTACTAATAGAAGAGATATCATACATTGGTTAAAAAATAATATTGATTTTAAAAATCTTTAGATAAAAGACTTTTACTTTTATATCAATATAATAGAAAAGATGTATCCCACATTATTTAGGAAGAGATGTTGGTTATAAAATTTTTAAGATAAAAGACTTCTACAATTATTACCAAATGAGAATATGTATTCCACATTGGTTAAAGAGTGATGTTGATTTTAAAAGTTTACCATTATTAACAATAGAATAGAAGTATTTCACATTGATTAGAAAAAAATGATATTAGTTTAAAAAGTTTTTAGATGATGTATCTCATATTGGTTACAAATAAATGTCAATCACATTATTTACAAATGAGTATTGGTTATAAAAGTCATTAGATAAAAACAATTTTATATTATTACCAATAGAAAATATGTATCCACATTATTTAGAAATAAATGTTGGTTAAAAATCTTTTTATCTACTACTATTATTACTAATAGAAAATATGTATACCACATGGTTAGAATGTGGTGTTGATTTTAAAAGTTTTTAGATAAAAGATTTAAACTTTCATTACCAATAAAAATAAAAATAAGTATCCCACATTGTTTTAAAATGAATTATGATTTTAAAAGTTTTTAACAAAAAGACTTTTAATATTATTATCAAATTAGATGTTAATTTTAAATTTTTTTAGATCAAAGATTTTTATTATTATTACTAATACAAAATATGTATCTCACGTTAGTTAGAAACTTATGTTAATTTTAAAAGTATTTAGGTTAAAAAATCGTTTAATATTAGTAACAATATAAAAAAATTTATAACTATGAAAAAGATTAATAATTTAATTATAATTTTCAAAAATTATATTATTATTACAAATATATATATATATATATATATATATATATATATATATATATATATATATATATATATATATATATATATATATATATATATATATCTCATATTATATATGTACGAAACAGAAACTAAATAACTAGTTTAAGTTATATCACAAGCATCCCAAAAATGTGCAAGGAATTATGGATGTGTTGCACATCGGGATTTAGCAACTTGATTTGGAGGTTTTAGACTTTTAGTTTTGTTTATAATTATTAAAGGAAAAAAAAAAAGAGAAATAAAAAGAAAGCTGGTAAACCAAAGAGAAGGAAAAATGCAAAATCACAAAATCAAATCCCTAAAGCGCCGAGGAGAACGAAACGTCTATGAGTTTGACATAACCAGTGGTACAATCTAGAAACCTTTATGAGTGGCAATCAATGGCTCAATCCAACAAGTTATCTCTAAAATAATTGAGTGATATTGCGACACTAAGATCGAGTGATATGACGTCACATTATCATAAACTATTTTTTTAACTCGTATGTTAAACACATCAACAAAATTGTACATAAATAAAATAAGAAGGATCAGTTTATGAATAATTACACATAAATATATCACTAATCATTATAGATTCTAAAAAAATTCTTATACACAATATTTATTGTCTTATTAGTTGGTTTTCCATCTTCACTTAATAACAATATCTTCAAACCAAAATAATTTGTTACTCTAGAAACTACGACATATAATTGGCTATTGCTAAATACTGATTTTTTTTCTTTCTAAAAGAGACATGCGTGCAATTATTGACTTTGAAACTTGTTAATTGTCATTACATATGATACCAACAATGTAAATTGTCTTCTCTAAAACTTGAAAGACAATCTTACACCGGATAAGTTAATGACAATCTTGAGATAAAAACATTTTCTCCAACATTGTTTTCTTTCAAAAATTTTGTTTCAACAATGTAATTCTCAAAATTTATGATGATAAGTCTTGTTCCATTGAACCCTACAGCATGGTCAATGTTTCTCAATAGCATTGCTGGAATACTAATTTTATGTGTCAATTCATGGCCTAACAACCCCAAACACTTTATACTATTAAAAAACGTTGTATAATAAATGTCTTCGAACAAAATTAAATTTTTTTCCGCCCTTCAAATAGAATGTAAACTCAAATAAGTTCTTACTTTTGAATGATTACTTTTATTAAATTATATTTGTATTTTATGAATAAATAATTTTTGAGAAAAAAATAAGTTAAAATCAAAATAACGAAATTATTTTTACTGTTAACAATTATTTTTATTTTGTAAATTATTTTGATTCTAATAACTTCTATTATATATTTTTTGTTTTATTGACTTCGTAACTATTATTTTTGTTTTATTTTTAAAAATTAGTTTTACAGAAAAAATTTGTTCCGTAATTTTTTATTATTATTTTACCAACCTCAGTTTAAATTGTTTTGTTTTATTGACTCTGTAACTATTATTCTTGTTCCATCAAATATTTTTATCTTACTAATGTATTTTTGTTTTACCTAACTATTTTTAAGAACTTGTTTTAAACTTTTGTTCCGTAAATTATTTTTATAATTTTACTAACCTCAGTTTAAATTATTTTTGTTTTATTAATTATGTAACTATTATTTTTGTTTCATCAAATATTTTTATTTAACTAATGTATTTTTGTTTTACATAGCTATTTTTAAGAATTTGTTTTAAATTTTTGTTCTGTAAATTATTTTTATTCTTTTAATAACCTTATGTTTAAATTGTTTTTGTTTTTATTGACTTTGTAACGATTATTTTTGTTCCATCAAATATTTTTATTTTACTAATGTATTTTTTTACATATATATTTTTTAAGAATTTGTTTTAAACTTTTGTTCCGTAAATTATTTTATTTTACTAACCTCCGCATTAAATTATTTTTGTTTTGTTGATTCTGTAACTTTTATTTTTATAGTGGCTTGTTCCATAAATTATTTTTATTTTACTAACCTCTTATATTTTTGTTTTATTGACTTCGGAACTATAATTTTTGTTTTAGTTACTATTTTTTTATATTTAAAAAGAGAAAAATGTTTAAACATATTTAAAAGAGAGAAGATTAGTGGTGATGAGAGAGAAAATATGGAGGAGACGGAAGAGAGAAAGAGAAATACAACCATAGAAGATATGAGAGAGAAAGAGTGAAATGGTAACTCAAAAGTCAATGATTCAAAAAGTAAGATTTTGAAAGGAGAAATTCACCATTATCATTATATATATATATATATATATTAGGCAGTTATGAGACATCTAACATTTGACATATAAACCTTAATGTATGATCGATTTGGCACACCACGTTACTCTTTTGACATGACAATATCACCTATAATAATAATCTCATGTAGTCTAGTGACATGAGAAGAATGTCCTAATAATAGTTTATGATAGAATCTTGGATCAAAATTTAAAACATACGTCCAGCCATTGATGTTGAAACACCTTTCTTGAACCACCGAATCAAAATCAATTTCGATGTTGTTTAACTATGATTTACAGTGCTTCTAAGTCCTTATCTCTCACTCATTGATGGTGTAATTTTCTGATTGTTAAGAGAGGGCTTAGGGACCAAAAACCAACCATTTTTTATATCTCATATGCAAGGCTTCCATCAAACCATAACTGCAAGGGTTGCTAGCGGTTTCTGAGCGGTTACCGGCGATTGCTACTTGATGAGTGGGAGGTTGAGCAGTGGACCACACAATAAGAGAAAGAGATTGAGTGTGGCCACACTTAATCTTACATTCTCCCACTTGGTCCACACGCCAGCTCAAAATTACCATAAACCCAATCACATTAAGTAATAAATATATGAATCATGGTGATAAGTCCTCTAAATAACGAGTATTATCGTCCATGTATTACAATAAATTTATCACTCAAGTATTATACTTTATGTAGCAATACTTTCATAAATGAATAAACTTTATGTTTATTCTAGGTCCAATACAAATTATTTCTCAATATAAATATATAAGTGTGTACACAAGACTAAAATGAGAAATCATCATAAATAGAGTTTCACCAACATCGTTCTTACAACGAAATCACATAATAGAACCAAGTCCCATTCTTTCTACATGATCCTTAAAACCCTTTGGTGGCATGCCTTTAGTTAAAGGATCAGCGATCATTAATTCAGTGCTAATGTGCTCAATGACCACTTTGTGTTCCTTAACACGTTCTCTTATGGCTAAGTACTTAATGTCGATGTGTTTACTTCGACTACCACTCTTATTGTTCTTAGTCATAAAACAAGCCTAAATTATCGCAAAGATATTCTCAATGGCCTAGAAATAGAATCCACGACTCTAAGCCCAGTTATGAAACTCTTCAACCATACACCATGACTTGTAGCTTCAAAACATGAGACGAACTCTGCCTCCATAGTAGAAGTAGCAGTCAAAGTCTGCTTTATACTTCTCCAAGATATAGCTCTACCAGCAAGCATGAACACATAGCCAGATGTTGATTTTAGTGAATCAACACATCCAGCAAAGTCTGCATCGGAGTAGCCAATCACTTCCAAATTATCGGTTTGTCTATACATGAGCATATAACCTTTTGTCCCTTGAAGGTACCTTAGCACCTTCTTCGCAGCTCTCCAGTGGTCAATACCTGCGATACTCTGATATCTTCCTAATACTCCAACAACATATGCAATGTCAGGTCTGGTACAAACTTGAGCATACATTAGGCTACCAACAGCTGAAGCATATGGAATGTTCTTCATTTGTTCCCGCTCAAGGTCATTCTTCGGGCATTGATCCAAACTGAATCTATCACCCTTCACAATGGGAGCTACACTCGGTGAACAATCCTTCATCCGAATCTCTAAAACTTTGTTGATATAGGTCTCTTGAGACAAACCCAAAATGCCTCGAGATCTTTCTCTATGGATCTTAATGCCAATAACATAAGATGCCTCACCCATATCTTTCATATCAAAATTCTTTGAGAGAAAATGTTTCACCTCGTTTAATAAACCCCTATCATTACTAGAAAGTAAAATGTCATCCACATACAATACAAGGAAACAAATTTTACTCCCACCGACCTTTTGATATATACATTGATCCATCACATTTTCTTCAAAACCAAATGAAGTAATGACTTCATGGAACTTTAAATACCATTGACGGGAGGCTTGTTTTAAGCCATATATGGATTTATTTAGCTTACAAACTAAATTCTCACCATCACTAGAGGAGAATCCTTCAGGTTGTTTCATGTAAACCTCTTCCTCTAGATTACCATTAAGGAACGCCGTTTTCACATCCATTTGATGTAGCTCTAGATCAAAATGAGCCACCAATGCCATAATTACTCGAAGAGAATCTTTCTTGGATACCGGAGAGAATGTTTCCGTGTAATCGATTCCTTCTCTTTGAGTGAATCCCTTGGCAACAAGTCTTGCTTTATATCTCTCTATGTTACCATTTGAGTCTTTCTTTGTTTTAAAGACCCATTTACATCCAATGACCTTTACACCATTAGGTAACTCAACGAGATCCCAAACTTTGTTAGATGCCATAGAGTCCATCTCATCTTTCATGGCATTGTGCCATAAGTTCGATATTGTAGAACTCATAGCTTGTGAAAACGCTTTCAGATCATTTTCGGCTCCAATGTTATAGTCTAATTCCTGCAGATACATTATATAATCACTAGAAATTGCTGATCTCCTAACTCTAGTAGATCTTCTCAATGCTGCATTATCATTATCCCGAGGAACTTGTTGTTCAACCGGTTGTTCAACAATTTCTGGTTGTTGAACAATTTCTGGTTGTTCCTCATTTACAGCTTGATATTCTTGATTAACATCAGCAACTTGTGGAACTACAATAGTTGGTTGTCTAACACGCTTTTGAACCTGAGGGGTGTGTATGACAATCAATCTATCCCTTGAACCAGAGGGTTGAGTTTTATAATGATCCCTTTCAGAAACAACGTCTTGAATTTGATCACTCCCACTGATTAAGTCATTTTCAAGAAATTTTGCATTTCTTGATTCCACAATCCTAGTGGTGTGAGATGGACAATAGAATCTATACCCTTTGGACCTTTCAGCATATCCAATGAAATACCCACTAATGGTCCTCGGGTCTAGTTTCTTTTCTTTTGGATTATAAACTCTAACTTCAGACGGACATCCCCAAACGCGTGTATGCCTTAAACTTGGTTTCCAACCTTTGAATAATTCAAAAGGCGTCTTTGGGACAGCCTTTGTTGGAACTCGGTTTAATATATACGCAGCCATCTTAAGAGCTTCGGTCCACAAGGATTCATGGAGTTTTGTGTTACTCCGCATACTCCTCACCATGTCCATTAATGTTCGGTTTCTTCTTTCTGCTACACCATTTTGATCTGCACAACCAGGCATAGTGCACTGGGCAACAATCCCATGTTCCTGAAGAAACTTTGCAAACGGACCAGGTGCTTGTCCATTCTCGGTGTATCTACCATAGTACTCTCCACCTCTATCAGATCTAACGATCTTAATTTGTTTTCCACATTGATTCTCTACTTCAGCCTTGAAAACTTTAAAGACATCTAAAGCTTCGTCCTTGGAACGAAGTAAGTAGAGATACATATATCGTGAAAAATCATCTATAAAGGTGATAAAGTATTTCAGACCATATGTGTCCATATCTGGACAACAAATATCCGTGTGTATGATTTCCAAAAGGTTTGTACTCCTCTTTGCACCCTTTTTAGACTTGTTAGTTTGCTTACCCTTTATGCAATTCACACAAGTCTCAAAATTTGTAAAATCCAAAGCATTAAGTACCCCTTCATTTACCAATTTTTTAATTCTTTCAATAGAGATATGTCCCAATCTCCGGTGCCACAATATAGAGGAATCTTCATTTACAACACATCTTTTAATACCAACATTTTCATGAACGTGCAAACTAGTAAAATTGTCATCATTTTGTAAGTTAAGACGAAAAAGACCATCACATAAAACACCACTTCCAATTACATCGGATTTATAAGATAAACTAAAAGTAGAGTTTGAAAAACTAAAGGAAAAATAAGATGACAATAGTCTAGAAACAGAAATCAAATTCCTAGCAAAACTAGGAATATAAAATGTCTTTTCCAACACCAAAATAAAACCACTACTTAAAACAAGTTTGCACGTTCCTACTGCTTCCACATGTGAGGGCATCTTGTTACCGGAGTAGATGTTTTGCTCACTTCCCACTAGTTTTCCGCAGGCTTTGCAATCCCTGCAAAGAATTGGTAACATGGATTATAGAACCAGAATCAATCCACCATGTGTTATGATTAACATCAACCATATTAGATTCATAACAAACAAATGAAAATTGAGTACCTTTCTTTTCAAGCCACATCAAGTACTTAGGACAATTCTTCTTTATGTGCCATTTCTTCTTGCAAAAATAGCACTTGCCCTCTTTCTTGATATCCTTTTGGGGAGGAATTTTGTTCTTTCCCTTATCTTTTGCTTGGTTGTGTCTTTTCTTTGCTCCTGATGTAGTTGCCAAATTCACCTTCTCACCTTCTTCCATAGCCAATCGCCCTTCCTCTTGAACACACATGGTCATTAATTCATTTATTGACCATTTATCTTTATGTGTGTTATAAGAGATCTTAAAAGGACCATACTATGGAGGAATAGTGCACAAAATAAAGTGAACCAAGAAAGAATCCGACATCTCAACTTCCAATAACTTCAGCTGAGCCGCTATATCCCTCATGCGCATGATATGTTCACGCACGCCCCTAACACCATTATGCTTATAGGATGAGAATTGCATTATTAAGGTGCTAGCTAATGCCTTATCTGAAGACACATATTGATCATCAATTGCCTTCAACAAGGCACGAACATTTTTATGTTGTTGGATTGAACCCCTAATTTCCCCAGGTATTCTAGTCTTTATGAACATAACACAGAGACGGTTAGACCGCTCCCATTTTTCATAAAGATCAACCTCATCTGGGTGCTATTTTCGCTATACTGTGTGGTTCATCTTTTCGGATAGCATAGTCAATGTCCATCCAACCCAAATGAAGAAGAACTCTCTCCTTCCAAACCTTATAGTTATCCCCAGTAAGCTCAAGAACATCAGATTTATTATTAGAGTAGTTAAAAGGTTGAATCGCTGCATTAAATAAACAGATAAAAAAAATGCTCATGTTACTTAAAAATCAAAGTGCATTAAAAACTATATAACATGTTTTACCAATGTAAATCATGTTAAAATATATGAATCTAGTGACATAAAACTCACCTGTGGGCTAAAGTTATATTCAATTAGATTCATCTACATTTATGATAAAACTATCAAATTATGTTCCTTTTTCTTAATTCCTGTGGGTAGATTAAGAAATATAATTCAATATTCTATCCTAGTTAATCATACAAATATAATCGAAATTCCTGTGGGTAGATTTCATTATATCACATATGATTAACTACAATTAATGTTATTTTCTATGTGTGATCATAAAGCATTAATATATGATTTTAATCAATTAAGAATGCTGTGGCTAATCCCTAATTAATTAAAACATATTAATCACATAACATTAAAATAAATAAAAATCAGTTCATGGAAATAATTCACCAAGTTCCCATCTGATTTATTCTGTATTAAAATAAACAGTGTCAAATAATAGATCAAATATGACAACAGACCAATGATTCTATATCCGCTTGGACCATTTCGTGCAAGGAAAGTCCCTAGTTTGAATCTCCCTAGCAAAAATTTTGATCTCTGTTATTACGATTATTTACCAAATAAATAATTTATGAAGACTTTACAAGCATTATAAGTCTTTAGCCTTAATGGTTTGAATGTCCAAACCTAGTTGACAACCCACCGAGGTTCGAAGCCAAGCCGCAACAAAAAATTATTATTATTATTATTTTAATACATTACAGTCGTCTTCAACCTTCAGTCGGGTCGCCCCGACCCAGTTCGAACCCAGAAAAAAACCCAACGGTTTTTTAGTCTTCCAAACACGAAAATTAACGTTTTAAATCACAGAACTGTTAGAAAATCTGTCATTTAATGATTTCCAATATCAATTTCATCATTAGACATTTCTAATCAAAACCCAAAAACAAAAATTTTATTTTTATTTTAAATGGGTATGAAAATATTCTCTATTACATCAAGACAGAGGTATTAAACCTTGCTCTGATACCAAATGATAGAATCTTATGATCCTATGCGGAATAAACTGGAAAACTTACCTCCAGCCATTGATGTTGAAACACCTTTCTTGAACCATCGAATCAAAATCAATTTAGATGTTGTTTAACTATGATTTTCATTGCTTCTAAGTCCTTATCTCTCACTCATTGATGGTGTAATTTACTGATTGTTAAGAGAGGGACATAGGGACCAAAAACCAACCAATTTTTATATCTCATATGCAAGGCTTCCATCAAACCATAACTGCAGTGGTTGTTAGCGCTTTCCGAGCGGTTACCGGCGGTTGCTACTTGATGAGTGGGAGGTTGAGTAGTGGACCACACAATAAGAGAAAGAGATTGAGTGTGGCCACACTTAATCTTACAAAACCCTGATCTACCTCCCTCCTCTCGCTATCTCTCATCTCTGTCTCCTCTATCTCTCCCTCTTTCGATGTCTTCTTTGTTCACCTTCATCTTCGATCTCTTTCACTCAAATCTGGACAAAGCCTCACCATAACCAAACTCTCTCTCTGCACATTCAGCCTTCTCCTTCTTCATACCCGACCGCATCTGCTTCACTATAGGCTACAACCTTCGTCTTCTTCTCCGTTCACCTACATTTCTAGTCTTAAGCAGAAGTTTATCCAGATCAAGTCGAAGCCACCTCTAGATCCATCCTTTTCTCACCCAGATCTTCCTGAGTTCTTTAGTCTCCAAGCCGCAGCAACCCTAGTTCAATCTCCCTCCAGCTTCACAAGCAGCCTCCCTCCCACCTTTATCGATCTTCATAGCCGCCAGTTCTCTCTCTTCTTCGGTGATTCTCCATCTCCGGCCTCTCAAGATTCGCCATATCCGTTCGTCACAAACCTGAACTTAATAGTTTGGAGGCACCGAATCCACAGCTTATCTCTCTCTCTCTCTCTCATCCCTATCACCTTAATAAACCCTAACCTAGTTCTGAGTTCTAATATGATTGCGCTAGAATGATTTTGAGGTTTTAATTATCTTTAAGAAGTTATTAGAGGCGAGAGGGCTTAGATAGTGATTGATTTAAGAAATTTAAAAGTATTTGGGAATTTGATTTGGGGGTTTTGTTCAATTTAAGAAGTTTAAGAGTATTTGGGAGTTTGATTTGAGGGTTTTGTTTTTATGGGAGGAGCTAGTTAGTGGTTAGGGTTCAGTATGGTGTAAATTATTGAAATACTTATTTAGCAGCTTATTGGTGTTTCTAATTCGATCAATGAATGTTAAGATTTTTTATGTTGCAATTAGTTTTCTGGGATTTTGATTTTGATTTGTGGAATTATCTGATGAACAATGGTTGATTAAATGGCGACTGTTTGTTGAATTAAAATTAAAACTTTGATAAAAAAAAGAAAAAAAGCGGGGGAAGGGGTAGGGGGTAGGGTAGTTGTTGGGTGGGGTTGGCTTTGTACTCTATTTTTTTATTACACTAAGCATAACATTAGTGGGAACTTTTCAATTTCTTTTTTCTGTTTATTTTATATTTGGTAATTTTCCAACTCAGCAATAAATTGACGACATATTTATTCATTAGAATTAGTGAGGGCAATTTTATCATTTCACAAAAAGTTTAATGTTCCTTTCAAAGATAACGCCACCAGGGACTAACATGAAGCCCAAAGTTAGGTTGAAAAGCCACCATATGAAATGTTTAACATCAGGTACCATATAAATAAGAAATTCCAAATTCAGGGCCCGAATTATATATTAATCCAATTTCTAATCCTTTCAATACTTTTATTTAAACCTACGTGAGTACAATTTCATAAACTTGTTCCAATAATGGAATATTCGTTTTTCTCTTCTTGAGATCTTAGACTCCAACCTACAATTATCAATTCTTTTTAAAATTCTTTGATGAATCTCTATTTATATTTTAAATATCTTCATCTTCGTCTTCCCAAATATATTTGATTTTGGCCATGCAATTTATCCCTTCTTACTAAATTTCTCTGGTGTATCGTTGTTTCAATTGCAAATATCTGTGTTTTCGTCTTTCCAAATTATCTTGATTACCGCCTACAATTTATCATTTCACCTTAAAATATTTCCGATGAATCTCTATTACTATTCCAATAACTTGTAAGGTTGATTTTCTTGGATATACGTGAGAGATCAATTGTCGGGAGTCAAGGCCGCCTAATTTGGGAGATAAATGTGAAGAAACAAAATGAGAGAATAATCAAAGTCAAATTAATGCATTATGATGCATGATTTTGAATTATGTTTCCATCACGATACATGATTTTTAAATTACGATGCATGAAATTTCTTCCCAGTAATCTTGATGCAAAACTTGCTTTAATGATGCACGCATTGGAATTGCGATGCATTGACTTTGAATTATGATTCAGCACCCCTAATCCAATTTCATTAAGGAGATACTTGTTCTTTTGCATTAAAAATGTCCTTTACAGGTTAACAACAACAATCATGTCCTTTAAAGGTTGGAAATGTTATAAAGGGAACCGACCTGGTCATCACCCAAGGAGGGAGAAATTTGGGCAGTCCCCTCTACCGCTTTGCATCGCTATCTTTTTTCGTAACCAGAAAAAAACTCGTCATGCATAGCAATACAAAAAATCATGCATTGTGATGTACAAAACAAGATACTTTTATGTATCGTGATGTACAAATGATGTATTGTAATGCATGAAGTGCCCTTTTACGATTATGAGGAGTTGTAAAATGATTTAAAACTTTCCAAAAAAAAAAAAAAAACTGCTCCATACTTTTTCACCCACTAAGCATAGTTTTAGGGTTTAAGTATGGTGAATGCAGCTTCGTTAAAATTTAATAGAGAGAATTTTGTCTCTCCTTGTAGTGCTACCCAACTTGGAAGGTGTAGGGAGAGTTGTTCAGGGATAATTTTACCACTCGTGTGGCCATATATACAGAGTTTTACCGCACTTATGCTCCGACTTAAAAGATTTTACTATATTTGTGGTCCTTCCCAGCTCGGGGTTAATCTTGGGCCTTTGACCCTAGAGATATACTTGTGAAACCAAAAAAAAAAACCTCTGTATGTTCCTATATTATTGTCTTGTTTTAATGTTGCGATTCAAAATTAAAAAGTACTATGAATTACGTGCTTTACAGTTTTGAATGAAAATAAAAAATTAATCTTCAAATTTTTATTTGAAAAACACTTTCTTTGATTCAAAAAGTTGAAACAATATAATAAATAAATAATAAAAGAAAAAAAAAGAGAAAGGAACCCTTGCGCATTTCTCTCCACGCATTACACAACTCATTGTTCCAAAGCAATAATCTAGCTGGTGATGTGACCTACACATGTGCCAACCCGACCTGTACGTAACCCGATTCACCCAATTACAAGACGCAGATATGAGCAATGAAATTGGCTAGCAGCCCCACCTTAATTTCTCCAAAGATCTCCTCACATTGCAATCCAATTTTTAAGCCCTCGTCTTTATTTGGAAGCCGTTAATCTTCTAACAACCTTCTCGATCTCTCTCTTCATACCCTCACTGGTCATACCCTACTGGCAACCTAAGAGCAACTCCAAGTGTTCCTACAGATTAAATGTTTGTATTTTAGTCGTATTTTTAAATGTCTATAATTAGTTGTCTATTTAAGTTACTTTTAATGTTTGTATTTCAATCTCTATTAAAGGCTTGCATTTAATTATTAATTTTAAAGCAAAATATTTAATTTATTATAAATTGTGTTATAGAAATAAGATGTAATATTCAATAATAATGTATTTGTTTTGCTAACATACATTAATACAAATAAGATGAAATAAACATATGTTTTAAATAGAATAATAAATAATATATTTAGAATATTTCTTTTAGAGTAAAAAATTGAAGTATGATGGAAGATATTTGGTACAAAAAGTATACTTTGTTAGAGATTTGGTACAAGTTTTACACCAAATTATTGGAGATAGTCTAATCTCTCGCTACCTATCCAAGCACATTTCATCTATTAGCATCTCCCAACAACTAAAGAGACTTTTGATAGCTTTCATCTAACCCAATTGCGAGTTCTCAAATTTGTTTAACTAAGACAAGATATTGTTCTAAAGGAAACATAATGGAAAAATTGTGTACCAGTCCCCTTAGAACTTCATGCATCGCAATACACAAAATCGTGAACACAATGGATTAATTGTACATTGTGACACATGAAAGTATCTTATTTTGTGCACTATGATTGTAAAGATGAGAACATAATGGAAACACGTAATTTGGAGGAGATTGTTTATTCAATGATCAATGTTGTTTTAGATTACAAATACCAAGCTATTTAAACAAAGAGAAGGCAACTGCTATAAACAGACAACCAACTAAATACAAAAGAGCCCTTCAAGTTATGAAAATTACATCCGAACACTTGCACTCTCAATTATGCTAGAGCTGAGGAACTTCTTCAGTTTAGACTTCATTTCTCCATGTTTGGCTTTCCTTATAACTTCAGTAGCTTGTCTAAAAGAACAAATTAACACAACTCAACTTCTTGGAATGTTCCCTGTTAATACCCTCACCACAAGTTGAGGATGTGTAAATGCTCACAATCCCCAACTTGGACAAAAAAAATTCCAATGTAAACCTTTCCCTAAAATTTTTGTAAAGATGTCTGGCAATTGATTCTTGGTGCTTATATACTGCAAGCTGATGCGACCATTCCTTATTTTCTCACAAATGAAGTGGCAGTCCAACTCTATATGTTTGGTTCTAGCATGATATACAAGATTATTTGCCACTCATTGTTTATTTGTGTAATACCCCATCCCACATCGGGTAGGTGTGGGAATTTTGTTAGATTTATAAGTTGGTCACACACTACCTATGGGCACCAACATAATCCATGAACTTTTGGGTCAGCTTGTGGTGGGCCTGATGACCCAAGGTGGCGTGCTCAGTGGACCAGTGTGTGAGCTACACGTAGCGGACGGCTCTCGGGCTCTCGGGGTGTTACAAATGGTATCGGAGCGGGTCCCGGTCAGAAATGTGGGAACAAAGTGATGTGCGGGCCAAAGTGTTACACCGGCAAGGTGGGAGTCACCTCGATCCCTCAGACGAGCCACCTCTTAAACTCTGACGCCGGGTTAGATTCGCCTTGACGAGGACGTCAAGGATTTAAGTGGGGGAGATTGTAATATCCCATCCCACATCGAGTAGGTGTGGGAATTGTGTTTGATTTATAAGGTGGCCACACACTACCTCTGGACACCAACATCATCCATGGACGTTTGAGTCGGCTTGTGGTGGGCCTGATGACCCAAGGTGGCGTGCTCAGTGGTGTTACAATTTGACTTAACCATATGACTTCACAGCTAGCTGTAGCCAAGGTTCTGTACTCAGATTCAGATGATCTAGATACCACTGATTGTTTATTTGAATGCCAAGAAATTAGTGACTTTCAATTCCCAGCATCATACAAAAACTTATGATGGACTTCCTGTTGTTAGGATTCCCTAGCCAGTCACTATCACAAAATTCCTGAAGAACAAGTTGGTTGGAAGCAGGCAAGTGATGAGCCCAAGATTTCCACGAATTTTTCGGGGAATTTTATTATATTTTGTGCTATTTTTGAGTTAATTATGCTTTGGAAATATTATTATTTGTGTATTTGTGCTTAATGTAGGTTTCTATACATAATCGAGCAAATATATGGTGTTTAGCATGAAGTTCGAGGTAATTCTGGGGGTTTAAAGTTGTTTTGAAAATTATTTGGATAAAGTCCGTTAAGAATTTCAAGGAAAATAAGGCCTAATAGAGACTAACGGAGGCTAACGGGGCTAACAAAGGACTTAATTGATAGATATGGACAGGAAACGGCCTTCGGCAGCCTTTCTGAAGACGCCGTTACTATTATTTACTAGAATCACATAAATGAAAGATAGACATGGTTTCACATTTGTTACAACTAATTTTACACGTGTGGTTTAACGCATGTGCATATATATTTTTTAATTAAATTATACTTAAATAAAACAAAAATTATAAACAAAACTAAAAAAATAAAGAAAAACATGATAATGGGAACAACCTAGTAAAAAAGTGTTTTTTTTTAAAAAAAAATTAGAGACTTAAATTCAAGAACTTTTTTTGTATTTTCAAGAACTAAGAAAATAAAATTAAATCTTTAGAAAAAAAAAAGGGCTCAAAAGTATGATGTAAGTTCCAAGAAGTATATACTATTTAATACGCCTTCGATCCTAAAATATCGTCATGTTTGACCTCACACACAAATTAAGAAAAAACAAATTATCTATATTATAAATATTGGTATAATATGTAGTTTGTTTAAGCCCTTGGGTATTTGTGATTTTGTTCAAAAAAATTTGTTATAAAAATTTCAAATGTGATGAAATGGATAAATATTTCAGATATTTATCATCTTTCTAGATACTTTATCATTTATGTCAATATATTATAATAAATCATGTAATTTTAAATTTACTTAATTTTTTATAGTACAATAACTTTTCGAAATATTTTTACAGATCTATAAATTTTAGATGGATAAAGTTTTCTAAATAATTTCTGATATATGTCATTTTTGTTAGGTCAAATTACTTTTTACCCCCAAAGTTTCCACCAAATCCCAATTTTCCACCTAAACTAAGGTTTGTCCCACTTTAACATTCAAGGTTGCCATTTATCCCATTTAATCTCCTCCCGTCCATTGTCGTAACTAAAATATCGTTAACTTGCACGTGGTCTTCCACGTGCGGGTTATTTTTGTCTTTTTCCATCCTAGTTCACCCCCACCTCCCTTTCTCTCTCCTCTCTATTCTCCATCGTATTTCTCCCCTCAAACCTAGCAACCAAGAGAGATTGAAGCTTAAAGAGAGAAAACATATGAAAAAAAATCCCCTTTTTCATTCTCAATTATGTCCGCCCTCGCTACCTCCTCTTAAAAATCCGACCTAGCAAGCATCTCTGGCTCCAACTTCACTGAATCCTCCATCTCTGGTCAAACCCATCTTCATTTGCCATTATCTATCCGCTCTCCCAGCACCATTCATCCGAACCCTTTTTCGGATCTCTTCCAGCCAGATCCGAAAAAGATCTCCTCCAGCTCCTCCCACATTTCGTTTCTCCGTCTATGTCAATGGCAACCTACGAGAGAAGGACGAAATTTGCTTGCAATCCATAAATAAGAGGAGTTTTATTCTTTTGTGAACCTATTTGCTTCCTTTCGTCTGATCTGATTCCCATGAGACTCTCTTTTTGATTCTTAATGTAAAGTCGAAGTTTCTCCCCCGTCAATCCCTCAAAATGCCACCACAATCCTTTCTCCAACAATTCGCAGTCTCCTCGCTTCAATTTAGACCAAACTCGCACAATTCATACTTACCCACCTCGTGTTTTTGGTTTGTGATTTGTAATTGATCGGACCCACAACTCGTTTTCCATCCCCAGTTCCAGTTGGGGCCAAGCTAGGGTCTTTCCTACCAACATTTGTCATCGGTTAGTGTTAAACGCTGCCAAATATTCAACCTCTGTTGAGACCTATGTGAGTGCTAATAATTTCGAGCTGGTTTATGTTCAGGGTGCTGGGTTGAATGTGAAGCCGTTGGTTGAAAGGATAGATAAGGATGAAAGTATTGTTCGGGATGGTCAATTGGAATGAGATGAATCGAGGGTTGGGGTTAAGGTTGAGGATGGTGATAAAAATTTACATAATTAGAATCCTGAGGGTTTGAATGAGGGTATGAGTTTTGATTGTTGGGAAGGAGGAGTGTGCGGTGGAAAGGGAGGTGTATGAGTTGTTACATGAGAGAGACAATAGGTAAAAAGACAAAAATAATCCACACGTTGAAGACACGTGCAAGTTAACGACATTTTAGTAACGACAATAGACGAGAGGAGGTTAAATAGGACAAATGACAACCTTGAATACTAAAATGGGACAAACTTTATTTTAGGTGGCAAAGTGAGATTTGGTGAAAACTTTGAGGCGTAAAAAGTAATTTGGCCTTTTTGTTACAATATTTTCATGGACTACTGAATTGGTTTCAATTTTTTGTTTAAATTCATCATAATGCAAGATATTGAAGATTGAATTGTTTAATTTTTTCACCCATTTATAGTAATTCACTCGTGCGATACACAAAATCTATAAAAAAATGTGACTGCAACATATAGAAATTAAAAAAATAATTAAAAAGTAAAGATAAAAAAGTGAATGTAATTATAGGGTACAACACTATAAAAAAATATTTTAATTTTGGAAGTTGAGCCTATCTATTACTATTTCAACCATTAAAAAAGGAACAACAAACTAATATTATAAAAATTAGAAAAGATAAAATTTGGGCGTAAAATGTCTTTAATTATCATATTTATCCTTACAAAATCATTCTATGGAAAAGAACTTTTAATAGGGGATCGTACATATTTACATATTTTTAATAAATTTTAATAATTGTGTAATCAATAAATCAGATTTATGTTCTTAATGCATGCTAGTTACTTTAAATATGAATTTCTTTTTTTAGCAAATACATTTTGATGAGATTTTACATTTTTTAGATTTGTTACAATAAGAGGCTGAGGTAGAGATATAATTAAAATATAGTATGAAACTAAAACATTTGTTACAATAAGGTCCTAAAAAGAAGAGATGCGGATTTCCAATTAGTTATTCAAATCCTATAGTTCCAAAGCAATTATCTATCTAGTAATGTGAGCAATGAAATTGTCGAATTCTAAGCAAGTAACGCCACCTTGCGCCACCGATCTCCTCACATCGCCACCCAATTTCGCTGCCCTCCTCCTTATTTCCTCACCTCCTTCGGAAGCCATCAATCTTCTTACAACGTTTTCAATCGTTAACGATGTTACCAATTCATCTCTACGCTCCCAATCCTTCGCAACCAATCCAATTTCCAATTCATTTGTTATAAGGGCAGCGTTCCTCGGCTGGTCCGAGTGCATCGGCCACGTGGCTATCGGCACTCCCATCGTAATACTTTCCATGATCGAATTCCACCCACAATGACTCATAAATCCACCTGTGGACGGGTGCCCCAAAATTTCCAATTGAGGCACCCAATCTCTCACGATCAAACCCTTCCCTTTCACTCTCTCTTCATACCCTTTTGGCAACTCATACTGTCCCTCTATTTCCAATTGGGACACATTTCCGCTATCGGCATTTCTCAACACCCAAAGAAACTTTTGCTCGCTTTCGTCTAACCCAATCGCGAGTTGTCCAATTTGTTCATCACTTAAACAAGTTGTTGTTCCAAACGAAACATAAATCACCGAATTCTCATCGTGCTTGTCGAGCCACACTAAGCTTTCATGACGAGAATCCGAGACGTTATTGTCATTGTGTATTGCCACGGGACTAAATGGGCCAAGACCCCAGTGCTTAATTTTGTCAAAACTTTCTATTTTGGTAAGGAATCAAGGTACTTTCCTTCAACTACTCGTGACGAATCGTATAAGATCCCCGAATGGAAATTCTGGTGAGACTCTTGCAAGTTTATGTATTCCACAAACTCTGAGTTAAAACAACCTTCAAGAGACAAGGCTGGTCTAGGTATTTCGGGTTCAATCTCCATCAAGATTCTCATGTAATAATAGAAAACCGAATAGGGACGAAACATATACGCTTCAGCGTTGGGTATTGAAACCACATCTTGAACAACAGAAGTTATTAAACTATCATGAATAACAACTACTCTTCTAGCGCTGTGGGAGAGTGACCATAATAATTTGGCAATAGGATCACGGAGATGCAAAGAAGCATTGATCCATGGGAGGGTGTGGATGGGGAACTTTATAGTCGCGTTTGGATCGGGAGGAGGACAAATGAAGTGAGGGATTGAGAATTCGTGAAAATGGAAGTTAGGATCAGATAGTATGTCGGAACCATGAATGCCGCCAAGCTTAGCTTGGCGGCTGTGGGTGATGGTTGCAACGAAATGGATGGGTATATCATGGGCGGAGATGAGGCGCGAGAGTCGGAGAAGCTGGTTGAGATGGCCTTGTCCGGTGAAAGGCACCATAACCACCACTATTTCAGCTTGCTTGGAGCCAATTTGGTCATGGTAGTGATGATTAGCCATAGCTAATTATTGTGTGTGCTCACAACTCAGTGTAGTGTTTAAATAGAGCTAATAAAAAACAAGCTTTTTAATTTATTTTTTTAAATGTATATTTTCAAAAGATGCACGTGCGAAGACTTGATTTATGAAACATGTACCCCGTTTCTAAATAATCCTTTTTCAGTTTTCATTTAAAAAATCTAATTATTATGACATATATTAATACCATTGAAACTATTCATAATTATAAAACTAATTAATCACAAGCAATGTGCTTGCAATATAAGTAAAGGTAAATATGAATTACTATATAAATTGAAAGCATCATTTTTTAAAATGAACTCTTAAAGTCAAACATCTCAAAATAGGATCATAGACTCGTTACCCGGAACGAGAGGATTAATAGTTTTGTTTGAGTACTAGGTACACATATTAAAAAAAAAAAATCGTTTACATTATAAATATTGATAAAATATGTTAAAAAATTTAAAGCTCTAGTGTATGTGGTCCAGAAGGTAAATGTTATTCTTACAACTAATTCTAAAACTTTTCTTACAACTAAGCTTTAAAAAAACGCTAAGTTATTTTGGACGAAGACATCTTTGTCTTTATTTAAGGTTTAGTCGTAAGGAAAGTTGTAATATTTTTTGTGAAACGAGCAATATTGGGCCTATAATTAAAATACGATGAAATCAATTACAAGATAAAATGATAAGAGTGTTTTTTTTTAAATGGAAAATTTTATTAGATTGGACAAAAAAAGAAAGCCAAGATCGCGACATACGAATGTTAAAGTCGTCTAAGCGTTTGAGTCTATATGCATGTATTGTCGCTATTATTTTCTAGAGGACCTGAATCTCAAATTGAGGCAGGTAATCGAACTTTATGTGGCAGTCAAGAGAGACTTATTAACACTTTGGCATTTAGTTCATCAGTCTTTCTATGTTCCACATTTCCACTTTGGACCGAATCTTATTTGATGTAAAACAAAAGATGTTGGTCTTTGAATATTCATGTTTATTGGATTGTTCGATTTAATTCAAACGGTTCGGTTTTGATTTAAAAAAAAAAAAAGATTTGGTTTGGTTTGAGATTTTCAATGTCAAACTAAATCGAATCGAATCAAACCACTTAATATTATATATATATATATATATATAATTATATATATATTGTAAAGAAGAAGACAGAATCAAATTGAATTCTTGGGAAGAGAATTCGGTTTCGTCTAGGGGTGTAAATCGGAACACCAAACCAAACCGATCGGTTTTGGTTCGATTTTGTCGAAAAGAATTGAAAAACCATTCGCGGTTGACGGTTCGGTTGACGGTTTTTGATATCGAACCAAACCAAACCGAACCGAACCAAACCACCCTATATATTTTTACTTATTTATTATATAATATATATTATATTACATTTATTAACGATTTTGAACCTTTGATTTATATATATATATATATATATATATGGACGGATACTAAACCAAACAAAATCTTGATTATTGGAGAACTATTATTTCTTCCATTTTGTAAGTCCAGATGGCAACAGTTAAGGCTAGAGGGGGGGGGGGTGAATAGCCTTTAAAAACTTTTGGGGGTTGATTTGTAATGCTTAAAAGATTGGCAGCGGAAAACTTGATTTTATCGGTCACCGGTGTTGGTCACACTTGAAAATCCTTAAGCTGATGAGTGTTGGTCAGCTGGCTGACACAACTATTTTTCAAAAGAGATTTTCTTCAAAAACTGATCACTGAATATGAAAAGAAATTTAAATACAAACTAACTGAACAATTAAGTAAGCAATTGTTGTTAACTGACTGACACTTAATTAGTTGAAAAACTTCTTAAGTGTTGAGTCAGTTTGCAAGAATGTAAGTGACGGCTGACAAATCAGTTGAAGTGGTTCACAGATAAACTGCTACGTCCACTACCAAGTTGGTCAGACTTGGATTTTTGAAGTGCACTAATTTTATTAAAAATATATTTGATCTCTAATGGATCAGTGTACAACAAAAAATCGGTGTTTTGGGAGAATGATTGAGAAACAATCAAACTCGTGAGACAAACTGACTGATTTCTAAATATTTTGAAATGTATCACTCAGTGTTTGCCTAAACAATAACTAGAGGGAAATATTCAATGAGAAATATCTAGCTAAAGTTCTCTTGGAAGACAACGTCAGAGAAATTGAAAGTATATGGATATTCTTTACTTCTGTAAAAATTGTTGTCTTCAATAATGCTTCCAGTGGGTATTTATAGATAGACTTCAAAAGCAACCCGTTAGGAACACATTTGAATTTGAAAATGTGTTATGGCAGAGGCAAGATCTAAAAAGATCCTGGGAAATATATTCTAGCAGCATATCTACCAAAAACACAAAATAGGAAAGTGTCAGTACAAGTGTATGATCAATCAAATAAAGAAAGGTAAACTGACACTAGACATATTTAGGTCAGCTAGAATGAGTGGCTGACAAAATAATTTCGGCTGACCACGGATAGCTTAAATTTCTTGGCTGACAACCAAGTGGAATGATTTTAAGCAAATCTAATTATGCAAGATTCAACAATCTCCTCCTATTTGCTTAAAACCATTCACTTGAAAGCAGAAAGCCAAGAATTTAAAGTTCCTGCAAAATTTATGTTAGTACCACAAGCAAATAATATAATGAGAAGTAGCTGACAACTTAAGAACAATGCCCAAAGTAAGGTACAAGTAAAACTAGAGTTTAAAAGTTTGTTCAGAGATGAGATGTTCATTTGGCTGATGTGGATCATTCAGTTGTTGGCTGCTTCACCCGATTGACCAACTTCGACTTCATTTTCAGTTGCTTGACTTCCTCGCACTTGTTCCTTTTTACGCTTGGGTTCCTTCTGTGCTTGTCCTTGGGTTCGGTGCTTTTCGGTGGCTTCGCAATGTCGCCTTCGGTGTCATCAGCATCAATTGCATTGTCTAAGAATCATGTTCTCTGCCATGTAAGCATCAGCTCTTGCTTTCTGCTTCTTCTCCTCCTGAATGGTTTGAAGCAGTGCTGCTTCAGCATTGAAGGCACGGTTGGACCATTCTTGCTGGTAAAGTAAGATGGTCCTCCAGTCATCCATATGGGCTTCACGAGGGGCACCAGCAGCAATGGCAGCTTGCACCTCGGTGGTGATGATCTGGGTAAGGTTCGGAAGCAGAGAAGTAACTTGCTGTTGAAGTGTAGCAAGCTGATTGGTTTGGTGTTTAAAGGCTGATTTCATGTGTAAATGATGGGTATATAGGAGGTCTAGCTTGGCTGACAGAGAAAGGGAACTAGGGGTGGCAGAATCTGGAGCAGGTGGCTGAGAGGGTTCAGGCTCATTTGAGAATAGCTGATGGGTGTGAATATCAGCATCCTCAGGGTCAGGAGGGAAGAATACATCCATGGGATAGGCTGGAACTTGGGCTTCTGGCTCAGGTGATGGGGTAGGCATGTCTTCAGGAAAGACAATTTTGGTCCCAGTAGGATGAAGTAAAGCCTTGGAGACAATTTTTCTTTGAATTCTGGCTTTCCTACTGGCTAATTGAGAGGGGCTGAGGAGAGACTCATCCTCGGAGGTGGACTGAGAGGAATCAGATGAAGAGTTCAGAGAGGATTGATCCACAGATTTTTCAAAAGCTTCTTCGATGGAAAAGTCAGGTTGGGTAGGTTTGAAGGTAGACAAGGGACTGACTGAAAGGGTGAGGGATGTGTGAAGGGAGAGATCAGGCAGAATAAAGAGAGGGGAGGCTTGGTTTGGGTGAGAGGGTCTGTGTGGGAAGAGGAAGAGAAGCATTGCGGTGTCGGTGAAGAGATAAGAATAATAGTGGGACATCTAGAGTGGCGAAGCGACACGTTGGGGATAGGAGTAGGAATGGTATCGATCAAGGAGGAATGGGAAGAGATGTGAGTGACACAAGTGGGGTGGTAGAGGAATGGGACATTTTTGAGCGAGGGAGTGGTTGAGTGGGGTTGGGGCAAGCCGACATACAGTGGGACATGGGTGAGATGGAAGGCAAAGTGACTGACATAGTAGAAGCTAGTGGAAGAGTAACTGAAAGAGGGATTGAAGGTTGAGGAGCTGGTAGGTAGAGTGGGAGAGCAGGTTGAAGGAGGAATGGAAGAAGATGCATCAATGGTAGGACTGAAGGAGGGTAGAGATAGGCTTGTAAAGTGGATGTTGAAATGGCAATTTCTTTGAGGGAGGCTGAAGGTAAGGTTGTGGTGACACAACAAAAAGGAAGCGAAGAAGGGATGACATAGGGAATAGTAGGAATGGATTCTGTGATCAATGGGGCTGGTTGACTTGCTAAGGCATCTGGAAAGGCAGTGCTCATGGAAGCTCCTCCTGGCATGGAGGCCATCCGTCTGTGTAGTTCGATATAAGCTTGGTTTGCAGTGTTAACTGCATCCTGGACATATTTATTGGCTGCTCTCTGGATACGGGCTAACTTGGCTGGGTCTACTGTTGGTTGTTCCCAGTCCTGGTTAAGTTCATCATCTTCAGGCAGTGCAGGTCTGCCAACCAGGAAGGGATCATTGGAGGGAAGAGAGGGTAATTCATGGACCTTGTTATACATTGTCCAGACTAAGTAGACCAACTCATCTTGAACAAATCTATCATTAGAGATAGAATTTTCAGCAAGGAAGAGGATCAAAGTATTTGCCATAGTTGGCTACCAAATCTTCTTGGCTGAGGTTAGGAGTGACAGGGTATAAGACATAGGGTCTCCTTTTGAGGTTATGGTCAATGTATTTGATTGGGTTGACAGGGGGCTTGTCAGTTTTCTTCTCCTCATGGAAAGAGAGAAGAAACTGAACAAAATATGGCAAATGGTCTATAGGGAAGACCCAGTTAGGAGGAATTGGTACGGGATTAGCTTGGTAATAGGAATGCCTAGGATGGAAGGTAGGATTCCTAATTGGAGGGAAAAACTTAATAGGTGCAGTGTTGGGTGACCTAGGATCAGAGGGGGGAGAGTTGGGAGCAGGATCAGTTGCAGTAGTGGGGGAGAAAGGGACAAAGGTACCTGGATTAAGCTCAGGATTCCTTCTCTGTCTTTTTGCAGCAGTATCAGCTGCCAGTGTCAGTCTCCTCCTCCTAGGTTGCCTTCTTTCAGTGACTTGACCTCTTGCATGGTGACCAATCAACGGGTGCATCTTGACTAGCGACCACGTCTTTGGGCCGACCGGCTTCTTGTCGACCACTCGACCCTTGGTGGCTGAATTCTCGTTGGCTGAACACTTGGTTGAGCAACTTCAGCTTGCTGACTGGATGACACAGCCGTAAGAGCTTGGGTCCTTGTCCTTCTTGGCCTTCTGCTTGACTGAACTGGTGGAGCTTCTTGACCAAATCTGCTTGAAATACTAGCTCGCCTGATGTCAGCAGCAACATATTTCTTGACCTTGACAGGTTCAAGGTCACCAACGTTGATGAGTAGATGCTGAAAAGCAGGAATGGACCGAAGGAAATGATTGATGATCAGGTGATGAGTGAGCCTAGGATTTCCAGATGCCATGTTCTCCTTGTACTTTGCAATGTTTACTTTTACACACTCTACCAGAACAGCTCCCCAGTTCATCTCACAGTTCTCCACAATTCCTTCCATTAGAAACATCTGAGCCTCAGTGATCTTATCATGACCCCCAGACTTGATTATCAGGCATTTGTCTAACACCGTGGCTAGGGCATAATGAAGAGGAGCAAATCGATGCTTGTGCCTGTCGAAGGCAAGCTCAACTGGAACTTCACCCCTCATGGTAATCCACCCAGCTCGTTGGGTGTCGGCAGGAATTGTGTAGGTTGTAGAACCGTCGTCATAGAGGTAAAGCGATGATGGTTTCAGAGTCAAAAACTATGGGGACTCCTCGATATTACCTATAAGTGAAAATGGGTCGGTGGGTTTTCCTCCATACCCATGAAAAATTCTTGATTAGCGGCAGCGAAGGTTCGTATGTTGAAGGCGAGAAGAGGTAATAATCCATTTGCAGTAAGTAGATGGATTAGTTCAAGCCCCAGTGGTTCTTCATTCAGAGAAACAACGTCGAGAAGGCATCCAACTGCTGGGTTCAAAGCCATTTCCTGAAATAATCAACAGATATGTTAAGAATTCAGAAAACAAAAGAAAGAAAGAAGAAGAAGAAATGGAGAGTACCAGAAGAATCTAGGGTTAGGGTTTGAAAGAAGAAAGATTTTTGAAGAAGATGAAGTTGGTAGAGAGAAGGATTTTAGAGAGAAAGGTAAGTGACTCTTATAGTGGGTTTTAAAAGTGAAGAGAGTGAGTGTAAAGTACATAATTTTGGTTTTGTGTAACAATTTAAAAGTCATTATCACAATGATGAGCCGTTTGTGAAAACACGTCATTTCAACGCCGAGTTGGTGGGATAGTGGAAAGGACATTTCGAGTTCAAGGAAAATAAATGGCGGGAAATGAGGTTTTAATTAAGTGAAGATATGTTTGAGTGTAGTGATAAAGTATGTCACATAATTTTGGTTTTCATGTAACAAGGAATAAAAAGTTTGTCGGTAGGTTGTCGGTGAGAAGCTTTTTATGACGATAGTCATTATACTTACATATATATGATAGAGATACACATTATAAGTATACCTACATTTAGACAAGCCAAAAACACGTCTAATAAGAATTCAAAATCGACTTTTAAGAAACATATTCTAACATATTCTAATTGAACATTTCCTTTTTCAACATGATCTTTCAAAAATGATATCGATGTCTATGTGCTTGGTTTTAGAATGCATGACAGGGTTTTTAGAAAGCGATATAGCGAGGTATTATCACAATAAATAGGACAGTTCCCATAGGCATTTCATAATCCAAAAGTTGTTTCATCCAAAGAATCTCGAGAACAAACTTCCAACAGCAATATATTCGACTTGAGTTGAAGTGGAAGCGAGGCTTGCTTTTGCATGCCCAAGATATCAGTCTGTTACCAAGGAACTGACATGTTCCACTGGTGCTTTTTCTATTTACTCTGCAAGCTGCAAGGTCAGCATCTGAATATCCTGTTAGATTGAAAGAAGAGTCTCTGGGATACCAAATGCCAAACTTTTCAGTATCAATCAGATATCTAATGATTCTTTTTGCTGCAATCATATGAGATTCCTTAGGATTAGCTTGAAAACAAGCATATATACATACTGCAAACATGATATCTGGTCTACTAGCAGTTAAATAAAGAAGGGATCCAACTATACCTACGTACTCGGTTGTGATTACGGCTTACCCTTTTCATCGGTGACTAGATGACATTCAACTCCCATTGGAGTGTTTCTTTGAATTGGCTTCTTGAAGATTGTATTTCTTGATCAGCTCTCTAGTGTATTTAGATTGATGGATAAAAATTCCTTCCTCAGTTTGCTTGATTTGCAAACCTAAGAAGTAAGTTAGTTCTCCCATCATACTAATCTCAAACTTTCCTTTCATAAGATGCTCAAATCTCTTGCACAAAATTTCATTAGTAGATCCAAAAATAATGTCATCAACATAAATTTGAACTAGTAAGATATTACCTTTGTGCTTTAAAGAGAAAAGAGTGGTATCGATTTTACCTCTTTGAAATCCTTTTTCCATAAGGAATTTGGATAGGGTTTCATACCATGCTCTTGGTGCTTGCTTAAGACCATAAAGAGCCTTTCTTAGCTTGTATACATGGTCCTTCTTTTTAAGATCAATGAAACCAGGAGGTTGCTCAACAAATACTTGTTCTTGTAGATCTCCATTTAAGAATGCACTTTTTACATCCATTTGGTATACCTTGAAGTCCTTGAAGGTTGCATAAGCAAGAAATAATCTGATGGCTTCAAGTCTTGCCACAGGAGCAAAAGTTTGATCATAGTCTATTCCTTCCTCCTGTCTATATCCTTGGGCTACTAACCTTGCTTTATTTCTTGTAAAATTTCCATCTTCATCTAACTTGTTTCTGAACACCCATTTTGTTCCAATGACTTGTTGATCTGTGGGTCTAGGCACAAGTTCCCAAACTTTACATCTTTCAAACTGATTTAGCTCTTCTTGCATAGCCTCAATCCACTGAGGGTCTTCCAAAGCTTCATCAATCTTTTTGGGTTCAATGGAAGAAACAAAGGCATGAGAATCAAGAGTTTCATTTTTGGAGCTACTTCTGGTTCTTAGACCAGCAAAAGGATCTCCAATGATATTTGAAACTGGATGATGTCTAGCTTCCCTAATTTCTTTAGGAAGATCTGCAAGAGGTTCATTTTGTATGTGTGGAGATGGATGAATGTCAGTTGGCTGAATGGTTTCTGAATTAAGTGTGTCAGCTGACTGATCTATTGTTACAGGATTAGGATTGTCAGCTGGCTGAAGGTTGTCAGCCTGCTGAGGTTCATTCTGAATATCTATATTTTCTGTAGGAGGAGTTGAAGATGAAGGATTGTTTTGAATTGATCCTGTACTGTTTCCTGTCTCAAATATTTCAAAATTGTTAGTAACATCAGGAGTCTTACAAGACTCAAATAAACTTGATTCATCAAAAGTAACATGCATAGATTCAACAATTATTTGAGTTTTTCTATTATAGACTCTATAAGCTTTGTTATGTTTAGCATAATCAACAAAAATACCTTCATCAGCTTTTTCATCAAATTTACCTCTGTAATCACCACCATTGTAGTGAATAAAGCATTTGCACCCAAAGATTTTAAAGAAAGCAATGTTAGGTGTTCTACCTCTCCATATTTCATAAGGAGTCTTACCATGAAACTTGTTTATGAGAGATCTATTTTGAGTGAAACATGTTGTGTTGACAGCTTCTCCCCAAAAATATTTTGGTAATTTTGCTTCAGCTATCATTGTTTTACCTGCTTCAATCAGAGTCCTGTTCTTCCTTTCAGCAACACCATTTTGCTGAGGGGTTCTAACTGCCGAAAAGTTGTGATCAATTCCATGATCATCACAATATGTGTCCAACCCAAGATTTTTGAATTTTGTACCATTGTCAGATCTAACACTTATAATCTCACATTCCTTTTGTGTTTGAAGATTTCTGAATAGTGAAGTGAGAATGCTATAAGTTTCATCCTTGGATTGCATCATTTCAACCCATGTGTATCTGGAATAATCATCTACAACAACCAAAGTGTACCTGTTTCCTCCTAAGCTTGCAGTTGTTACAGGACCAAATAAATCCATGTGTAGAAGCTCAAGAGTTCTTTTGGTAGAGAGACATGGTTTTGGTTTGAAGGAGGTTTTTGTTATTTTTCCCAAAATACAAGCATCACATTTTTTGTCAGTTGGAAAATTTATGGATGGCAGACCTTTTACCAAATCTCCTTTTGACAATTTTGAAAGATACTTAAAGTTTAAATGTGAAAGTCTTTTGTGCCAAAGCCATGAATTTTTGGAAATATTATTTGCTACCAGACAAATTTGAGTACTGCTATCTAAAGAGAGTAAATCTATAGCAAAAACATTCCTTTTTCTAGAACCAGTGAGCAAAATTTCATTGGTGATGCTATTTTTGATAAAACAGTGTGTGGAGGAGAAAGAGCAATTCATACCTTTATCACAGAATTGAGAGATTCTTAGAAGATTGTGTTTCAGACCTTGTACCAAAGAGACATTTTCAATTTTTACAGATCCTCTGATGATGGATCCATAGCCAATAGTCTTCCCTTTAGAGTTATCTCCAAAAATAACAGAGGGACCTTTTGCTGCAATAATGTTAGTAAGGAGTTCAGCTGATCCAGTCATGTGTCTGGAGCATCCACTGTCTAATATCCATATGTCAGTTGAATGATCATCTGCCATTAAGCATACCTGAAATATGAATATTTAAATCATGGTACCCTTTATACTTTTGGGTCCAAAGGGTTAGTTTTCTTAGGTATCCAAACTTGCCTGAAATTTGGTTTTTTAGTTTTGTCAGTAGGTTTAAATCTATATAAGCATTCATGTGACTGATGACCAAAAGTAGAGCAAATATTACACTTGTGATAACCAGGTTTATCAGTCATTTGAGGTGAATTCTTTGATTCCTTATGATTCAGCTTAGAGGTTTTAGCAGCAACAAAATTTATTGGCTTGAACTTATCAGTTTCCTTTCTTATGAATCCTCCTCTTTTGTCAGCTAGCTGACATTTGTCAGTCGGCTGACGTTTGTCAGTTGTTGAGTTAGCTGACTGATTTAGAGGTTTGTGATCAGAAGGCTGACAACAGTCATTGTTTAGCTTATCCTTTTTGTTAATGTACCTCTTGTGCTGATTCTTATTTCGGGGATAAGTGAATGGTACAACATTATAGGCTAATCCCTTGTCCTTTTTCAGAATCTTAGGTTCACCTTTTGACTGTCCGATCTCACAGTCTTCATCATTGAAAGAACGTGATACCACGGAACCTCAATATGGGACGATGTGATTGTCAATGTTGCAGTGAATGTTGCAACAATGACAATGACAATGAGAACAGAAAGTAAATCACAGATAATAGCAGCGGAAGTTTTGATTTCAGATTTTAATCCAAGCAGATTTTAGTAGACAGAAATAACTCAAAACAATCTACAAGTTTCAAACTTGTAGATCAAGCCTCAAGACAACACAATATATATTAAAATCAACACTGTTTTTATGCTTAACAGTTAACAAAAAATTCTCACAAGATATAGAATCTTGGAGAACCGAAAAACCCACATAAATAGATTAAACAAAACGTGGGAAGAAACAAAAACAACTTCCTTTAAACAAAACAGGAAGAACAAAACAGTTTCAGCACTTCTGATGTTACTGCCGATGTTGCAACAATGGATAACACATTCGGACTGCTGAACTTCGGCATTTCAAAACTGCTGCAGAAACTCCTCAGATCAGCTCACACCCTCTATGGTTTTTGTTCTCTTTCTGGAGCTCTGTAAGAACCCCGAATCTCAGCTCTTGAATATATAGTATGCGTCTCCTACACACACCCAAAAATAGTCCTTCTACTACAAGGAAAAGGATTAGAACTTAAGGAAAAAATCAACAACTTTCCAAACTAATGAGATTTTGTTACCAAATATGAAAGTGGTCAAGAATCATGGTTAGACTAGGATGAGATTTAATTACCAAATATGAAAGTGGTCAATAATCATGGTTAGACTAGGATTTATGCTAAGATTTTGTTACCAAATATGTGCACTTGAAATCTACAAAAAGATTATGCTACCAAAAATAACTAAACTAAATCTAATAAAATATACTAAGTCCTAAATTAACACAAACTTATCAAAAATCCTATTTTGACCAAGAAAGGTGAAACAAGACCAAAATAGGTCATGCCTATTTTGCCCTTACAATCTCCCCCTTTGTTGAACCTTTCTGGTCAAATCAAATGACAAGTGTTTATTCAACACCAATCAAACCACCTAACCTGCATTGGTTAGAAAATCTCATCTCCCCCTGAATTTGTGCAAGGTATAAAATCAAAAACCATTACTAAGCACAAATCAGAACATACCAATGATGCACTCACATGCATACAAAATCATCATCATCACCATAAACACTTGATCTCTCTCCCCCTATTTGACCGGAAAAGGAAGAGGGATAAACAATCTTTTTGGAACTCTAAAAAATCCAAGATTTTGAAAAACACAATGAAGTGTTCACCAAGATTTGATCACACCCCTAGCAACAACTGAGCACATCATATCCATATTCAAAACCTCTTAGTACCACACACAAATTAGACAACCACTAAATATTTTTCAACATGGAGATTTTTGAAAATTGATTTGCACAGTTTGAGTATAGGACAAAATTTCACCAAGCTAATATCCTTGCCAACAATGCATGTCCTAAAATTTATGCCTAAAAACATGATAACAAAAAGCTAGGCAAAAGAAATAAAAATGCAATCACACACAAGTGATAAAGACCATATCAAAGCGATGTAGTTCCTAATGTAGCTGCATTGGGAGATGCATTCGCCAAAATTGTGATTTTTTTTTAATTTTGCTCTTTTTTTTATTTTCTCAACCAAATTTCTCTCCCAAGATCATAAAATTTTCACAACAAAAATCCATAGGTACTTTATTTCCCTAGGAATATAGCTCTACTTTATTTCAAGCTATAAAAACATGCCACTTGGAACCTTTCACACTATTTACCAAGGGAAGCATTTTTGCATTTGATCAACCCATGAAATCCGAGGATTCATAGTCCCAAAAGAAAGGTGCCACAACCTTGTTCATAGGTAGCTCTTTTCCGTTAGGTAGCTTTCACACTTTTTCAATTAAGGGGAGTCAATTTTCTCAAGATCAACCCATGAGAACCTAAGTTCCATAGTACCTTGACAAATTGCAGCATCCCAAAAATTTCAAAAGGTAGCTCTTTCCTTTGTGGACTTTAAACGTACTCAAGAACTGGGAGAGAGAGAGAATCATAACAATGAAATCACAACAGATTTTGAATGAAATTCCCAAGCAACCACAAGAGGCACATACATGTGAGTCAATGATCTAGAGTGCCCTCTAAAGACAAAATGCAATCATGCTTATTTTTTTTATTTTTTTTTTATAATTAACAAGTGTAAAATCATATGACACACAAAATACAAGAGATTTTCAAAGATTGAAAAATCTCTCAAAAAATAAAACACTTGGCAAATATATCAGCAAGATGATTTTCAGACCCAACAAGTTCAATGCAAACAATTTACATATTCAACCAAGTCTCTAATAAAGTGGTGTCTTAAATTAATGTGTTTAGTTCGAGAATAATGAACTGGATTTTTGTGCTAAGCAAAATGCATAGGTGTTATCAAAAAACAAGGTTAACACATCAATGTGTAGTCCATAACCTTTGATCATTTGGAGCATCCATAAAAGACTTAAGGCTTTTCTCAAAAATATTTTGATAAGCATGCAAATTTTTGAGAATCAACCTTACTTCTTCTCCTTGTGTATATGCCATCATGAATATCACCTATCACTTGAGAGATTGGATGATTTTTCTGAATACGGCTAGGAATGTCATGGCTGCAACCATCCAAATTGGACTGATTTTCTGAATGTTCAGGACCTGATTCTGAAAGTTCAGGACCTGTTTCTGAATCTGCCAAGTTTCTGTCCAATGTGTCTGCCGATGTTGCAACATTGGGTGACACATTGGGTGAAACATTGTGAATCACATTGGCTGAACTTTCAGAATATGCGAGTTACGTCGATCATGTGCAGATTTCTTGGTTTCGAATCTTTGGTTCGAAGATTTTGGAGGAGATTCATCATAGGACGGCTTAGAACCAGGACATATATCAAAGGGTTCACAATATTTGGACTTGCCTTTGTCATTACTACCCTTAGGAACCCACATCTGTTTAAAAACTTCAGTTTGATTTTTCTGAGGATGAGATTTCTGATACGACTTCGAATGAGACTTCCAATGTGACTTCCAATGTTCTTTGTATTGGCGTTGCATTGGGTCATTTCGACCGATGTTGCATCGATTTTTGCCAAGAAAGCATGCCTAACATCATCCTCGTATATAGCCATTTTAAGATAACAGAATGGTTGAATATGACCAGGCTTATGACAAAAATGACACACAAAATTTTTCTTTCTTAATTTGGGTTTTTCAAAGAAATATGGATTATGAAAATTATGTGAAGGTTGTTCAGGATCAGATGTACCTTCACCTTCTCTCACAAATATTTTTGGTACAAAACCAATACCTGACTTAGATGATTTACCTGAATTGAGCATCTCATCCATTTTTTGTTGACTTGAGTTCCATTTAGCCATGGTTTCATTGGCTTGGATGAGTTTTTCTTTCAGATCTTCAATCTCCACATCCTTCTTGGTCAACAGACTCTCCATCCTTGTAATACACTCCTTCTGTTCTTCATTAGCCTTCTTTAACAAGTCATTTGCCTTTTTAAGTAACTTAACTTGATGAACCCTATTTTCCCAATCATTGTACAACTCCTTATAAGCATCCATCAGATCTGATTCTGATTCTGCACCATCTTCAGAGACAGAAGAGTTAAAGCAACGAAAATCATTATACAAACCTTTCTTTTTCAAAGTATTAGGACAAACAAAATTCTCATATTGAGAATCCATCATGGCTACAACCAGAATCTTCTCTTAGTGATGTCAAGAGGAGGCTCTGATACCAAATGAAAGAACGTGATACCACGGAACCTCAATATGGGACGATGTGATTGTCAATGTTGCAGTGAATGTTGCAACAATGACAATGACAATGAGAACAGAAAGTAAATCACAGATAATAGCAGCGGAAGTTTTGATTTCAGATTTTAATCCAAGCAGACTTTAGTAGACATAAATAACTCAAAACAATCTACAAGTTTCAAACTTGTAGATCAAGCCTCAAGACAACACAATATATATTAAAATCAACACTGTTTTTATGCTTAACAGTTAACAAAAAATTCTCACAAGATATAGAATCTTGGAGAACCGAAAAACCCACATAAATAGATTAAACAAAACGTGGGAAGAAACAAAAACAACTTCCTTTAAACAAAACAGGAAGCACAAAAGCAGTTTGACCGATGTTCTTGCCGATGTTGCAACAATGGATAACACATTCGGACTGCTGAACTTCGGCACTTCAAAACTGCTGCAGAAACTCCTCAGATTAGCTCACACCCTCTATGGTTTTTGTTCTATTTCTGGAGCTCTGTAAGAACCCCGAATCCCAGCTCCTGAATATATAGTATGCATCTCCTACACACACCCAAAAATAGTCCTTCTACTACAAGGAAAAGGATTAGAACTTAAGGAAAATATCAACAACTTTCCAAACTAATGAGATTTTGTTACCAAATATGAAAGTGGTCAAGAATCATGGTTAGACTAGGATGGGATTTAATTACCAAATATGAAAGTGGTCAAGAATCATGGTTAGACTAGGATTTATGCTAAGATTTTGTTACCAAATATGTGCACTTGAAATCTACAAAAAGATTATGCTACCAAAAATAACTAAACTAAATCTAATAAAATATATTAAGTCCTAAATTAACACAAACTTATCAAAAATCCTATTTTGACCAAAAAAGGTGAAACAAGACCAAAATAGGTCATGCCTATTTTGCCCTTACAATCATCCTTTGAGTATCCAAGACCATGTTGGTCTTCATGATCTTTCTGTTGTCTGATGATAGTTTCTACAGCAGCTTTTGACTTTGAGTAAGTGTCAACGACATTGGTCAGTCGAAGATTTCTTTCTACAAGGTCAGCAATCTGGGCATCTGAGATTTTTGCTTGAATCTCATATTTTTCATTGAGACTTTTCAGTTGCAGCAATTCTTTTTGCTGAACTTTGTAAAGCTCATTGATTTTTTGTAGCTCACAATTCTCTTTAGAAATTCTTTCAAAATCACCAGATAGAGAAACATGAATTCTTTTAAGTGTTTCAAATTTGGAATACATTTCTTGCATTTGTTCCAGTAAATCATCAACACTTGAGTCAGTAATCTTCTCCTCCTGCCTTTTTGAATCATGACTTACTTTAGCTGTCCTTGGAGAAGTTGACTTGACTTTCTTTTCTGACTGACTTTTGATTCCTTGTCCATAAAATCCATTTCCTATTTTTTTAACCACAAACTGATCAGGTTTGATGACTTTGGTCAGTCTGGGGTTTGTAATAGGTGAGCTTGACAGCTCATTTTCATACATCTTTGAATATTTTGGACTTGGAAACTCATTTTCTGAATCATATATTGCCGATTCTGCAACAAGACAAAGATTTGCTTCTTGCTCAAAATCAGCGTATTCATCTTCAGAATCTGTTTCAATCCAAGTTGCAAGATTTTGATCTTCAGCAACCAAACCCTTTTGTTTTTCAAAATTTCTGGGAGCTCTTTTATAATACTCATTTTTCGTAAATGAACAATTTGAAGCAAAGTGACCAAGCTTTCTACAGTTAAAGCACAACAATTTTTCTTTCTCAACCTTGTCTTCATTTGTTTTGAAGTAAGGCTTTTGAAAGTTTGAAGTAGATGGTTTTTGGAAGCTTGAAGAAGATTTTTGAGGGTTTGATGATGACTTTTGAAAGTTTGCTGAAGGTTTTTGAAAGTTCCTTTTATAAGATTTAAACTTTCTAAATTGTCTAGCAAAAGCAGCAAATTCATCTTTATCAAAGTCATCATCTGACAATGATGTAGAAGTTTTTGAAGTTTCTTCTTCAGCTTGAAGAGATATACCTTTAAAATTTTTCTCAATTTCTTGAGTTTTGAGAACTTCTTTTTCATAAATTTTTAGGCTTGCAACAAGACTACGTATATGAGTTTTGTTCAAGTCTCTAGCTTCCTTAATGACAGTGACTTTTACATGCCATCTACTTCCCAAACTACTAAGAAAACTCATATTCAAATCTTTCATACTATAAACTTTACCAAGAGATGAACATCTATTACTTACCTCGAGAAATCTGTCATAGGCATTCTTTAAAGATTCTTTTGGGTCCTTCTTGAATGCATCAAACTCTTGTATGCAATCATAGAGTTTGTTGTCCTTGGTATTTTGATCTCCTTCTACGTACTCTACAAGAGCATCCCAAATTTCCTTGGCAGTTACACAGTCATATATCTGTTTGTAGTTTTCATTAGGTACATCACTTGATAGAATATGTACAGCTCTGGCATCCAGTCCATCAGTAATTTTTTCTTCCTCAGTCCACTCTGATTGAGGTTTGAGGACATATTCTTCTTCTACAGGAGCAAGAGGGTTTACAGTATCATCATCTGCAGCAGAAGATTTACCAACTTTAGTATTGATTTTCATAGGTTGCATAGGACCACCTCTTACACATTCCATCAATCGTTTATCTATATTGTTCATGTATCTTGTAATTCTTTCCTTCCAAATATCAAAGTGATCTTCATCAAAAATGGGTACTTGAGTCACATTGTTTGATTGAAAAGCTTTTAAAGTTGCCATGATCGAGCTTTCAAGCTGTTAGACTTGGAAAACAGTTTTGCAAAAAGCTAGGCTCTGATACCAATTGTAAGTCCAGATGGCAACAGTTAAGGCTAGAGGGGGGGGGGTGAATAGCCTTTAAAAAAACTTTGAGGATTGATTTGTGAAGCTTAAAGGATTAGCAGCAGAAAATTTGATTTTATCAGTCAGCTGAGGTGTTGGTCAGCTGGCTGACACTTTGAAAATCCTTAGGCTAATAAATGTTGGTAAGCTGGCTGACACCACTATTTTTCAAAAGAAATTTTCTTCAAAAATTGATCACTGCTTATGAAAAGAAATTTAAATACAAACTAACTGAACAATTAAGTAAGCAATTGTTGTTAACTGACTGACACTTAATTAGTTGAAAAACTTCTGAAGTGTAGAGTCAGTTTGCAAGAATGTAAGTGACGGCTGACAAATCAGTTGAAGTGGTTCACAGATAAACTGCTATGTCCACTACCAAGTTGGTCAGACTTGGATTTTTGAAGTGCATTAATTTTATTAAAAATCTATTTGATCTCTAATGGATCAGTGTACAACAAAGGACCGGTGTTTGGGGAGAATGATTGAGAAACAATCAAACTCGTGGGATAAACTGACTGAGTTCTAAATAATTTTGAAATAAAACACTCAGTATTTGCCTAAACAATAACTAGTGGGAAATATTCAATGAGAGATATCTAGCTAAAGTTTTCTTGAAGACAACGTCTGAGAGATTGAAAGTAGATGGTTTCTTGACTTCCAAAAATTGTTGTCTTCACAAATGCTTCCAGTGGGTATTTATAGATAGTCTTCAAAAGCAACCCGTTAGGAACACATTTGAATTTGAAAAAAATGTGTTTTGGCAGAGGCAAGATCTCAAAGAATCTTGTGAGATATTATTTAGCAGGATATCTACCAAAAACATAAAGTAGGAAAAAAGTTAGTACAAGTGTATGATCAATCAAATAAGGAAAGATAAACTGATACTTAAGTACGTAGAGGTCAGCTGAGATAAGTGGCTGACAAAAATGATATGCAGCTGACCAAATATAATTTAAATTTCTTGGCTAACGATCAAGTGGAATGATTTTAAGCAAATCTATTTATGCAAGATTCAACAATAAATAAAACTGGAATAAGACAAATGTGCTATAAAAAATCATAGTAGTAGATATCAACCACAAATTTTACATATTTAATAAATCTATACGTTAAATAGAGAAGAATATGCATCCCAATTACTATTTATACTACTTAAGATCCTAAATTTTAATAACAAAAAATATTAATTATTAAACTCTATAAAATTATGAATAAAAAATGACTTAAATAGTTCATAAAATATTGGATTAAATGATATTAATTATACCGATATAATTTGCTTTATTCATCATGTTTTTTCTTTATTTTTTAATTTTGTTTATTATCTTCATTTTATTTGTGTATAATTTAATTAAAAGAGATATATGCACGTGCGTTTAGCGCACGTGTGTAAAACTAGTTATAAGTGTAATCTTATGGAAGCTCTTTAAATCTCGCCTCCCTTTGGATGAAGACCTCTCGAAAAAAGGCATTCAACTTGCTTCTAAATGCTCATGTTGTATCACGAGACATATAGAAACGTCAGCCCTTGTAATACCCTGAAAAATTTTAATTAAAAAAATATATTAATTCGTGTTAACTAAAATTATAATTGTTTTGGACCTATTTAATTAATACTATAATTGTTTTGAGACAATCTGATTGTTTTGAACCTATTTAGTAATTAATTGGATTTGGGTCGGGCTAGGCCCACTTTTGACTAAGACTTTAATACTAATTAATTAATTTCAGTCCAGTTAACTTTAAGATTTAGGTTTAGGGTTAGAAAACCTAATAGGGTTTTATATAAATAGAATGATTGGTAAAGAAAAAAAAAAGAAAGAGAGAAAGAGGAAGGAAGAACTCGGCGGCTTAGAGAGGGAGATCTGGAATATTGCTGGTAAGCCTTTTTGAGGTTCCCATTTGAGGCTTACTATATTTGTGTGCGTAGAGATACATGTGTGTGTGTTAGTGTGTGCGTAGAGATATAAGTAATATAATACTTATGGGTTTAAGCAAAATTTATATATAATATATATAATAGTACCGTGTGTGTGTTAGTGTGTGTTGACTGTGTGTGTTAGTGTGTGTGGAATGAATGTGTACAGTGTGTGTTGAATGAATGTGTATACTCTATGTGTGTGTGTGTGTTGAATGCGTGTGTTAGTGTGTGTGTGTGTTGAATGCGTGTGTTAGTGTGTGTGTTTGGTGTATGTTTATTTTATTATTATTATTTTTAAATCTAAAATAACTATGATTACTAATGATATATATATATATATATATATATATATATATATAAATTTAAAAAAAAAGACAACATTGTTAGTCTATTAAGTTAGAATTTTGATGAATGAAAGTTTATAATTTTTTTATAGGAGTACTTTATTGTACCAAACAAGTTTGTATTTTATAAGAAAATATATATTAATATTTTAATAGAAAGCAATCTTAGGAAAGATAAAGAAAATGAAATTAATAAGTTGAAGTCTGAGATGAATGAGATTATCTCTACAGTTGATGGCCTCAAAAAGACTTTGTCTGATAAGGAAAATGAAATTAATAAGTTGAAGTCTGAGATGAATGAGATTCTCTCTACAGTTGATGGCCTCAAAAAGACTTTGTCTGATAAGGACCATATAATGCAATCAAACGATATTGAGATGAATGTTCTTTTGTCAAGAATTGATGGCCTCAAAGAGATTATTGCTGAAAAAGATTATATCATTCAATTGAAAAATATTGATATAGATAGACTAAAAGATCATGAAGAAGTTTTGCAAAAGTCAAAAGCTGCTCCAACATTATCTTCTGAGTTGTCACCAACATCTGAACTAAATGTGAAGCTTCTTGAAGTTCAAACAGAGAATTCAATGTTGAAGAAGAAGGTAATAGAGTTGGAAGAAGAAATTTCAATGAACAAGGTTATTGATTTGAAGGCAGTTACTACAGATAATATTAATTCTGTTTTGAAAGACATCAATAGCATGGATGATTTTTTCAGTGTTTTGTCTTGTCATGAAGATCGTTCTGTTAATGAAGTAGGCTCTACACTTGCTAAAAGAGTACATTGTCATGTTGATCGTAAGAAAAAGCGTGTTGGATCCTCATGTGACAAAACATTTGAAAGAAGAAAAAAATTTAAAAAGTGATACAAATTGAAACAGTGATTCCAACTTTAGAGATTCTTTCAGTGGAAGCAAAAGAGCTACTTAGCAGAATCTATTCTACATCAGAAGAAAAAATGCAGTAAGTAAATGTAACTCACAAAATGATATTTTATATTACTTTTAAGATTATTTTTCAATTGTTTTTTTTTTTGATAAAATTTGTCTTATGCAGAGCAAAATTATTTACTGGTGGAGAGATCAAACCAGTGATTTTAATGCAAGACATTGCACAAATCTTGACTGATAAGGTGGAAGAAAAAGTACGTACATTACTTGTTTATCATTCTTGTTAATCTTTTTTACTTGTGTATAATATCAAATTAATATTTTTCTTTGGTACAACACATAGAAGCATAGTCTTTAATGTGTGAAGAAATCATCTCCAAAGAGTTTGGTTATATCAGATACGACACTGTTTTTGATCCTTGTTGTTGGGTAAGAAATTGTCAGTTATGTGCTTAAAAATTAAAATATGGCTTCTTATTTTCTTAATTTTTTGTTGTTAGGTGTATGATGCAAATATTAAGATTAATGATTGGTTTTCTGAATGGTTTGTTCAAGCAATTGATAATAGACTTAAAGAAGCAATGAGGTATGAGATTCTTATTTTTCCTATAAACACAACGGAGCAAGGAAAAATAAAGTCATGTATCTCCGACCATTGGACTCTTCTTGTATTTTCTGAAGGTGACATGAGATGGACACTATACAACTCATGCATACACTCAACAGCTAATAATGATTGGCATTTGAAGAGGACTAGAATTCTTGTAAGTTTTATTAGTAATGTATTTTGTTTTATTAGTATTGACTTTTAAGTAATGTCTTTAGATTAAGTTTTATTGATTATTTTCTCTGTAGGTAAATTATTTTATTAGTATTGACTTTTAATTAGTGTCTTTAGATTAAGTCAGGTATCTCCGACCATTGGACTCTTCTTGTATTTTCTGAAGGTGACATGAGATGGACACTATACAACTCATGCATACACTCAACAACCAATAATGATTGGCATTTGAAGAGGACTAGAATTCTTGTAAGTTTTATTAGTAATGTATTTTGTTTTATTAGTATTGACTTTTAAGTAATGTCTTTAGATTAAGTTTTATTGATTATTTTCTCTGTAGGTAAATTATGTTGAACGCAGAATGAAAAAACTTGTGAATTTCTTTCTTGGACAATACAAGGATCTGAACAAGCCCAAATTCAAATGCAGTGTTGGAAGATATGAAAAATCACCACAACAAAATCCTAACACTGAAGATTGTGGTGTTTTTGTATGTTCTTTAATTGAATGTTTGCTAAGAGAACAAATGATTCCTAGTAGTATTGATGCTATTAAATATATGTTAAAGATGGCTGAAACATTTATTTTGAAAGGGGACAACAAAAAACAATGACAAATTCGTTTGAAAATGTGATAATTAAATTTTTATGTTTATTCCATTTTTGTGTTACTGTATTTTGTTTTGTAATCATAAAATGTTGAATTAATTTGGTCCTGCATTAATGCTGTCAAATGCATCCTGATGCCAGTGCTTGGCATCAGAATTTCTGGATTGATTTTGGCCCTCCAAAATCAAGTCAAATGCATCCTGATGCCAGTGCTTGACATCAGACTTTCTGGATTAAATTTGATCCTCCAAAATCAAGTCAAATGGATCCTGATGCCAGTGCTTGGCATCAGACTTTCTGGATTAAATTTGATCCTCCAAAATCAAGTCAAATGCATCCTGATGCCAGTGCTTGGAATCAGACTTTATGGATTGATTTTGGTCCTCCAAAATCAAGTAAAATGCATCCTGATGCCAGGGCTTGGCATCAGACTTTCTGGATTGATTTTGGTCCTCCAAAATCCTGTCAAATGCATCCTGATGCCATTACTTGGCATCAGACTTTCTGGATTGATTTTGTCAAACGCATCTGCTTGGCATCGATTTTCGATTGATTTTGATCCTCCAAAATCAAGTCAAATGCATCCTGATGCCAGTGCTTGGCATCAGAATTTCTGGATTGATTTTGGTCCTCCAAAATCAAGTCAAATGCGTCCTGATGCCAGTGCTTGGCATCAGACTTTCTGGATTGATTTTGATCCTCCAAAATCAAGTCAAATGCATCCTGATGCCAGTGCTTGGCATCAGACTTTCTGGATTAAATTTGATCCTCCAAAAGCAAGTCAAATGCATCCTGATGCCAGTGCTTGGCATCAGACTTTCTGGATTGATTTTGATCCTCCAAAATGCCAGATCAGTTTTGTTTTCATTAATGACATTTTTGTCATTTGGCAAGCAATTTGTAGTTTAATGAAATGTGCAAAAAATTAATGGTCCTAGATGAAAACATGTTTTCAAAATTGTACCCACTTGAAATTCCCCCTTAATATTACTTAATTAATTTCGGTCCAGTTAACTTTAAGATTTAGGTTTAGGGTTAGAAAACCTAATAGGGTTTTATATAAATATAATGATTGGTAAAGAAAAAAAAAAGAGAAAGAGGAAGGTAGAACTCGGCGGCAAAGAGAGGGAGATCTGGAATATTGCTGGTAAGCCTTTTTGAGGTTCCCATTTAAGGCTTATTATATTTGTGTGCGAAGAGATACATGTGTGTGTGTTAGTGTGTGCGTAGAGATATAAGTAATATAATACTTATGGGTTTAAGCAAAATTTATATATAATATATATAATAGTACCGTGTGTGTGTTAGTGTGTGTTGACTATGTGTGTGTTAGTGTGTGTGGAATGAACGTGTATAGTGTGTGTTGAATGAATGTGTATAGTGTGTGTGTGTGTTGAATACGTGTGTTAGTGTGTGTGTGTGTTTGGTGTATGTTTATTTTATTATTATTGTTATTATTATTATTATTATTATTATTATTAAATCTAAAATAACTATGATTACTAATGATATATATATATTTTATTAAAAAAAAAAGACAACATTGTTAGCCTGTTAAGTTAGAATTTTGGTGAATGAAAGTTTATAATTTTTTTATAGGAGTACTTTATTGTACCAAACAAGTTTGTATTTTATAAGAAAATATATATTAATATTTTAATACATTTGGTAAGGTACTTGTTGGAAGTTGTAATTTAAGTTAGTATTAAGTGTACATTTATGATATGTTAATTGTTGAGGATTATGATTTGGTTTGAACGTAAGAAATTAATTAGTAGAATAATATTAGTTAGTGACTTGTTACGTTGTATATTTTGATCTTAGATTTGGACAAGGAAAGTTAGGACGATCGTACGTGTTGCAGATCTTTCTTTTGCTAAGCATTTCAAGGTAGGGGATTATACTTCATTTAGGTCTTTTGAATTCTTCGTTCCATACTATTAGGCTTCCGCTATTTCTTTGATAAATATCTTTCCTTTGAAACATGTGCTGTTTGTATCTGTATTTGATTTTGAACTCCGTCGATTACGTTCATTTGCTTACTCATAATTATGTTCCTTGTTAAATCTCACATACTTATCAAGTCTTATGTGAGATACCATTTGTTTGATACATGAATTGATTATTGATTATGCTTGGGTTTGAGAAAAATATTATTATTTAAAAAAAAATTCTACCTTGATTACTAAGTCAAACAACATAGTCACGGGTTAATGTGACTTTTCGATTTACCTAGTCACGGGTTAATGTGTCATTTCAATTTACCTAGTCACGTGTTAATGTGACCTTTCGAAACCCTTTAACCACTGGACAAATGGTTAGTTATCCGGATATACCCTTTAGAAACCTTTACCCTTATGGGTCTTTAGAATCTTGCAGAACATTGTTCGAATAGGTCTTTGATTGCTTATGTGATCTTGGTATCTGTGAGTCGTCCGTTGTCTCCAGCTGGTATGGGACGACTGGTGACAATTGGACTACTCGAGTCGTTTTTTGCATTATTATCTTTCGTTTGGAATCCTAAATATTTATCTGTGAGTCGTCCGTTGTCGCCAGTTGGTATGGGAAGGTTGGTGACAATTGGATTACTCGAGTCGTTTGTTGTATCCTTATCTTTCACTTGGAATTCTGAAATATTTAAAATTTGAATATTTGAACTTTGACCATTTGACTTTTGCATTATAGATATTTGAACTTTCGATTCTGATTCCTTGATTTATTTCGGTCAACTCCTCCTTAGTAACCGGAGGGGTTGTATATGAACTTGTTAGCATTGTTCACTCACCCTTTCTTATTCTTTCTCTTCCAGGTGACATTTAGCTTGGCTAGATGAATTGTTTCGAGTATATGAATGAAGATGGTCAAAGAAGTTTTAGACATTTATAATTCATTCGTACTTTGAAATTTTTATTAATTTTAATTAACTTTATATTGGATTTCGTTTCAGACATTTGGTGGTTGTATTTTAATTACAATTAAGAGATATTAATATTGATTAATTATTAGTGTTGAGATTTATCATGGTTTTAAGTATTGATTGTTGGTGACGTGGCCAAATTGTGGGTCTAAATGGTCGGACCCGAGTTTGGGGCGTTACGGCCTTAGTGTCCAGTTAGCATGTTCAAGAAGCCCACACGCGTAGGTGGCGCGTGTGAGCGCGTGCAGCATTTCTGAATCTCCGTTTTGGAAACGGCCAGCGCGTTTGAACTAATTTTGGCCTTCTGAGTTCAATGGTGTCCTCTGTTTTGATCAATTCAGCCTAGAAGTATATATATTTTTTCAATGTATAAAAAACATGTTTTTTTTATTTTTTAAAAATTCAAAAATAACTTCCAGGGGTTGTTTTGTCATTCTGTGACCTTTTGACACTGTTAGGGACTGTTCTGTAATTTTTTAAAATTCTTTGTGAATTTTAATCTATTTTAAGTCATTTTTCGCATAATTAATTGTCATTTTGAGCTCTAAAATTACGGTTAGGACTATACAAGACCCAATAATTTTATTTTCAGCAGTGAAAATATTTATGTACATGTTATGTGTTTTGATGGATTTGTTCTATCTTAATTTCTTAGGCATACCACCTTTTTGACCACCGTACAAATTGGGGAAATCCAATTTGACCAATAATGTTTCATAACGATCAAATTAACCAATCAACTTTTAATTTGGTTGCAATGTCATCCGAGCCGTTTCATAACGACCAAATTAACCATCCAACTTCTGTCAATATCGGGCCAAGAAATTGCCATAGAAGGAAGATATTGACAGAAGTTGGTTGATTAATTTGGTCTTTATGAAACAGCGAGGACGACATTGCAACTAAATTAAAAGTTGGTTGATTAATTTGCTCGTTATGAAACGTTGTTGGTCAAATTAGATTTCCCCAATTTCTATAGTGTTCTAAAAGGTGATATTCTCTAATTTCTTTTGTTCAAATTATCAATTTATGAATATTTTTACATCGTGCATGCCTTTGGTTGTGATTACGATCCTTGCGGATTTTCCCTCTTACGTGTATAATGTAATTATATTTAGTAATTGTTTTTTTGGAACGAAAGTGAATCGAAATATATATGTTTATGTCTTTTTTTTTCTTGCATCAAATTGTGGTGAAATGACTTCTAAAAATGTAATCGCTGACCTTAACAAGGGTGATAAATTATATGACACCAACTATAGTGTTTGACAAAGGAAAATCACGTATTTGCTAAATGAGCAAGAGATTCTTGACAACCTAGTTAGATACTGTGATGGAAGAACCAGATATGGGTAATTTGACAATCACCCAGCATCGCCAGAGATTGGTAAGATCAAGTGTAATATATGTTCTTATCAGTTTAATATCTCATATGTGGGCTATTATCTAACACGATATTAATCTTGTTTTTTTGAGGGGGAAGACTCGTTACGATAGCTTGCTATTGAGGTCTTCATGTGTTGCCCATGCCTTACACTATGCTGCAAGGGCCTGACTCACCCCACCAATACCTATAAATTTTGTTTGTGATGGCAATTGTCAACTTATATCCTTCTATTTTATATATAGATCCTAGAATATGTTTTTGAGCAAATTACGATTGAAACTGCAATTCAGATCGGTAACACTTTCTAATGGTTTCGTGAGGACTACTTGCATGCCACTTTAAGCCACATGCCAACTCTCCACACATGAATATACAACAACATTGTCCGTAGAAGCCAACACATCCGCAATGATTACATTACGTTAGTGTTGAGTGTTATTTTTCTCGTAAAATGTATGAACTTTCACATTTCCTTCTTTTAAGATGGAAGACATTTCCCTACCAAAATAGTGAAAAAAACAAAATAAGAAAAAAATAAGAGCAACAAAGAAGGCAACTGAACGACACAAGAGTGCAATATATAAAATCAAGCATATTTATAGGGAAGTAAATAAGGTGGCTGATTCTTTTGCAGCTTACGCACATGTTCATCAAACGGCTGTGTTAAGACTATGAGGGTGCCAAGTGCAGAATCTGTATAACTCTCTTTGTTAAGAGTATGAGGGTGCCAAGTGCAGAATCTGTATAACTCTCTTCCAAGAAATGGAGGGTGTCGAGTGTCATTTAGCCATAGTTTGTTTGTTGTTTCTGTTGTAGTTATATCTGGCTGTTATATTCTGTGTGATATATAAATGGATGTAAACATAATATTAAACTCAAGAAAAGGATTCATGAAATATACAGATTAGACAGATTCTCTCAATTCCTCTCTCTCACTTTATCATGCTAATCTTCTTTACTAAAATCATCATGGTATCAGAGCGTAGAATGTAATAGCTTCCGCATTAATAATCTGTTCATCAAATCGATTGATTGATCGATTGAAAGAGAGAAATGGCTGACAGTAATGAACGTGAGAAGAATGAAGAACTTGAAGATTCTGATCCTGTAGAAGACTCGGACGAGATGGTAGATGAATACGATATTAACATATCGACATTGCAACTTCATCCTCTCCATCCTCTATTCTTACACCCAAACGATCATCCTGGTATGATATTAATCTCTCAAATTCTGACCGATACGGTTAATTTTGGTCAATGGAAAAGGTAAGTTGTTATAGCCCTATTAGCCAAGAACAAATTAGGTTTGATTAATGGGACTAATAAGAAACCAATACCAGGATCAAAATACCTAGGTCAATGGGAGAGATGCAATCATATGGTTATATCTTGGTTGATGAATGTAGTTTCCCCCAAAATCAAAGCCAGTATAGTCTATTTTGATACATCAAGAGCTATTTGGGAAGATCTAAATGTTAGGTTTTCTCACAGCAACCTTCCTAAAAATTTTCAGATTAGGAGAAATTTAAGTGAGTGTAATCAAGGCAACTTGAGTATTTCTGCTTACTTTACCAAGTTTAGGGCAAATTGGGATGAATTGATGAGTTTTGCAAGTCTTCCTAAATGCTCATGCAAATGTGTCTGTGGAGGGTTATCTAAGCAAGAAGAATATGAACATGAACAACCAACTAATTCAGTTTCTAATGGGCCTAAATGATACATACACTGCTATTAGAGGACAAATCATGATTATGAATCCTCTTCCCAGTCTAAGCAAAGCAGAAAATATTTTAACTCAGGAAGAAAGTCAGAGAAAGTGTAGCTCAGGACATATAAATTTGGAAAATGTTGCAGCAACTATGTTAGGAAAAACTGGTTCCAAAAGTCTTAAGAACAAATCTGGGAGTAGCAGTAATCAAGGCCCTAAAGGTTACAATACTAGGAGTGGAGGGAACACACAGAAAAAGAAAATGTGGTGTGATCACTGTCATGGAGATACTCACACAAAAGGATAAATGTTTTTATCTTAATGGATTTCCTGAATGGCATACTTTGCATGGTAAAAAACCTGATGAGTCCAGAATGCCAAAGTACAAATCAAAAGTAGCAGCCAATGTGTTCACAGACAGAACTTCTGAGGAAACTGTTACTCACACCAACCAAGATAAATTTCAAGGGTTTACCTCTGCTCAATGTCAACAACTTCTGTCTCTTCTTTCCAACAATTCTTGCAGATTGGATAGTCCAGAGTCACACATGTCAGGTAACTTTACTGGTTATGTTAATCCAAGGTGTTGTTTAAGTGTTGGACACACTTCTAATGAATGGATTCTGGACACTGGAGCAACTAATCACATCACTGCATCTCTTGCTAACCTTGTAAACCCTATTTCTGTTGATTTGCCTTTATACTTGCCCAATGGTCATATTTGCAGAATTACTCACAAGGGTAATGTGCATCTCACTGAGGATATTGTTCTGCATAATGTCTTATTTGCTCCTTCCTTTCAGTACAATCTTCTTTCTGGTAGTAAACTTGCTATTGATAATCAAATCACTCTTGTTTTCTCTGCCTCCACATGTGTTTTACAGGACCAGGATCACAGACAGATCAAGGGGACTGGTAGGGTAGTTGATGGCCTATACATATTCAGTACTTCCAAGTCTGAACCTGATTCTGTCTCTGATCAACATCCTCCTGTTTGTTTTGTGTCTAGTAGTACTAATAAAAACTATGCCCTGTGGCATTTGAGACTTGGACATGTTCCCATTTCATCTCTCAAACATTTGAATGTATGTCATATTGATAGTAATACTTCTGTTTTACCTTGTGATGTATGTCAATTTGCAAGACAAGTTAAACAACATTTTCCTCTCAGTGTATCTCATTCTACTACTTTGTTTTCTCTTCTTCATTGTGACTTATGGGGACCCTATAGACACAAAACCTACACCAACTGTAATTCTTTTCTCACTATTGTTGAAGATATGTCTAGAACTACTTGGACTTTTCTTCTTCAGTCCAAAACTCAAGTTTATGATTATCTGTCCTATTTCTTATCTTATGTCAAAAATCAATATGGGGCATCTGTTAAAGAAATTAGGTCAGATAATGGGACTGAATTCTTTAATGAATCAGTCACTCCCCTTCTGGACTCTCTTGGCATCATTCATCAAAGTTCTTGTGTTGCCACACCTCAACAAAATGGGCGTGTTGAAAGAAAGCATAGACATTTACTTGAACTTGCTAGGGCTCTTAGATTTCAGGCCCATCTTCCTATTTCTTTTTGGGGAGATTGTCTTTTAACTGCCACCTATCTTATCAATAGATTGCCTAGTTCTATTATGGGGTTTAAGACTCCCACTGAGGTCCTTACTGGTTTGATTCCCTCCTATGCTCGTTTAAGGGTGTTTGGGTGCCTTTGTTATGCTTCCACTCTCAGCCACAATAGGGATAAGTTTGGACCTAGGGCAAGGAAATGTGTTTTCATTGGTTATCCTTTTGGCAAAAAGGCTTATAAACCATATGACTTGGAAACTAAGCAGACCTTCTACAGTAGGGATGTAGTTTTCCATGAAAGTTACTTTCCTTTTGCTACACCTATTTCTCTCACTCCTGAATCTTCTTCTTCTCCTACTTTCTTTGATGAATCCCTAGAGGAAGATCTGTACCCTGCAGCTTCAATTCTATTCCTAAGTCTTCTCCTATCATCCCACCTGTATCAACAACTTCTGATTCTATATCTCCACCTGTTGTTGAACCTAGCTCTACACCTCAACCTGCTGGTGATCCTCAACTTGATGTTTCATCCAGACCTGCTAGGACCAAAGTTCTTCCAGCCAAGTACAAAGACTATACTGGACTACCCTATCCCATTCATTTTGTTCACAATGTTATGACATATTCTCATTTGTCTCCTACATATCAGACATTTATAGCTAATACTGACATCACAACTGAGCCTAAATCTTACTCTCAAGCTGTAAAACATAATCATTGGTGTCAAGCTATGGCTTCTGAGTTGGAAGCCTTGGAAAGGAACAAGACATGGGTTCTTCAGTCTCTTCCTGCTGGCAAGAGAGCAGTTGGTTGTAAGTGGATTTATAAAATCAAATATCTGCCTGATGGTTCTGTGGACAAGTACAAGGCCCGACTGGTTGCAAAGGGTTTCACTCAAACTGAAGGTTTGGACTACTTTGAGACATTTGCTCCTGTGGCTAAAATGACCACAGTGAGAGTGCTGCTAGCAGTTGCTGCCATGAGAGGATGGCCTCTTCATCAAATGGATGTCTCTAATGCTTTCTTGCATGGAGACCTTGATGAGGAGGTGTTTATGACTCTGCCCCCTGGTTATTGCCCTCCTGCATCTTCTACTCCTCAGGTCTGTAGGCTCAAGAAGTCCCTATATGGATTGAAGCAGGCCCCTAGGCAGTGGTTCCACAAGCTTTCAACTGCATTGAAAACTTTTGGCTACAAGCAGGCTGCAGCTGATCATACGCTTTTTACTAAGGAGTATGAGGGTGGATTTACTGCTTTACTGGTGTATGTTGATGACATTGTCATCACAGGGTCATCTTCTTCTGCTATTTCCCAGCTGCAGAAGTACCTTCACACTCATTTCTCTATTAGGGACCTAGGTCAGCTGAAGTATTTCTTGGGGTTAGAACTGGCCAGAAATTCTACAGGACTTTGCCTACATCAAAGAAAGTATGCTATGGATATTATTAAGGAAACATGCTTAGTTAATGCCAAAGCATCCACACTTCCTCTTCCTACCAACCATGGGCTTTCTGCAGATTCTGGTGCTCTTTTACAGAATCCAGATCAATATAGAAGACTTGTTGGGAGATTAAACTACTTGACCATCACTAGACCTGATTTGTCCTATGTTGTTCAGGTCTTAAGTTAGTTCTTATCTCAACCTAGGATACCTCATCTTGAAGCTGCCAAGAAAGTTGTGAGGTTTCTTAAACAGGCTCCTGGTCAAGGATTATTTTTCTCTTCTCAGTCATCTTCTGCTCTTACTGCATACTGTGATGCAGATTGGGCAGCATGTCCTACTTCCAGGAAATCCATTACAGGATTTTGTATCTTTTTAGTTAGGTACTTCCTTGATCTCATGGAAGAGCAAGAAGCAAACTATTGTCTCCAGGTCATCTGCTGAATCTGAATACAGGTCCATGGCATCCACCTGCTGTGAGTTGGTCTGGCTCAAGTCTCTTCTGCAGTGTCTTCTGGTAGATCTTCCTGCTCCAGCCTCTCTCTATTGTGATAACAAGGCTGCATTACACATTGCAGCTAATCATGTCTATCATGAGAGGACAAAACACATTGACATTGACTGCCATATTGTGATGGAGAAAATTGATCAATGTCTTATTGTCACTTCTCATGTTCCATCCAAGCACCAATTAGCTGATTTGTTTACCAAAGCTCTTCCTGCAACTCAGCTTCTTTATTTGGTGTCCAAGTTGTGCATGGTTAATCTATTCTCCATTGCCAACTTGAGGGGGGGGGTGTTAAGAGTATGAGGGTGCCAAGTGCAGAATCTGTATAACTCTCTTCCAAGAAATGGAGGGTGTCGAGTGTCATTTAGCCATAGTTTGTTTGTTGTTTCTGTTGTAGTTATATCTGGCTGTTATATTCTGTGTGATATATAAATGGATGTAAACAGAATATTAAACTCAAGAAAAGGATTCATGAAATATACAGATTAGACAGATTCTCTCAATTCCTCTCTCTCTCACTTTATCATGCTAATTTTCTTTACTAAAATCATCAGGCTGTCTATATTCAAGACCTAACAGAGTTTACCTTGTGATGTTGTGAAACGGATGGTCTGTTTATTTAAAATGATCATAAGATATCAAAATATGCTTCATTTGCGTAAGTATTGCCTTTTTCAAAAGTTTTCCCACATTGATAATTTACCAAACATCAGATAGATTTATATAGCACTGCTGGCAGCACTAGAGTTTGTCCCTTAGCGGACATCTGATAAAATTGGAACGATACAGAGAAGATTAGCATGGCCCCTGCGCAAGGATGACACGCACAAATCGAGAAATGGTCCAAAATTTTTTTTGGAGGGATAGAGAGCTAAGGAAGGCAATACTCACAAGTTGTATAGATATCTATCATCAACATCCGGAAAGAAGCCGTATGCTTTGAAGAAGCTTGTACAATTTGATAGGCCTCTCCTCTCAAGTCTGTCCCCGACAAGGTCATTTGACTGCATGAGACTCCTAATCTTGGTTTGGTATTGCAGCCTGAATTCCTTAAACCCGAACGACCTTTTTTTTTTTCCAATTTGAAAGCAAGCCAGGCTAAATATGTAGAGAATGCTTTTAGCTCTTTTCCCGACTCTGCGTCCTATCACATCCTAACGCCTATGTCCTACTGTCGAGGTTGATTACAACTTTGTCTTCACTTATGCACATTCCCTTAGCGGACATCTGATAAAATTGGAACGATACAGAGAAGATTAGAATGGCCCCTGCGCAAGGATGACACGCACAAATCGAGAAATGGTCCAATTTTTTTTTTGGAGGGATAGAGAGCTAAGGAAGGCAATACTCACAAGTTGTATAGATATCTATCATCAACATCCGGAAAGAAGCCGTATGCTTTGAAGAAGCTTGTACAATTTGATAGGCCTCTCCTCTCAAGTCTGTCCCCGACAAGGTCATTTGACTGCATGAGACTCCTAATCTTGGTTTGGTATTGCAGCCTGAATTCCTAAAACCCGAACGACCTTTTTTTTTTTTCCAATTTGAAAGCAAGCCAGGCTAAATATGTAGAGAATGCTTTTAGCTCTTTTCCCGACTCTGCGTCCTATCACATCCTAACGCCTATGTCCTACTGTCGAGGTTGATTACAACTTTGTCTTCACTTATGCACATTCCTACCCAAGTTGACTGAAAAGAATTCTTACATGGTTTTCATGGAGACATTGTCTTTCTTGACCGCTAGAGCGCACGACAGTCAAACTCCGTTAAATGGATGTAATTTCTCTTCTTGATTGTCACAAAAGAAAAAAGCCTGCAATTTTGAGTCTAAATGAACAATCAAATGACGAAAACAAAGGGTTGCAGTTTTGCTGTAAGCCATTGCACACCTTTTTATGGTTGAACATTCAAAAAATTGAAGAACAACTCCGATATGCTTTCTTAAATCAGTAAGTTTATCCCAATCAACGGTCTAAAAAAGTTGATACGGATTGTTAGTTTCTGCTGATCAACATTGATTGGGATAAACTTACCGATTCAAACAAAATACTGATTCAACAAATTTATTTGGCAGTCCAGTGAAGTGAAAAGGAATATATTTCATTGATTGTGGGTATCAGTAAAGATTATATTCTGAAGTACATTGCCAGACTTCACACAACTAAATGACAATCATTCCTGAACATGAAAAAAAAAAAAAAAAAAGAGAAAAAAGGAAAAAGTAAAAGATATTCCGTAGTTGAACCTAACGTAGGTGCTAAACGTAAAATCAAATCAAGCATAGTGTACTAAAACTAGGAAGTTAGAGATAGTTGCGGTAGACCGGAGTATACATGCAGCTCTCTGCATACTTAACAAGATCCCTAGGACGAGGAAGACGCGAAGCCAGGCCTGAGAGAAAAAGCATAAAGTAAGTACTCTACTAAAAACACGATTATCTGAATTTTATAGGAGAAACTATATACTTACCAAGTTCGTATGCTTTAGCAGCTACTTTAGCAGCGATAGTAGCTGAAATCTTTCTGATATTAGTGAAGGGTGGGAAGATAAGTCCTTTTGCGTAGTCGTCGTTAGTCACTTGAGATGCCAAAGCTTCCGCTGTTGAATGTAGTTAATGGTTAAGTCACATTATAGCTTAAACGCAATAGCATTTATTAGACTTTCCATGGGTCACCTAAAATCTTTCTTGTTTGTTCTCGCAATTTGCAGGATGAACACCCCCCTAAATAGGGATGTTTTATAAACTGAGAGATTGGCTCAGGCTCGACTTGGTTCATGTTAAGTTCGAGTCTAGCTGGAACATGAACACTCCCAAGTTAGCTTGAGTAGCTCGAGCTTGGCTCTAGTCGATTAAAATAAAAGAGACAAACCAAGGAACAGGTGGGTCAGTGCTTTTGTTCGCCTTTTTGGAAGTCATTTTTATAACCATGTTTGCATATAAAATTTTTATGTTTATTTTCTTAACTTCACTGATATCTTTCAAGATGCTGTTGTAAAATTAATTGCTGTAGATTATTTCTACTTTGTTTCCAAATGCGACTACTCTGTGATTTGAATGATTCCCAAAATCGTACATAATATGACAGTATAGAGCAATACTTACAGGCTGCCAAAAGCAAATCGTCGTGCACACGCACTGCACCACACATAATCAAACATTCAAACCCAAACCAAATCCCGGGAATATGTAAGCATTGTTAGCCTGCAGTATACAATACAAGTACAGAAACAAGTCCCCAAAGAATTTCAAGAAAGCCAGCCCTCAGTAAAAGAGCAAAAAAAAATAAAAGGATGAAAAAAATGTTTCTGGCATAGGCTAGACCTGGCCGGGCGTAAAAGTTTTCCCATCAAATATAACAGGGTCAAATGGACTTCCACTGGCAAAGATTGCATGACCCTACAGATTGTATCATAGAATGGAGAATAAAAGGATTGCACAACAGTAAGATTTCAAAATTTTCTGCATAAAATCAGAGTTAGAAAGTGAAGATAAACTGAATGCCTTAATACCTGGCTCCATTCATATGCTTCTTTGGCAGTACACTCAGATTATGAGGTTGGGTTGGAGAGAGCCATTATGAGAGGTTTCTACATTCAAACCAGCCATCTCAACATCATATTTTTCAAAGATATATTACACGTCTGAAAGTGAGAGAGAGAAAGAACCGCATTCAAGGTAGTCATGGCCTCAACAACATCTTTTGTAAATTGTTTTCCAACACCAGATGTTCCTATCAACACCGTTGGCTTGATTGACTACAGAAGTGAGAAGTCCAATACTACATTAGATAACAAGAATAGGGGAAAGGAAGATTACAAGATCCCAGGGGAATTAGTGTAACGACCCGAGTCCGAAAACCCGGTCGCTATGTTACAATTAGCTCTTAAAAGATCCCGGTAAAAAGTCTACGTTTAAAAGTTAAATTTTTTAAGAAAATGACACTTTTAGTAGCTTATTAGTAATAAAATAACACTTTTATACCTTAATCTTTAAATGTGAACTCTTTAAGTGAAACATCCTAAAATAAAATAATGGATTCTTTACCTGGAACGGAATGATCAACTAATTATTTGGAGATGGAGTGAGTATATACTTGAAAATTGAATACAACTTCTTATTTCTCTTTATATTCTCCATCAATAATCTCTTAAATCTTTGAAGATATTTGGTTCACAAGCACTTTATTAAACAAAGATTTGTGCATAATCACAACGTGATAAAGTGTTTATTTAGTGGAACGTTTTAACCAAAATACTAATAAAAAATGTACTATTTTCTCTTCAAAAGTGTTTTAATGCAACATTTTAAAACATAAAGTTTTGAAAATGTACAGTGTTTTAAGACGCTTCAATTTCGAGTGTTTTAAAAATATTTTGCGTTTACAGCTACTATATTTATGAAAATAGTTTTTTTAAAATAGTTTCTGTAGACACCTCAATTTTGTATCTCTGATATGTAACCTTGGCATGTGATATTAAGACATGTTAAAACTTAACAAATGTCAAATTACAGGAGTTAAAAATGCAAAATACAAAGCAGGATGCACAAAACAGTAAAATACAGGGGCTAGAAGTGAAAAATGGAGGCTGGAATAGTAGCATGGGCGCGGCCTAAAGGGGTCTCTGGTGCGGCGCCCACAGAGCATTATGGCAGCGCCCAAGGTGCTACAGTGCACTCCCTAGTTAATGCATTGTGCAATTTCTGAAGCGCGGTGTACAAGGAAATGAAGCACGCTGAGAGAAAAAGAAATTCCCGATGAGTCCTCTAGTTTGATATCCACCTTATTTCCCCAGTCCAAAAGTCTCGGAAACAGCAGTTGCTCTACCCGAGTAAAAAGGCCAAAACCACCAAAAATAAACCGTTATTCTGCCCAAACCGCATCAGCAGCAACATAAAAAAGAATCCCTCTCTCGAGAAGAACAGAGTGAGCACACCACGCTCTAAAAGGTAAAACCTTTAAGGGCATTTATTTATAAAGAGTTATTTTCAAATCTAAGTCGTTGTGCTTCCTGGATTTAGTTAGGAAATACTATTTAAAAGCGTCGTTATTATGGCCAAATATTTTTAAATGTATTTGTAATTATTGTAAGGAGACGACTGCAAGTCCGTAAATAATGTAGCCATGGATGTATTTGTTTTTATTTCCTGTCTTTTAATGCTTTATTTATTTGCTAAATAAATATAACAAAAAGTATATTTTAGCCAAAAACCGCTTTTGAGACCGAAAGGGTGAGTTGGGTGCCTAGCACCTTCCCAACTCGTAACTTAACCTCCGAATTCGTTTTTGCAATCTCTGGTTTTTCTTTTTTGGTTTTCTTTATTTCTTCCTTAAAATAAAGATAATGACTCTATAAAACATTTTGGATCCAGTGGGGCATCGCAACACTCCTTTTTTGCACTTTTCTGTTTTCCCCTAAAAAAGGGAGAATGTGAATGAAAGAGTGATGTATTCATATATCCTGGTATCCCCTAAAAAAAAGATAACTTGATATAGAAAACCCAAAGCACCCATAGTGATCCGAAATAGGCCATAAGACAATTTTCATAAAATCCATAGTGAGGCCTCGCAACATTCTTTCTTGCACTTTCCATTTTCCCCTAAACAAGGGAGAATGTGAATGAAAGAGTGATGTATTCATGCATCCTGGTATCCCTTAAAAAAAGGATAACTTGATACAGAAAACCCAAAGCTCCCATATTGGATCAAAAATCCACTAAAGTCACCGAGGCGTATTCAACGCGCTATTTTGACAGCACTCCTCTCGCGCTTTTAATTTCGTCTTCCCCTAAACAAGGGATGATGGAATGAGAGCAGTGATGTCCTGCATCCGTACGTACGTGCACCCCTATCCAAGAGCGCGTGGGGCGCGGGCGTATCCCGGGGGACCCACAATTTCCCAGACACATTTACAAGAAAAAAAATGCATTTTAAAAATATTGTATTTTCAATCTAGGTAATGCATATGCATATATATATATATATATATATACACACACACTAGGTATTTAGCTCGTGTTTCGTACGGATACAATGTGAGATATAATTTTTTTGTAATAATAATATAACTTTTGAACATTATAATTGAATTATTAAACTCTTCCATGGTTATAATATTTTTTTTTATTGTTACTAATATTAAACGTTTTTTTTACATAAATACTTTTAAAATTAACATAAGTTTAATTAACGTAAGATACATATTATGTATTGTTAATAATAGAAAAAGTATTTGATCTAAATACTTTTAAAACTAATATCTAACTTGATAACAATAGTAGATTTTTTTTTTTAAAATTTTTTTTTAAATAATTATTCATTTTTAAACAATGTGGAATACTTATTTTCTAAGGAAAAATACCAAAAAGTCCTACTAAAAAAATCTCATATTCAAAAAGTCTCAAAAATTATTCTTCTATTTAAAAAGTCTCAAAGTTAAACTCTTAATAACAAAAAGTCTCAAAGTTAAACTCATAATAACAACAAGTCTAAAACTTAACGCTTTTTCTAGCATCGTTAGAGTATGAGGTTTTATTTGAAAAAATCTTATTTTTATTTTCAATGTTTTTAATGATTCAATATTTTAGATTAAATAGTAATAATAACAACATAAACAACAACAAATAATAGTAGTAGCAGTAGTGGTACTACTACTACTACTACTACTACTACTACTACTACTAACATAAAGTCGTTTGTAGGTATGTTAAGTTTTGAACTTTTTGTTGTTCAAAGTTTAACTTTGGGACTTTTTAAATAGAAGAATAATTTTTGAGACTTTTTGGATATGAGATTTTTTTAGTAGGACTTTTTGGTATTTTTCCCTATTTTCTATTTCGATTGGTAATGAAAGATTAAGTCTTTTATCTACAAACTTTTAAAACTAACATCACTTTCTAACCAAATGGTATACATACTTTCTTTTAGTAATAATAGTAGTCTTTTATCTAAAGACTTTTTACAACCAATATCACTTTCTTAACAATGTGAGATACATTTTTACTATTGATAATGATGTGCTCCGCCCAAATCCTGTTCACGAGCCAAGCACATGTCCCTTCACGTATGTGATAGCCACATGGGATACAAAGACCAGGATTCATATTACCTGAGCAGGAGTACCCGAGTAAATCATAGCGAGTTCCTTCCGTTCAGGAATCCGTCTACAAGTCTGTCCGAGCAGGGAGCAAGGCTGCCCGGATACACAGATACTCACCAAGAACACAACTACTTGATAGCTCTCAAGCTCGAGATTTTAGCCATGACTTTGTTAGTTATACAGTCAATCCGGATTTATGGTCATAAAGGCCTAACATCTCTCTACAATAACTACTCAGCCCGAATTTCATTCTCAAAGGGCTATAGATACTTCACAAGGTTTCATTTGAAAGGTACGCTCACTTTACACATCGAAACTCTGTCCTTTTGCTTTTAATCAAGCTTAATACTTACTCTCATGCCAGAGGGGTTTCGCGAAGCCCTGCCTTGCCTTCTTTTTAAGGTGTTCTTCTTTTGACAGGTTTCATCTAAGATCCAACCTTCACATAAGCCCAGATATAATACAATCCACGAAGAACGGCCCAACACCAATTTGTGTAGCATCAGTTTGGTTCCATTGTCGGGAAATCGAAAAAATTTCGATCATCTTTTCATTAACCTATCCTTAGCAATGGCAAAGCATGGTAAGAGTCATGTTGGAGCAAGTGGTGTTGCTGTAGGAGATGCGTCCCTTCAACAGGGAGACTGGCCACTAATGCATAATAGACCTGAGGGCGTTCCTTAACCGAACGTTCTTCCTAGAAATGGTCTCCCGCCTTTGGGGGGAGGAGTGATGACTAGGTCTCAAGTTGCTCTCCACCAACCAATCCATCCCCCTCCAGCAGAAGAGGCCAATGTGCACGTTAATGATGTACCCCAGCAGGAGGTACCAGTGGAAGATTTGCGCCACCAGATCCAGCAACAGTGTGCAAATTCTTAAGAATTGAGAAACTTACTAAACCAGTGGTGAGTGGCTTCTCACCAACATCAAGAGGCAGAGGCCATTAAGCTAAACGATCAGGTGCAGGCTCTTGCTCTCCGAAATCAAGCTCAACACTTGAACATGATGTTTGTCCCGAATCAACAATTGGCCACATTGGGTCAACCACTAGTTCCCATAGAGGAACAATTGATCCTGATCGTGCCCGCAGTTACTGTTCAGCGACCATCAAGGAACTCGTATGGTTGAAGTTCACGAGGAAAGAAATGGGCGAGATAGGTGTCGTGCTAGAAAGCATAGTGTGGTCGTTGAATCGCAACCTGCCAGCAATCGGAGTCGAAGAGATGAGCTCGAACGCTCCTACCATTCTCATTCCCGCTCCTCTCATCGATCCCAGAGGTCACCGCCCCAGAGGGAGCATGACCGATGGGCAAAACACCCTGTCGCTCCTCGGCCACCAAGAGATCCCCTACCTGTTGTAGCACAGCCAGAGGTCGCACCACAACCAATTTTAGTCCAGCCCGCTGTAGCTCCCTCGGTAGTGCTGCCAGCATAACCTCAAACCATGCCTGAGGTCCTTGAAATTGTGCAGGCAAGGATGGATGGATGGGAAGCTGGTCACCGCTCTGATGGGATAATCCGGCCAATGGATGGTAGTCCTTTTGCAGACTGGATTAAGAATACACCTCCAACTCAGGGGGTTGGCTTCCTAAATTTTGATAAAAACTCAGGCAAAACCCAAATAGGAGATTGGCTTTGATCATTTGAGGTCCAAGTCGGCCTGGTCACCAACAGTGAGGCACTCAAAATGAAGGCGTTTGTCGGGGCTATACAGGGAATGGCCCAAAGCTAGTTGGGAAGATTCCCAAGAGGATCCATCATTGCTTGGAAGGATTTGAGAGATATTTTTTTAGCTGAATTTGGCTCTGTAGGCTCCTTACCTAAGAGTCGATTTGACCTCTGCAAGGTGGTTCAAGGACATGATGAATTTTCTCATTATTACGTGGAAAGATTCACTAAGGTGCTCGAGCAAGTCACGGGCATGACAGAAGGTGAGGTCACACTCTGTTTCTTGAACAACATGCAGAGTGGGGGGCTAAAACAAGAATTGGTGATGCATCTGCTAGCAACTTAGGGCGAGATGCTTGCTCGCGCTCAATTTTTCAACTCAACTGAGGTGGATCGAAATGGCAAAGGCAAAGAGAAAGCAAAAAGTAACTTGGCAGCGACTACAAACCATAGCTCGGGTAATAATAATTCTCGTAGAGATCGAAACAGGACATCTGATTCGACTCAACAATTTAGAGAGTAGTATTTCACTTCCCTAAACACTTCAAGGGAGGAAATTATGATGCAAATACAAAATGAACTCCCTGCTCCCTACTCTATGAATCCGGACATGGATCAATATCATGATAACACCAAGTTTTGTGCTTATCACAACGACGTGGGACACATCACAGAAGAATGCATCATCCTCAAACGGGAGATCCAGCGTTTAATCAATCAATGGCGTATTGATAGGTTTAAACAGGGCCATAATAATGGAAATAATTGACGTGACCCTCCTACTCGGGGAGGAAATTGAGGGAACATGGGAAATGCCTCTCAGATACAAGGGGTAGTGAACATGATCCTCGAGGAGGAACCTACCTCAACTCAACTTGCAAAACACATTTACTCACTATCAAAAGTGATGAGTGTTTCACCAGTTACTTGGGTGGGCGAGCAAACAATCCACTTCACTCGTAGTGAGTTAGCAAGCACAACACTGACATCCGATCAGCCTTTGGTTATCTCAGCATTAATCAACAACTAGCAGGTGCACCGCGTGTTGATAGACACGGGGGCATGCCGGGATGTGATTTATTACACCTGCTTCAAGGATATCGGTCTCACTGATGCTCGCTTGAAACCATATTTAGGAACTCTAAAAGGGTTCACCAACCGCAAGGTTGGAGTTAAAGGCACGGTCGACCTGGAAGTTTACATCGGCGATAGGGAACACATGAGGCTTGATGTCATTACTTTCCTCTTCATTGATCTAAAGCCGTCATTAAATGCTATCATGGGCATCCCCTCCATGGCTTGTTTCCAAATGGTGGCCTCTATACCACATCAGTGAGAAACATTCTATACAATACTTCACAACCAACCCCGAGAATTGTGGGAATACGTTCGCGACACTCAGAAAAAGAAACCTAAAATTAATTCTTCTACTCCCAACGAAGAAATCACCATTTCAGAAAAGGAGAAATCCTATTAGACCAAGGGTTCTGTCATCATGTGAGTAATAACAGATGGTGAATGCTCACAAATCCAGGACATGGAGACTGATAAGCCAGGCAAGCATAAGGAGATGGTCGATAAAACTCAAAGGCCAGCTCGGACACCAGTCGGCAAGCTAAAAATTGAAATGGAAACTCTGTAGGTTCGCGTGGAGATAGAATTCCAAGCTGAGGATGTGCTTGAAGAAATAGTTATCAACCCTACTCACCCCGTGCAAAAGATCAAGATAGGAGCAGCTATGTCTCCCGAAGAGCGCACACGTCTGATCGAACAATTGAAAAATAATCTTGATATGTTTGCTTAGAAAAATCGAGGTGATCATTCAAGGTCATAGGAATCATCAAGGAAGGTACTTATACCTTACAAAATCAAGAAGGTAAAGATTTGAAACACCCTTGGCATGCTGACCATTTGAAAAAAATAATAAAAAAAATAATATTATCATTAATTTGAAAGTTAGTATATTGTTGAATTATGATTATTATGAAACGTTTGTTGCAAAATTGTTTGTCATCCTTGTTTTCAATTTACTTTGTTATCCGACAAGCCTTGCTCGTATGACAAGTAAGCAGTGCCCTGCTCGGTCAAAAGATAACCTTCCTCGAACAGATATAAGCACAACTTTCCTCGAATCTCGAGCAAAGTGGAGCCCTGCCCAGCTTATATTTTAAGTTTGAATGCCTCAACATGAGAAGGGGGTCAACCCACTGCCCGATATTATGTGACGGCTTTGTTCAATACGGGGAGAAATGGAAAAAATCTCGTTCAAATAAATATCCTGCCTAAATAATATACTTTTAATGGTATGATCGCATCGATTAACCAAGGGCCATGCCTAGTTAAAACGACCAAATAATTATGCCTGATAAATCGAGCAGCTTGGGTCCAAACCTTTCGCAATTATTTGGATGCCTGTAAAAACTAGAAGGGGGTCCCTACCCAACAATATTTTTACTATTTTTACAAGGCATTGCAACAGAAAAGTATGCATTCAAACACAAGTGCAGAAGAACAATTGTTTTCATTCAATAAGATTGAAACAAGTACAATCAAGGAAAAATAAAAGGAGTTATTACAAAAATCACACTCCTCCTTGCTCGGTGCCATTTCCCGGAGTGTCGAGTTCGGCAAAGATTCTGTCCATTTCAGATGGCAAGTCGCGATGTAGACACCCCAATTTCGTACCCCTGATATGTAAGTCTGGCATACGATATCAAAAACTGCTTAAACTTAACGAAATGTCAAGTTACAGGATTGAAAATGCAAAAAGGATAAAATAGGATGAACAGTGAACTGCAGGGGAGGAAAGTGTCAAAAAATTGAGAAGTTTGAATAGTTGGCGCCGCGCCCACCAACATCTGGCGCCGCGCCCAAAGTCCTGTATGTCAGCGCCGAGGTCTTGAACAGTGCCCGCTTCGTTAACGCATTGTACAAATTGTGGAGCGCGAGGTACAAGCCGATGAAGCACAGATTCAAACTATAAATAGAGGTGCCGGTTCCCCATTTCGATACCCCTTTTTCGACGAAGAGTTACTTTGCGTAATTGTTACGCCGAGAACGATCGTCCGATCCTCTTCCCATAAAGCCTCAAAACCCTGTCCAAACTCCACCAAAACACAAATCCAATCGATTAAAGTGATCCCTAGCCCTCTAGTTAGGTATCCACTATATTTCCTCGGCCCAAAAATCTCAAAGTAAGCCGTTACTCTGCCCGAGTAAATAGGCTAAAACCACCAAAAAACTAAGCCGTTATTCCGCCCAACCAAAATGACCAAAACCACAAAAACTAAGCCGTCATTCCGCCTGAACAAATAAGCCAAAACTACCATATATAAGCCGTCACTCTGCCCAAATCACATCAACAACAAGCAATAAAAGTCTCCCTCTCCCGAGAAGGACAGAGTGAGCACACCCCGCTCTAAAAGGTAATAGCCTTTAAGGGCGTTTTTACTTATTTATTTATTTGTCTATTTATTATTTGTAAAGTTGTTATTTAAATTTCGGCCCAATGTAGTCAATATAAGCCGTTGTGCTGCCCGGATTAGATTAAGAAATATTATGTAAAAGAGTCATTATAATGGTCAAATATTTTTAAATGCATTTGTAATTATTGTAAGGAAATGGCTGCAAGTCCGTAAATAATGTAGCCACGGATGTATTTGTTTTATTTTCCTGTCTTTTAATGTTTTATTTATCTACTAAATAAATTTAACAATAAGCATACTTTAGCCAAAAACTATTTTGAGACCGAAAGGGCGAGTTGGGTGCCTAGCACCTTCCCAACTCGTAACTTAGCCTCCGAACCCGCTTTTTATCTCTGGTTTTCTTTTTCTGGTTTTTCTTTATTTTTGCCTTAAAATAAAGATGACGACTCTAAAAACCTTTTGGATTCAGTGGGGCCTTGCAACACTCTTTCTTTACACTTTTCCGTTCTCCCCTAAAAAAGGGAGAATGAGAATGGAAGGGTGATGTATTCTCATATCTTGATATCCCCTAAAAAAGGGATAACTTGATGCGGGAAACCCAAAGCTCCCATAGTGATCTAAAACGGGCCATAAGGCTATTTTTAATAAAATCCATAGTGGGGGCGTCGCAATATCCTTTTTTGCACTTTTCCGTTTTCCCCTAAAAAGGAGAAAATGGGAATGAAAGGGTAATGCATTCCCATATCCTAGTATCCCCTAAAAAAGGGATAACTTGATGCGAGAAACCATAAGTTCTCATATTGGGTTAAAAATTCACTAAAGGCAACCGAGGCGCATTCCAACGTGCTAACATAGACAGCACTCCTCTCGCACTTTTGATTTCGTCTTCCCCTAAACAAGGAAGGGTGGAACGAGAGCAGTGGTGTCTCGCATCCGCATGTACGCGCACCCCTAACCAAGGGCGCACGGGGGTGCGGGCGCGACCCGGGAACCTCACAGTGGCGACTCTGCTGGGGAGTTGTTTTATTTTAAATAAAATGGAGGGCTAGACTCATAAAATAAAACTTTTTTGTTTTTATTTGTTTCTGGCTAAAGTATGCTTGTTATATTAATTTATGCATTTGAATATTGCGTTCCTATACATCCGTGTCTATATTTGTGGATACGATCCTCCATCTTGCAGCAGTTTCGTTTCGATAACTGTTACATGTGTATTTAAAAATGCGAAAAAATGCGAAAAAAATTCGAAAAAAATTAAAAAAAATTCGAAAAAAAATTCGAAAAAAAAAAAAAAAAATTCGAAAAAAAAAATTCGAAAAAAAAATCAAAAAAATAAATAAAATATATATTATATATATGTTGCAATAAAATTCCGGGCAGCACAATAAAAGGGTCGGGGCTTTACTTTTAGTATTGCTTTATTTTCGGCTCTATTTTATTATTTCTTTCTGTTTATTATTCTTTTTTTATTATTCAATTTGTACATATCTGCATTCATTCTGTCATTTTATTTTGGGAACATAAGACCATGTTTGTAATTAATAGGGATAGATAGTTTCCCCACTTTTCTTTCTATTTCTTAAATGTGGTGTGCTTGCTTGCGCTCAAACTAAAAAGCCGAGAAAATCCACACGTAACAGCAAGACAGACCATATCTGTTTTTTTTTTCGGTTTATATATCTGTAAATAAATAAAGATTTTACTGCTTTCTAGATACCGCACACACGCACACGCATATAGGTATATTCCGAACGGTTACCCTACACCATGGCCAGCCTACCCCCTGCATGAGCCAACGCTAGAATGCATATAGGTTTTCAGGACACTTCATAGACCGACTGGTTTTTGCATCTTTGAATCGTGAATCAGCCACTGTCAAAAAATATATATAAATGATGAAAAAAAAGTATATATATATATATATATATATATATATATATATATATATATATATATATATATATATATATAAAAGAAAAAATGCGCAAGTAAAAAAAATGAAAATAAATTGCGCAACAAAAAAAAATTAGCAGGGGCTGATTTATTATTCTCTGATGCTCGACCTAGACCATTTCGAATTGTGGATCCTGAAAAAAGTATAGACCCTTCGCTCGATCAACTCGATCTTGGGGAGTCGAAAGCTAGTGGAATACGTTGGTCATAGTTCTACTCAATGAGAAAAGAATCAACAAATATAGCTCAAACAAATATAGAAATGTAAATTATCAAAAAAATGATGATTGTCAAACTATAACGAAACAGTGCTTATCCAGTGCATCCGGTCAATTGAAGGGAAAACAATAAATAATAATAAAATATACTAATAAAGGCACGTTGTACTCCAAACTCAGAAAGCCTTCAACCAGCCTTCTAATACCTCCTCCATAACCCACTTTCCTCAGAAACCTGGCCCGAACTTGGAAAGGCAGAGATAGTACTGGCCGGTTGATACGGGAAATAAGCGCAGAAATCAGACCAGAGGATATCACTATCAGATCAGATAAGGGCAGAATCAGTTGAGAGGGAACAGATCCAAACAGTATGACAACAGATGAGCAGTCCGATATGGGTACAAATTCGGGGGGCTTCATGCTCAGACTCGGCAATGCGGCGGTGGCTAGACGGAACGGATGCACGACATGATCGCTTGTTAAGCCAAATAACAAGTCTTATACAAGGTTCGAAGCCCAGTGGTGAGGTGAACTCTTCCCTTGTAGTCCCCCAGGAAGCATCAACATCCCACGTGCCTCCAAACCCAACTCCCCAGCCAAACACTAACCCACCAAATATGGCCACAACCCCAAATCCCTATCCTCCACCAAGTCCCTACTACCCAAATATCAGCCCTCACCCGTCCTGTCCTTCATATCCTTCCCCAAGCACCAAAATTCTCTAAAGCCCAAATGACCTCCCTTTTCCCATAACCAACCCACTCCAGAACAGCCCACATATGGACCCACAAAGTTATAACCTGCCAGGCCAAGTTACCACTTATTTACCTTATAATGATCCTGGTCGCCCAGCCGAAACCATCCAAAATCCACCAACCCAAAATCCACCTACCCAAAATCCACCAACCCAAAATCCATATCCAACCCAAAATCCATATCCAGCCCAAAATCCTTATCCAACCCAAAATCCGTATCCAACCCAGAATCCACCAGCCCAATACCCATATCCAGCCCAAAATCCTTACCAGATACCGCAGCCAGAAGTTAACCCAGCCTTCCCTAATCCAGCCAGTATATACCAAAAACCAACTCCCCCAACCACCAAAATAGAGGCCGACGTGGAAAAGATAAAGGCTATGGTACTCAAGCTTCTCAATAAAAGGGAATTTTCTACGCGAGCACTGACATTACAACTTGCGGCAGTATTGCCTTTCAAATTCAAAATGCCCGACATAGAAAAAATTGATGGGACTGGATGCCCTATATCCCACTTAAAATCTTATTCCACCGGGCATGTCAAGGGAGCTAGCTTTGAGGCTATGGCTTCCACTTTTCACCTTACCCTAATAGGGCCGCCAAACAATGGCTAATGTTGTCGATAGCAAGACCGTGAATACGTGGGACCGTATAGCTGAGCGTTCTCGAAAGGTACAAAGACAACACCATCCCGAAAATAGAAGGACCTTGAGTCGTGCACCTATAGGGAAAAAGAAACCTTGAGTTCGCGGTCCGTTGGAAAGAAAGTTGGCTCGGACCTTTGACGCACTGATCCAGAGTCATGTAGAATGTTTATCAAAAACCTCCAGTCCATTTACCTGGAACACATGCGGTATCTCCCCTACACCAATTTCAAAGAAATAGTGGAGATAGGAGCCCGTATAGATGATGATATACGAACGGGGCAATTACAAGTCAATACACCTTCTAGCTCTTTCCGTTACTCTAAAGGGAAGACAACCGTAGCCACACCCGCACCAACCGTCAATGTGGTAGGAAATGCATCAGCCACTTTTCCTACCCAAAATTATGGCACTGTTCCATGATCTTATGGAGCGGACAGGTCTGTTAACACAGTCGGAGGGAATAATGGCCCAAACAGAAATTTCAGAAATTAGAACTGGCATTATGATGAACTGCAAGCCTCCCAGTCTGTGGAAAATTATAAGCCACCAAACCCCCTGCCCAGGACCTGGAATCATGCCCAGTACTATGAATATCATCGTTGCAGTGGTCACCTCACCGATAAATGTTATATACTCAAAGATGTTATCCAAGATCTTATAGATGATAAGGTTATTGAAAAGCCTCCTCCTAGACCAAATATAGTCAATAACCCTCTACCTCAAATCAACATGATTAAGGTTGATGAAAACTTCCTGGGTATGATAGGCAGAGGTACTGATTACGAGAAGATCCCTGCTGAGTTTGAGTCTATTTCTAATAAGCCTATGCAGAACTAGTATACTACGACCGACCCACTTTTGGACACCCGCAGATCTGGTGGACCGCTTCGAATATATTATCCCTATTCCTTTCCCTAGCCTTACGGATTGGTCATCTACCAATCCGCTCCATAAAGTTAAGGATCTCAAACCCCAGGTCCTCAATAATGTAATAAACCCTGTACGGTTTGCTTTTAATAATAATCTAAATGTCTTTGCTTATTTCGTAGTTGCACCTACATTAAAATAATTATAATAATGAGTCATTTAATAGGACCCAAAAGATAAAAAAAAATTTATTTGCTTGAGCTTGTAAAGTCAGTCGAGCACCAGGAACAACATCATTCATCAACAAAGCGAAGATCGATCCACAAAGAATCAATCAATCAATGAAATCAATGAAAGTCAAAAAGTCAAAATCAAGGTTCAAAAGGATACACCAAGGTTCAAAAAGGATGGATCTCCTCAATGGAATTCATGTTGGACATGTTCTATGAAGATGTGTCGGGGGTAGACCTAGCCACAGTCAAACACCGGATCCCCATATATCCGGATGCTCGGCCAATCAAGCAAAAGCTCCGCCGCATCAAGCTAGAATGGTCACTGCAAGTAAAAAAGAAAAAAGAAATCATGAAACAGCTGCACGTCAACTTCATTCGGGTAGTAAAAAAAAAGGAAAGAGTAAAAAAAAAAAAGAGAAAAGAGTAAAAAAAAAAGAAGGAAAATACCCGATATGGCTGTCCAATGTAGTGACCGTTCCCAAGCCCAACAGGAAGGTCTGGATCTGCGTAGACTTCCGCGACATCAACAAGGCGTCACCCAAAGATAATTTCCCTCTACCCAATACCAATATTGTGGTAGACGCCGTTGCCACTCACAAAGTCAGATCCTTCGTCGACGGCATGCTGGGCTATAGTCAAATCAAAGGCAGCAGGAGACCAAGAAAAGACCTCATTCACCACCCCTTTGGGGGACCTACTGCTATCATGTCATGCCGTCTGGGCTAAAAAAATGCTGGGGCTACTTATCAAAAGGCTGCCACCACTCTCTTCCACGATGTGCAGTATATTATCAAAGAGATCCGGGCAGGAGATGCCGTGCGCCTCACAAGCCAGGAAAAAGAAGACCTTGTTCAGTCCTACAATCTCAATGAACTCAAAAGGTATTATGCTTGAGCCACCCTATCCGGAAAGTGCTTCTCTCTCCAGCCCGCTAGGCTGAAAACCCGAAAGGGCGGCCTAGGCAAAAGTTAGGGCATGTAAAAAAAATATATATATAAAATATAATATAAAAAAAGGAGAAATAAGGGCTCGCTAGGCTGAAAACCCGAAAGGGCGGCCTAGGCAAAAATTAGAGCATAAATATATATATATATATATGAAAAGAAAAAAATGATAAAAAGAAGAAATAAGGGCTCGCTATGATGAAAACCCGAAAGGGCAGCCTAGGTAAAAGTTAGAGCCGAATAAAAATATATATCAGGAGAAAAAGGGGAGGGAAGGCACTCTTTGAAACCTAGGCATCTTACCTCCAGTCTCCAGTATGCAAGGGGGCTCGACTGACAGAAGAAAAAGAAAAACCACGACAGAGGCTCACATTAAAACACTAAAATATAATATTACAGGTCCTAAGGTGCAACTTAGGAATAATTGCTAAAGAAATTTAGATTATGCATTAATTGCATGTACATATCTTTTATTGCCTATCCCCCTTTTGTTTCCCCCAAAACTATCCTTCATTTGCAGCTTAAGCCCCGGAGTAGTCCATCAGTGCCTGCGATGTCTGCCCGGCCGGGCCCATATGCTTCTTCAGCAAGGCACAGAAAAGGCTCAGTCTCATCAGAATGAGAAGCGCCAGAAGTGTCCTCGTCCTATTCATCATCTGCGTGGCCATTGTCCTGAAACAGCCAAACGACTCGGACTCCGATCATTCACTGCTGCCCTGTCTGATTATGAAGAAAAATGCAGGGGTTGTGAGAATAGCCTTATGCCAAGTATAGCCTTGCAACAAATATATGGCCAATAACAGGAGGAGGTATCTGCCTTTTCCTCTCCCCGCATATCATTAAAAAAGAAAAAAAAAAAGGCATGTTCAAGCCCGAAGGTATATTCCTTTAAAATCCATTTTGGAAATACAACGTGCCATTACCTATTAGATATCGATATAGCTTTGCTTTGTGCGTGTTTTTTGAGTCTGCATTTTTTTTATTTTGCATCATATAAAATTATATTGCATTGTAAATGTTTGTACATGTTTTCAATATTAAAAAAAACAAAAAAATTTATTTATTGTTTTGCATCTAAATAGACATTTTTGCATTCTAAGCATTATAAAAATGCATTTTGCATCTTAAAGATATGTATTGCATTATGCATTATTGCATGCATGATAGAATAAAGAATGCTCATGCATCATGTTAGTAAACATCCTGTGATTTTTAGGCATCACATTTGCATCAAATTAAGTAGTACATGCATCCATCATGTACATTTATTATCCAATAAGCTGCATTAGGGGTGCGCTAAAAAGAAAATAAAATGCCACCAATCAGAAAAATAAATATTCTCATGGCATTTACTATATCCCTGCAGCATAAGCATGCATGAAAAATAAATTTTAGGATATAAAATATACATGTTTTGTCTCATATTTATCCAAAAATATGCCCAAAAATGTGTTCAGAAAAAAAAAAATTGAATTGTATTCCGAAAAGTCTGTTTCGTGAACACATAGCATGCAAAATATGTTTTAGCCTAGGACATGCATTATATAGCTCCATCTGCATTTATAGTATAAATCATGCATAGTAGGGTCAAATAGTGACCACTAGTTTAATCATGCATCGTAAGAATAAATTGCATAAATTTCATGCATCATTATTTAATTGCATCATTTAGGCATAAATAGGACATGCATGAGCATTATTAATAAAGTCAGGAATGCTTCAAAAGTGCCAAACAGTGCCAAAATCTAGCAGATCTGAAGTATATCCAGACAAAAAATGAAAAAAATGAAAAAAAGAGGAATATCGAAAAAAAAAAAAAAAAAAAGAGGAATATGAAAAAAAAAATATAATAAAAAAAGAATAAGCATGCAAATAAAGAAAAATGGCGAGCATGCAGAATAAAAAGAAAAGAAAAAAACAAAAAAAAAATCGGGAGAGGGGAAAATGCATGTACATGAAAGAAAAATTTCTAAGTGCATGCAACAAAAGGAAATGCAGCGGCAGAAGAAGAAACTTTCGGCTAAAGCTAGAAGATGGAGCGAAAAGAAGACAACAACAAAGAAAAGATGATTTCAGCTAGTACCAAGAGATGCTGCAACAAGAAAAGGGAAGTTTCTGACCAAGGTTAGAACAAGCAGTGAAGAAAAATGCAGCAGCATCAAGAAAATTTTCCAGCTAAAGTCGAAAACATAGCGGGACAGGGGAAAATATTTTCCAGCGAAGGCTGGATCGGTGACAAAAGAAAAATCCCCAGCAAAGTGCAGCAACGAACAACGTAAAGCAGCAAGCGGCAGCGAAGCAACAATAGCAGCAATTTGCTGCATGGACACGGTAAAGGTAAAGAAAAGGAAGGTATTTTCGTTTTTCGCAGTGTATTTGTTGATGTTTGGAAACTTTCCTTTAAGGGGCACGCAGCCCCGGATTAATAGGGAAATGTCTTGTTCTCCGCTGAAGGCTGAGTTCCTGAAGAGGCAATACATTCCATGCATTTTTTGCTATGTTGGAAACTTTCCCTTAAGGGGTACGCAACCCCGGATTAATAGGGAAAGGTCTTGTTCTCTGGTGAAGGCTGAGTTCCTGAAGAGACAATTCATTCCGCCCAGCCGTGTGACGAACTACGTTTGGTCTGATTCCTTGGCTAAGGATACGTAGGCAGTCTATCACGGTAGACACGACCATCATAGCATGATATTTACCCTTGTCGTATTTATTTGATAAAGCTTTGCCGCACTTACTCATTTAGTATTGCCGCACTTGTACCGCAACACTTGCACCACAGCATTTAGTCCCCAGCTGAGTGAACTACGTCTCGGTCTGATTCCTTGTTTAAGGATACGTAGGCAGCCTATTTCGGTAGGCACGACCGTTGTACGAGTGATAGTTTAGGTTTTGGCCCGAACTACGTTTTGGTCTGAGTTCCTTTATTAAGGAATATGTAAGCAGCCTACACTAGTAGGTCCGACCATTAGAGCATTTAATTTGAATATCTGCTTAAAAATTATGATAACTTGCTATAACCGACTAAAATTGTCTAGGTTATGGAGTTTGGTTTATGTTATATACTGTTGCATTATAACTACTACATGTGGCATCTCTTTCCCGTTTTATAATTGAACGAAATTGGAGAGTCTATTGTTTATCAACGATGTTTGTCTATTCAGTAAGCCTTGGGTTACCCGTAGACTCCATCGTTGAGGGGCTCTGTACACACCCCAATTTCATACCCCTGATATGTAACTCTGGCATACGATATCAAGAACTGCTTAAACTTAACGAAATATCAAGTTACAGGGTTGAAAATGCAAAAAAGAGAAAGTAGGATGAACAGTGAACTGCAGGGGAAGAAAGTGTCAAAACATTGAGAAGTTTGAATAGTTGGAGCCGTGCCCACCAACATCTGGCGCCGCGCCCAAAGTCCTGTATGTCCGCGCCAAGGTCTTCAACAGTGCCCGCTTCGTTAACGCATTGTACAAACTGTTGAGCACGAGGTACAAGCCGATAAAGCACGGATTCAACTATAAATAGAGGTGCCGGTTCCCCATTTCGACACCCCTTTTTCGACGAAGAGTTACTCTGTGTAATTGTTACGCTGAGAACGATCGTCCGATCCTCTTCCCATAAAGCCTCAAAACCCTGTCCAAACTCCGACAAAACACAAATCCAACCGATTAAAGTGATCCCTAGCCCTCTAGTTAGGTATCCACTATATTTCCTTGGCCCAAAAATCCCAAAGTAAGCCGTTACTATGCCATAGTAAATAGGCTGAAACCACCCAAAAAGTAAGCCGTTATTCCGCCCAACCAAAAAGGCCAAAACCACAAAAACTAAGCCGTCATTCCGCCTGACCAAATAAGCCAAAACTACCATATATAAGCCGTCACTCTGCCCAAATCACATCAGCAACAAGCAATATAAGTCTCCCTCTCCCGAGAAAGACAAAGCGAGCACACCCCGCTCTAAAAGGTAATAGCCTTTAAGGGCGCTTTTATTTATTTGTTTATTTGTCTATTTATTATTTGTAAAGTTGTTATTTAAAATCTGGCCCAATGTAGTCAATATAAGTCGTTGTGCTGCCCGGATTAGATTAAGAAATATTATGTAAAAGAGCCGTTATAATTGCCAAATATTTTTAAATGCATTTGTAATTATTGTAAGGAAATGACTGCAAGTCCGTAAATAATGTAGCCACGGATGTATTTGTTTTATTTTCCTGTCTTTTAATGTTTTATTTATCTGCTAAATAAATTTAACAATAAGCATACTTTAACCAAAAACTATTTTGAGACCGAAAGGGCGAGTTGGGTGAGTCGAGCACCTTCGACTAAATAACTTAGCCTCAGAACCCGCTTTTTATCTCTGGTTTTCTTTTTCTGGTTTTTCTTTATTTTTGCCTTAAAATAAAGATGGCGACTCTAAAAACCTTTTGGATTCAGTGGGGCCTTGCAACACTCTTTCTTTGCACTTTTTTGTTCTCCCCTAAAAAAGGGAGAATGGGAATGGAAGGGTGATATATTCTCATATCCTGATATCCCCTAAAAAAGGGATAACTTGATGCGGGAAACCCAAAGCTCCCATAGTGATCTAAAATGGGTCATAAGGCTATTTTTAATAAAATCCATAGTGGGGGCGTCGCAATATCTTTTTTTGCACTTTTCCGTTTTCCCCTACAAAAGGGAAAATGGGAATGAAAGGGTAATGCATTCCCATATCTTGGTATCCCCTAAAAAAGGGATAACTTGATGCGGGAAACCATAAGTTCACTTATTGGGTTAAAAATCCACTAAAGGCAACTGAGGCGCATTCCAACGTGCTAACATAGACAGCACTCCTCTCGCACTTTTGATTTCGTCTTCCCCTAAACAAGGGAGGGTGGAACGAGAGCATTGGTGTCCCGTATCCGCACGTACGCGCACCCCTAACCAAGGGCGCGCGGGGCGTGGGTGCGACTCGGGAACCTCACACGCGGCAAAGAAAAGGTGGAGGGAGCATGATTATTTCTGATTCAGAAGGGGGAGCAGGCTCGTTGTTCTCGGCACTTGGTCCAACGGTAGGTCCAATGGGCTCGGGAGCAGGATCATCCTCCAAAGCCTCCTACTCAAAGATGACGTTCATTTGGTAAACCACATTATTATCTTGGGGAGTTGAAGATATCCATTCCGGTTCTTTGGCCTCCCGGTCATTAGCCGCAATGATCCCCACTTCTTCAAGCCTCTACATTCCAAGGTGAAGCAGCTCCCCATCTTGCCATCATCTCGGGAGTGATTCCTGGCTGATTGCTACTCGCTAATATGCGAAGCACATGGTTAACCCCTTGTGAGAAATAGGGGACCAGCTTCACATCCACCAGTTTTTCAAGCTCATCGGAAAGCTTGAACTCCTCCACAGCAACAACCTTAGTAGCCGCAACTTCCCTCACAAGCCTCGCTTGTCAAGCCCTCTTTTTCTGCTCGACCGCAACCTAAGCATCCTCAGCTTTCTTCCTTTCCTCGCTCAAGGTTTTTTTAGCAGCTACCTCTTCATTCTCAGCAAAAGCAACCTGAGCCTTCAAACGGATTATCTCTTCCTCGAGCTTAGATAGCTCAGCCACCTTTGCAAGGACTTCATTATCCTTGACTAGCAGATCCTTCTTGTATGAGCGGGTAGCTTCATCAGATTTTTTCTTCTTGTGGGTCCCAATGAGCACAATAATAAGCTAGAAGGGGGGGGGTTGAATAGCTTATTAACACTTTAAAACTTTTAAAGTAAGTTTCTTGAAAGTTACTTGAAGTTTATGAAGAGTTTCAAGTAGCGGAAGACCTTCAAGAAAATTGTTCAGTGCTGTAGATAAGGACTACTGGTAGACCTTTTACAGATTACTTAAGTTACTTGAAATGGATATAAAGAACAAGGAAACTATGCGGTTTAAGTAATAGACAAGCAAGGAAGGAAATAACACAAGTATTTTGAGATGGTTCACTTGTAAATAGTGCTCGTCCACCACCAAAGCGATCAACCTTGGATTTAAATTGTGCACTATGTTTTCCACTTAGATCAATTACAAAGAATATCCCTAATGGATTGTGTACAAAATATTGACTTGTGTTTGGGTCTATGGAATTAAATATCTGTAAATACAAGATATTTAATTAGATGCTGAATATAGTTAATGGAAGTAAACAACAAGAAGAATAAAACAATAAATGTTGAAGAAGCGGCTTCTTGTTGTTGACGAGGACTTCTAGATACTGTTGAGGATCTATTGACCTATGCTGTTGAAAGACTTGGAGTTGTATAGATTGAGCAATTCTTTAAGTGTTCGATTGATTACATGGGTTATGCATTGTTCCGATCTTCAATAATGGCGATATTTAAAGCAGTGCACTTCAAAAGAATCCGTTGGAAGGGCGAAGGCTTCAACGGCTCTATTCATAAATGCATTAAATGCATGGGAACGTCGATCAAGAATTTCGTCTTCACGAGATATCGAGCGAGATAATCATTTACGAGATCTTCAAAAAGGTGGGCGATTTGGTGTCGAGATCGAGAGATGGCGAAAGTAGGGGCGATGCGCTGCTTGCTTTCAGCATTCGAGGCGAAAAGTCTTCACGCTTTTCGGAAGTTGCTTTCGGCGGCTTGACATGTCGAGGAGAATGACTTGGATTAATTCAAATAATATATGGGAATAAGTTTGAATTAATCGCAGTTAGCTATCTTGAAGAGGACACGTAGAAGCGGATCAGTGGACACGAGGTCTACCGATCTTAAGCTTCGAGGTCTTAGGTGAAGGCGAGAAAGGGTCTTCATTGAACACGAAAAGAGTCCTACAAAAACTATACAAGGCAAAGTTCTATACACGGTTGCCACGCTAATCGTCTGCGGCTTAGCAGGGCTGAGTATAAAACTAATGTAATGTCTTGATCGAGATATAAATTTAACATAAGAATCAACAATCTCCTCCTATTTATATCGGTCATCATTACTACAAATGAGGGTTTTAAAACAAACTATTTAATAGATAATAGCATGCTGAGAAAGTTTATATATTACGTAATCGGTAGACATGCCTCTATTAAGCAGAATAACACCTCGAATCTGAGGGACTAATCTAAGTGCATACAAGAATAAGAGAGTCAAAGAATAGCACACAGATCGGCCGGGTTTAAATCAATTTAAACTAAATGTTTAAATTCTCATATAGATAAACAATAAAAAACAAGAATTTAAACAATATAATTTTTGAAAAAGCAAGTAATCATCTGTATTCATAAACAAGATGTTTACATTTGAAGTTTTCAAAAATAAGATAAATACAAAGGAAAGGGAAGAAAAGATACAAAAGCTACCAAGGTCTTTCCCTTTGCCTTTGTCTCTGCAACCTCCTTTTCTCTTCTTTCTCGCTCTAGCTCTTCCATTCTTCTTTGGTATTCGGCATACGCATCGGTTGGAGTGCGGTGGGCGAGCGGTAGTCGGTTCTTCACGAGAGGCAGTGTTCTCTTCCATCGGCATTCGTTGATAGATCTCATTTGTTTCTCCTCGTGATGGCGGATCACGATCCGGTTGGCATTCATTATGTCATGGGGCGGTTCGGCGAGGTTGTTGAGTTCCATAATAGAATGCGGCCGTGTGGCTAAGATGGAGAGTGATGGCGTGGAAGAGCTCGTAGAAAATGGAACCTATGATCTGGCGGCCTTGAATCTCGTTGAGCTTGCGTTGATAACGAGTGGCATGAAATTGATAGTGGCCTGTGCTGAGTGAGTTCGCTTTAGCCGCTGGTAGATGGCATCTAGCAGGGACAAAATTTCAAGTAGGCTTGGCCAATGTGAATGGAGTCGGCTTGACTGAAGGGGCGTTTGGGGAGGGTGCGGAGGCAGAGAAGAAGATGAGTCTTGGGTGGGGATGGTTTTGGTGGAAGAGGATAGGGTTATAGGGGAGGGAGGAGGGGGAGTTGGTGGGAATCGGTTCCATATCGGTGTCGAGAATTTTCAGCGATGTGGGAGGATTGGGAATGGGTTCGGTAGAGAACCGGAAAGAAGGGAGAGGGTAGAAGAGGGTTTGGGTTTTTGAAGGGAAGGTTGAGGAGGTTGAGAGGTTGAGAAAGGTTGATGAGAAGAGGTGAATAGATGCTGCGATGAAAGTTCAAGCTGACGGCGGGATCTAAGAGGCGTGGTGTGGTTGAAGAAGTTGGTTGGGATTGGGGTGGTGAGGAAGGTGTGGATGGGGGGGAGTAGTTAAAGGGTGAAGGGGAGGAGGAGTTGGGGTTCAGGTGGCTCCTCCTCATTTGAGGCTCCTCTGAGGATAGACTCCTCAGGAGGTGAAGGGTAGTTGAAGGGTTGGCGAGGTATAGATGAAGGGTTGGCAGTATAGTTTGAGGCGTCGGTAGTTGGTTGTCGCGTCGGTAGAGGGTATAGTGGGTTAGTGGCGGTAGAGGGTTGGGGTTCGGTAGCTCTCCTTTTCTTCCTCGTGGTGAATAGGAGACTTCGGCGTCATCGGTAGAGGTTGGTGGGGCTAGATGGTCTTGAGTTTCTGAAGTCTCCTTCGTTTTGGTTTGGAGTGTGGAGGCGGGGGTGGGGAGGGTTGTTGGATTGGGCGGGTGGTTGAGAGGATGGCTTGGCTTGGGTGGATGGATGGGAGGAATGGCTAGTTTGGCCTTGTGCCTTCCTTCGCCTTCTCATCTCCTTATCCATTTGGCTGCTCCTCTTCGATTGGAGGTGCCACTTAGGCCTTGTCTTCTTAGCTTTGCCCACAGCTATTATTTTGGCCAATAGCACCCGCTACGCCTCGTCTGCCGGGCAGGCCTTAAGATGGAGGCGTGGCCACCCGATCGTCATATTTTCGAGACCTTTTTGGAGGTCTGCTCCCGGCTAAATGTGCTTCCATGTTGAAGCGGGTGACCAAGATCGGTGTAGGTTTGGCCACTTTGTCAAGAGAGACCTGCTTGACGGACTTTTTGTAGCCGGCGCTTGTTCTCGTATTCGGTGTACTTGAAAAACGAGGGTGTGAGTTGCTTGTCCTGGCTCTTGCAAACAACTCATCTTTCCAAGAAGAGTTGATGTACGCATCATCCCTCAGCGAGGGCATTGATAAGCTGACGAGGGCGCTTGCAAGTGGGGTTGTTCTTAGCTTTCTCCACCAGCTGCTTGACTCGTCGAAGATGATGAGCCCCAGTTGAGGCGAAGTGTAGAAATAAACCTGAGTCGGTTATCGTTGGCCGATAAACATATCATGTCTCCACACTCTTGAAAAGGCCCCTTGTCAAGAAGGTGGCTAGTCGATTAGGCGTCGAGAGAACGATTCGGAGCATTTTCCTTGTGGCTCAGGGGTGTGTCGGCTCCCTGGCTTCCCAGGCATGTAAAGCCTCGGTAGTTGTTGCGAGCGGCTCCAGCGTAGTGTCGCCAATGATGGTGGAAATAGATTTGGCGGTGGCAATGGGACGGCCTCGAATCCA